>CM038797.1:86158926-86758926 GCA_021764765.1 Vicia sativa
TCATACCGCCAAATTTTTGTAGATTAGTCGCCCTGTTTTGTTTCAGGAATTGACCTACAACCTGTTTTATTGGTAAACCTGTATGGTTTCGGGAATTAATACCAGATTGGTCGCCTTGATAGTTTCCCCGTCTTGTTTCGGGTGTTAATCTTTGACCTGTTGTCTGGAAATAATTTGCATGGTCGTTCAAATAGTTCTCCCGTCTTTCGGGTATTAATCTTTGACCTTCTGTTTGGAAAATAGCTTTTACCTATTGGGGAAATAAATCTTGACAGGATATGATTAGTCCTATGCAGATTATGATGCATTCGACTATATGACAATGTTCGTGAATGATATATGCACACGATATGATTTTTATGGGTAATGTATGAAGGTAGGTGTTGTATTTAAAAACATACCAATCTTGAAGAAGATAGGAACGTTCTGCTGGAGATCCTTGATTTCTGCTTGGGGATGAAGTTGTTGAAAACCCTAACTGGGGATAAAGGAGATTCAGATTCCTCTGATGCACTATCTGACCAAGTTTCGAGTCTGGATATTGCTGCCATTGGGGGAATGATAATCATTGAGAGATACTTAGCTGAGGATGAATATCTTGTGTATAGACCTTGTTGGGGGACGATGTGGTATGGAATAACCTGTTACTTCTTGGAGACTGATGTAATTGGTTGATGTGTTAATGCTCGGGGACCAATGTAACGTGATGACTTGAGAATGTAGATAAGTCTTATAGGATCACTGCTCGGGGACTGACGTGATGAATATAGAGGATCACCGCTCGGGGACTAACGTGATGAAGTTGAAGTTGATAGTATCGTTGCTCGGGGACTAATGAAGATGATAGGATCACTTCTCGGGGACTAATGTGATGAATGTAGAGGATCATTGTTTGGGGACTAATGTGATGAAGTTGATAGGATCACTGCTTGGGGACTAACGTGATGATGTTGAAATGTTTGGGCACTGTTGGGAGGAGATGATAATGTAATACTTCGTTGGAGAAGATTTGTGTTTGTAGGGAGAGCGATGGCTCTGTGGGGATTGAAGAGATGATCCTGTGGAGGTATTTCTTGTGAAAGTGACTATGTGGGGATGTATTGGTGACTTTAGTCATCATCTCAATTCCTAGAGCCTGTAGTAATTACTGTTTCTGTTCGCTTTTCATATGTTTGTGAATAGATATTTATTGTCAGATGCATATAATCATTCAAAGCAATCATTGGACTTTATGCAAACAAAACAATGAAAATTGGAACTAGAAAAGAAGAATTTGCATTAAATTTGAAAAGTGGCCTATAGTCAGGCAGTTTGTATACAAGAGACAAATATCCTAGTAAGAGGAAATTGTCAGAATAGTAAGAAGCTATGTGGAAACAATCTTGTCAAGTTTCAACTATGTTATTGCTCATATATTTTCGACAATCTCATCTCCTTGCTGTCAGAAGAAAGTGATTGAACTGATTTGTGCCATTCGAATCTTGTAGCTAATAGTAGTGTAGTCTATAAGTAGGTGATCTGGAAGAGACATAGTCGTACGCTTAAATCCCTAACTTTTGCCTACACTGCCCCTTCAAGTTTTCAGTCTACCAGGATAGCCTTTTTTGCCCAAGCCGCCTTTGCAGGTTTTCGACTTGTCGGGTGTACATTTTTCTATATATATCCTTAACTTTTGCCCGAACCTTTTTGGTTCGCCAGGATGCCCTTATTTTTTCCTAGGCCAATCAACCTAGCGGGTCTCGTTTATGCGTAATATTTTTTGACTATGTCTGCGTTCACAGGGTGCGGGAAGTCTTCTTCATCCATAGTGCTTAGTATCATAGCTCCGCTAGAAAATACTGTTTTGACTACAAATGGTCCCTCATAGGTAGGAGTTCATTTGACCTGGGGTCACCTAGTGGAAGAATGCGCGCTTGACTACTAGATCACCGACTTGGTAGACTCGGTGCTTGACTTTTTATTAAATGCTCTGATCATTCGCTTCTGGTATATTTGTCCATGGCAGATGGCTGCGAGCCTTTTTTCGTCGATCAAGTTGATCTGGTCAAGGCGAGTCTGGACCCATTCGTCTTCGTCTAACTCTGCGTCCTAGAGTACTCTGATTAATGGTATTGAACCTCGATATAGGGATGTCAATGGGGCGGGGCGGGGCCGGGGGGACACTTCCCCATCTTTTTCCCCGCCATCAAATTCATTCCCCGTCCCCGTCCCCGATCTCCGTCACGGGGGAATTTCTATCCCCATCCCCGTTCCCCGCGGGGATCCCCATAGATCCTACATTTATTCATTAATATTTTATTTTTTTAAAATGTTTATATTTTCTATAAAAATAAAAAGCACAAAGAATTCACATATTTATTATGTTATTAAAAAATACTAGTATTTGACATTTATTATTTTTTATTAAAAATACTAATGGAACACAAAATAATAATATTTTTTTTATAAATTTCTATAAAATGCTATAAAATTCAACAAAATGAACTATAATACTTTTTAAAGTAACAATATGCCTAAACAACTAAAAAAATCCAACAACATAATTATGCTTAAAAAACTATACTTCATCAAAACTAATAAGGGATAATTATAAAATTTAGCATCATGAGTATGCTTGAAAAGCTAAAAAAATACTTCATAATAAGTCAACTAAAAGCAAAAGTCAACATATCTCTATTAATCAAAATAATCAATTTAATTACTTCATAAAAATGAGTAATTTTTTGATTATTTTATATTCTTTTAATATGCAAATGATTTGATAACTCTAAAATTTCTAAACAATTTAATTTAAATTTAATCAAAATAATCAACTTTTCCTATAAGCAATTACATGAACAGGTTTATGAGAATCAAGGAGAAACAATCTACTTTTTTCTATAAACAATAATATAAACAGATTTATGAGAATCAAAGAGAAATAATCTATTTTTTCCTATAAATAATTACATGAACAAATTTATGAAAATCAAACCTTATTGATGAAATTGTAAGAGCTGTGAATAATGGAAGCACACCAAATAGAGAAGATGGAATTGGAAGAGGAAGATGAATGGAGATTTGACTGGAGAAGAAAAAAAGGAGTCTAACGTGTGAGACTCTAAATGTCTGTGTAAGAAAATGAAACGCTTCAACTTTTTAGGGTCTAATATTTACATTTCTCTCTTAATAAATACATGAATATTTATTTATTTATTTTATAAATAAACATAAAGGAAATGACTAAAAAACCTAATCTAAAATATATATATTAAATTAACTATATTAAAATAATAGGCGGGGGTCCGGGGGTGTATTCCCCGTCCCCGTCCCCGAAATGCTCTCGGGGGAATTTTTCTCCCCATCCCGGCCCCCACGGGAAAATTCCCATCTTTGGGCCCCGAAGGCGTTCATGAGGATCCCCATTACAGTCCAATCGACATCCCTACCTCGATAGGTAGGACTGCTTCTATACCATATACGAGAGAGAAGGGGGTTGCCCCTGTAGATATTCGTATTATAGTGAGATAACCGTGGAGAGCAAATGGCAACATCTCATGACAATCCTTATAGGTCACTGTCATCTTCTATATGATCTTATTGAGATTCTTGTTGGCGGCTCCCACTACGCCGTTCATTTTTGGCCGATATGGAGAAGAATTATGATGCTTAATCTTGAACTGCGTGCAGAGTTCGGGGATCATTTTGTTATTGAGATTGGTACCATTATCCCTGATAATCCTTTCGGGGACGCCATACCGACATATAAGATTATGCTTGATGAATCGAGCCACAACATTCTTGGTAACAGATGCGAACGAGGCTGCTTCTACCCACTTGGTAAAGTAATCAACAACAACAAGGATGAAACGATGTTCATTGGAAGCGGTGGGTTTGATCTCTCCAATCATGTAAATGCCCCTGTTATGCCCCAAAATTTGCCCTCCTACTTCTCAAGACAATTCACAATTCCATACTCAAGAAGTTCACAAGGGTTGACCAGACAAACCCTCTCCTAAGTGAAGCAACTCGATTTTCAAAATCATTTAAATTTCAAAAACTAGTGAAATCGCCACCTAATTTTATTTGTTCTAAAAAGAACGGGAAAATATAGATAAAACCCCATAGATGCGGATAAGGCGGTCTACGACCAAAAACATGGCATCGGGAGTCGGTTATGTAAGGGGAAGGTATTAGCACCCCTTACATCCATCGTACTCGATGGGACCCGTTTAGTTCTAAGTGTTTGTGCGTGTGTTTATTTCTAAGTTAAATTATACTCGAAAGGTAAAAGAAACAGAATTTGTTTATTATTATTTTGAGTTTGGCACGGTTTCAAAACCGTGTGCCTACGTATTCCCTTGTGAAATGGGAAAGTCAAAACTCCGTAGTTCCTCTTGAAAAGGTTTTAAATTGGTTGTGTTGATTTTATAAGAAAAATCGTGCATTAGACATTTCAAATGCTTGAACTTGGATTTGTTTAGTTTGTTTGAAAAGCTTAAGTCCTCGTTCGTGTTTGAAATGGCTATTACACACTCTTTGTCGGAAAAGAGTTTGATTATCGCATATGAGCGAGAAAAGGATTTTTGAGTGAGTTGAATTGATTTTAGGTGGGTGAAAAGTACTGAACAATAGGACTAGCATCCTACGATTCAAATACTATAAACAAGATGAGCTCAATGCAAACGAGTCGTCTATCATCCAAAAGTTCTCTTATGAAAGAGTGAAGTGAAACAAAGTTCATGTTATTAAGAATCTTTAAACAATTGGACTAGCATCCAACGACTTAAAGATTCGAAGTTCATTTTTTTTACAAGTGTTTAAACAATTGGACTAGCATCCAACGGTTTAAGTACTTGAGTTTTATTATGAAAGAAATTTGAAAATGCACTCGACGTTGGATCGAGGTTTGTAATTTAATTATGAAAACGTCTTAGAACTCGATGCGTTGCGTGAGAAATGGAGTCGGGTTATTGTTAATTAAGTATATGGACTTAATCAACCTCGTGAGGATAGGTGCTCCTATCCCCAACCATGAGACCCTGGTGCATGGAAAATCAGTATATAGACCAATGTTATTTTCGGGTTATGATTGATTAAAGCAACAAGGGCTTTAATCAACCTCGTGAGGATGGCCATGCCCATCCCCAACTATGAGACCCTTTAAGAAATCGGCATATGAGTCGATCGAAACAGAATCGAATTAATTTTAACATTTTAGTTGTATGCGAAGTGTACAATGGTGAATAATGCCGAATAAATAGATAATTATCATACAATACAATCGGAAATTTAAATAATTATTAGAAACGATTTTTTCTATTTGATGAAAAATCAACTAATAGTTTAATCGATAAGTCATCAAATAGAAACTATCATAGCTAATTATTACTTAGTACATCGCACAGAAAAAATATCATTTACATAAAAATAAATTAATTGAAAAGATAAAAGTTTTAGAGTTAGCCTGTATGAAGCAAGTCTGGACGGTACGAAAAGAAACCCATCTGATCTTGTTGATTGGTCCGTAAAAGTTCATCATGGGCTAGCAATCTGGTGCGTTGAATCTCTCTCTCTGCAATACTCCAAGGGCCACAATAGTGTAATATTTACCCAAAATATTTAAGAAAACAAAATAATATCTAACTTAAAAAAATAAAATAAAAATAAAATAATAAAAAAAACGGTGACACTTGTCACCAACCAGCCAAGACACCTACTACTAAATATAAACTAAACTAATTAAACTAAAAAAATGTTAACTAATTAAAACAAAGAAAGAAAAAAAAAGAAACAAAATACCCAGCCCATCTGTCTCTCTCGTGAAGCTACGCTCTCCCAACTTCCTCCTCGCTTCTTAGAAACCCAGAAGAGAACCCATCTCTTCCTCACCATATTTACCCAGAAACGTGTTTTTCTCTCTCGAATGTTTCCTGATGGGAACCTAATCTCTCTCTCGGCTGTTTCGACGGAAAACTCTCGTTTCTCTCTCTTAGTAGCCCTCGGATGGAACCCTAATTTCTCTCGATTTTGTGCTCTGTTTGGCTTATCACTTCGTTTTCTAACACTTTCTAATGCTTGATGATGTTGATTGCAGATGTATAACGAATTTTGATCGAGAATCCAAGGGGTTTCTGAAACCCTAGACTTCCGACACGATTCCGGCGAAGGTGACGGTACCTGAGTCTTTGGAGACGCATCTGGAATGGCTTCTGAGTTGTACTTCGGGTGAGATCGTTCCTTGCTTCTTCTCTTTTCTTTCTCTATATCAGAAATTTGGTTTCTGAAACAGTTTTTCTGAAGGGTTGTGTTTGGGGGAAATGATGAATGGGTTAGGTTTTTCTGATTGTTCTGTATGTTGGCTATTGAGTTATTCTTGCTGTTGGCAATGGTATCTTACTTCTGCTTATGGGTGTTCGCGGTGCGGTTTGGGCGGTTTTTAAGAAAAAAATCATACGAACCGCAAGAAGAAAAATCATGCGGTTCGGTTTGGTTCGGTTGACTAAAGAAAAAAACAAACCAAACCAATGCGGTTTGGATTGGTTCGGTTGGTTCGGTTTTTTTATTATGTATAATAATTCTTATTATTACTCATGTGGCAACACTACATACAACAAATTTAATTATGTATAATAATTTTTATTATTATTTATGTGGCAACACTATTTACAATTTTATTTCATATAAGAACTCAATTTTGTAACAAAACTCATATGTAATGTTGTCTTTTTCTTCTTGACAATTGACAATAATTGAAATAGTAGTATGCAATCAAATGCAAAATTCAATCAAATCAATACATAAACTAAAACTTTATGTTTGTCACAAATGGTGATCAATGTAGTATTCAATCAAATCAATACATAAACTAAAACTTTCTGTTTGTCACAAATGCAGAATTAAATCAAGACAAAAGACATTAAAACTATCAAAAGCACTAATAATTTGTTTCTTCTTGCTTCTTGGAGTGAGCTTCCATTGACAAAGTATAAATCTGACTATCATGCTTCTTTTGCCACTACAAAACAATACCAAGTTACAAATAATTATAAGATTAAGTCATTTTAACATTAAGACATAGAAAAACCAATAAAAAAACAGAAGTTGAGAATGAATAAAGGCAACTTTTCCTTAAATTTGCAACAATTAACAATCGGTACCAAAGTCACATGCTAATTGATTATATTCCAAAATAAAACTAACAAAATGCATCCATACTTTTACATGCTTGTAACCAACTATGTAATCCGACAATAAATTGCAACAGAATACAAAAAGCAATATACAAATAAATAAATATTAAAAAGTAAAAACATACCATTTTTTTCAAGCATGTCTCTAATCAGATTCAATATCAGAAAGTCCCTCATTTACTTGTGGGATTGGAGCCATTTCTAAAAATGATCAAATAAATTATCAAACGTTAGACAAAACAAACTTAAATGAATAAAACAGATTTATAAACAAAGTTTACAACATAGATATACCTTGTTCGAGTTTTTCCAAATCTTCCAAGTGCTCTTAGATATCCACTTTCAAAGGAGAGGATCTTAAACAATTTTGTGCACATATTAAAGCTTCAACGGTGTGGGGTGTAAGAGAGCTCCTATAACAACTAAGAACTCTACCCCCGGTGCTAAAAGCTGACTCTGAAGCAACAGTAGATATTGGCATAGCCAATATATCTCTAGCTATTAAACCAAGAGTAGGGTATTTGGTGGAATTTACCTTCCACCAATTCAAGATGTCAAAATCTGAACTTTTCTTCTCCCTCGTCTCCATTAGATACAACTCCACTTCATTTTTATTTGAATTTGAATCTTGATCCATGTCCTTATCAAATTGATCATCCATATGATCTGAAGATGTAACAACTTCTGATAGCTCTATTTCTTGTGCAACACTTTCAGCTTGGTCTTTACTTAAGAAAAGACTATAACTTTCAAACATTTTGTTTAATGTTTTCTTCACCTTATCACACAAATAATCAGAAACTTCCTTCTCATAAAACTTATCCAATCCCCACCTAATAAATTGAAACTTACGCCGAGGATCAAAAATTACAGCAATAAAGACTAGCATATTCATCTTTTTGACTTCTCCCCAATAACTACTATATTTATCATCCATAGCATTAGCCATATTTGTAAGTAATGGGTCATCTTTATGAGATTCCTTCCAAGTCTTTAATGCCCCCAATATTGTACAATGTTCCATGAAATAAGTAGAAGATGTTACATAAGTAGAACCTGACACCTTCGTAGTGATTTCAAAAAACAACTTCAAGAATTTCACAAAACACTTGGCATTATCCCAATCCTCATTATTTGGGACACCACCTTCCAACATCACATACTCAACACATTTCTCACCTAATCTCTTAAAGGCCTTTTGAAACTTCAATGCACTTTCAAGCATAAGGTATGTGGAGTTCCACCTAGTGGGACAATCATACTGCACAGTAGACTTGTCTTGTATCCTAACTTCTTTAATACATGTCCTAAATCTATCTAAACGACCAGGTGACTGACGAACATATCGAACCGCACTCCTAATTTTTGAAAGTGAAGAATTCATGTGCTTCATCTTCATCCCATCATTGACAACAAGGTTAAGAATGTGAGCACAACATCTAATATGTAAATACTCCCCTTTTAATGGATGTGAATTCCAATCCTCCATTCTATTTTTTAGGTACGTGATAGCAACATCGTTTGAAGCAGCATTATCAACTGTGATGGTGAAAACCTTATCTATCATCCAATCCTCCAAACACTTTTCAATTTTCCCCCCAATTATTGCTCCCTTGTGAGAAGTTATTGGACAAAAATTGAGAATCCTTTTATGCAACTTCCAGTCTTGGTCAATGAAATGCGCGGTAAGAACCATATAATTAATATTTTGCACAGAAGTCCAAGCATCAGTTGTTAGACAAACACTTTGATTTGTTTTAGTAAACATACTTCTTAACTTAAGTTTCTCACTCTCGTAAAGACTCAAACAATCCCTAGCAATGGAAATCCTTCTTGGAAGTGGGAACCTAGGTTGTGTAACACTCATAAAATATCGGAATCCTTCATTCTCAACAAAAGAAAAAGGCAATTCATCCACGATTATCATTCTAGCTAAGGCTTGTCTACACAATTCAACATCGAAATGGATACCAACAAGTGCATTCCTATTTTCTTTAGATTCTTCTTGAAGGCTAAGAATGGTTTGACTAGGATCAAGAACATGTTTGGGAATATTTTTACATTGATGCATCAAATGGTTATTTAAGTTTGAGGTTCCATTCTTATGTGGATCAGCTGCATAAGATTTCGTGCACCAATTACATTTAGCCCGAGTACCCGATTCATCTTTTGTAAAATGATCCCAAACCCAAGATTTAGGCCTACAAGGTTTTTTTTTACCTGAATCTCCAGCATTAGAATCGCCAACTTTAGAATCATCCGCCTCTCCAACTTTCCTTCTCTTTTTCTGTTGAGCATTGTCGCCTTCTTGTTTGTCTAAATCAATAGTTTGGGGCAGGTTTGTTGTAGGCATCAATGGACTATTTTGAGACTGAAAATACATAATACATACACGATAAATATAACCACTTTATCAAATACACTCATAAATATAACCACTTTATCAAATACACTAATTTATCATTGTTTTACCTGATTTTCGGTCATGGAACAGGAAGCATCAGATCCAGTAACAGACTTGACTTCTTTATCAATAGTCATATCTAAGAACATAACAGAAGTTATCATAACAGAACAAATTTACATATAGCAGGCAGCAGCAGCAGCACAAAATAGAACAACAGCAATTATATATAGACTGGACAATGGAGAAACAATATATTACAATATAGCAGGCAGCAACAGTTCTCTTATTATAATACCCCTCTGACAGACTTGCAACATACTGCCACATTACAATATAGCAGGCAACAACAACAGTTCTCTTATTACAATTCCATTCATTTATTTTACCCATCTTGGATGAAGAATCAGAGAATGGAGAAGAAGTCAACTTAGTTGTTCATAATTTTACTCTTCTTTTTTGCTAAAGAGAACGATACTTTGTGTCTGTGATATAACTATAAGTTCATTATTACATCTCTAAGCCCTTGAATTTTATATGGTGGCTGGTTCAAATGAACTTAACCATGTTATGGTCCCTTCAAACTATGTATTAGGACAACAGAACAGAACATCAATGTATCAGACATAAGTCATAAGTCAGAAGTTACAGAACAACACAGTTATCTATCATGTATAAGTCATTAGTCAGAGGTTACAAAACAACAATTATCATAAGTCAGAACAACAATGTATCAGACCTAACATTTTCGAATTTCCAGAACAAGTATCATAAGTCAGAACAACAATTTCACTGATTTTTGACCTAACATTTTCAGACCTAACATTTTCGAATTTCACAAGCAATAGCAGTCAATAACATTGTTGTTACCTGGTTGATTCCGTATTTCACTGATTCGTATCTGTCATACCCCAAAATTTTCCCTCCATCTATTCAAGAGATTCCATACATCCATACTCAAGGATTCCTTAAGAGTTGATCAGACAAACTCTCTCCTAGACAATCAACCCAAATTAGGGTTTGGTATCTCTCAAGTCAAGATGGATTTCCAACATCTCCAATGGACTTCATGCCTCCTCATATGCTTCAAAGATTCTCCATGTCAAGTTTCAAGCCTCACAAGTCAAGTTTCCTCAGACAATTGCTCAGATGGTTGAAAATCAGTTGTATTGGACAAAAGGTCAACTGTGGTCAACATACAGTCAAACTTCATAATTTTTGGTCAACATCCTCATTTTGAAGTTACATTCATCATTTGATCAAGGTTTGATCATGATTCATCAAGAAAACTCAAGATTTGCTCAAAAGTCAAACTTTCTAAATTAGGGTTTCTAGGTGAAAAGTCAATTGAACTTTGACTGATCATAACTTTCTCATACTTTCTCAGAAATTTTTCCACCACCTCTTGTTTTGAAGGAAATTCAATTCTCTACAACTTCATGTCTCACAAGAATGTCCAAAAAATGCTTCAATTAAGAGGTATGGCTCAAAACATTACAGGTCATTTTCAAAGTCAACAAAAAGTCAACTTTTTATTTTGAAGATATATTGAGCATGGAAACTCCAATTGAGATGAGACCAAAAAGGTTGGTTAGAGGACTCTTAGAGCTTTCCAAAAAGTCCAAGAACCCTCAAAATATGGAAAATTGAGCAAGATACACTATTCAGAAGTTGGGCAATTTTAGACAATTGCACAAATGGACATTTTGGTCAAAATGCAAAATTTTCCAAATGGGCCTATAATCTTTTGATCCAAACTTGTTCATGGCATTATTCTTGACCCATAAATGCTTGGCCTTGGTAATTTTCTATTTTTATGATTTATATTTAAATTTTATGACATTTAATTCAAAAATAAATTATATAAAATATGAAAATTAAGTATTTTTTCCAAAAGGGCTGATTTTATATCTTTCTTAATGTCCAAGATAGCCCAATACTCTTGCCAAATTCGTGCATAATCAAGCATTGAAGAGGAAATCAAATTTTCTTCAAGAAAATTGATTTTTATTTGAAAAAATTGAATGCTTCCAAATCATATCTTTTTTTACTCTTTTTTCTTTTCAAATCTCTTCTATAAATACTCAGCATTGTGTACAAGCATGAACAGGAAACCCTAGCCCAAGAGAGAGTCCTTATTTTGCCAAATTTTTCTCAAAAACTTAAAAAATCGAATTCCAAATTCCAGCAAGTTTCAGGCCAATTTGACCATTCCATCGTGCTCAGGAGGTTCCCAGGAGTAAGAAACATCCCTTGCTCGAAGCCCAGACTGCCCAGAACACGCCATCTCACTCTCACCGGTTTGAATTTTTCATAATTTCGATTTCTTAATTCCGTGCATTACTAATCGATTTCATGTGTTTATTTGAGTTCAGGACATTCATTAGAGTGTGTTAGATGCATAACATGTAAGGTTTCACGTAGAAATCTCAGAATGCCATTACTAGGGTTTTCAAGGTTGTGAGATTCGAAACTCAAAATCCAGGCCGTTTCAGGACATGAGGATGGCACCATCGTACTCGCAATGATCGAATTAGTCGATCTGGGCTTTTATTGCACTTTGTTTGATGCGTTTTACAGGGTTTTCAGGTTGACAAGCTACCGGAGAAGATGACCGGAGCCCTAGCTCCGGCGGGGACTCCGGCGTTGAAGCTTTGACCATGGCGTGGCGTATCGGCGCTTCCTAATTCGTTCTCTCTTTCCAACTGGACCCCACGCGAGCTGACTGTATTTCAAGTGTTCCCAGGACGCGTCATCACTCAAAAGCTTTGGATTTTGTCTTTTCCAACACAAAGTGCAAGCTGGCCTAGTGGTAAAGGCGCTGGCAAGCAGAGATTCTCCTCCTGGTCATGGGTTCGATCCTCACTGGCACCAGTTTTGTTTTCTCTTTTACAAACTTCATTTTTTCTATTTTTTTTCATATTTTCTATATTATTTAATATTTTGCATGTTATTTTAATTGATTTCCACATTTTATTTATGCATTAAAAAATTATCAAAAATATTTATTCTTTTTACATTTGTTTTCATAAGATCTTTATTTAATTTAATAAATTAAAAACATATTTTTGCATGCATATTTATTTTTATTTATAATTTTGCATTTAAATCATTGTAAATTCATTTTAAATTATTAAATTGCATCTAAAAAATCCCAAAAATTTATTTTAGCATATTTATATTATTTCCAGCATGTAATAATTTTCTCATATAAAAATTTGCATTTTTTCTAACATTTTCTCTTATTTCGATTTCATCATATTTTCCGATTTCTCGTTCGTTTCACAGGTTCTTCCAATTCGGACGTTGCTTTACCGTTTTCATTTTATTTTCCAATAATGTAACTGTATATGGGATGTAATAGTTTAAAATTAGGACTTTATTTTCCGCATTTTAAATTATGTATCTGCCCCAAAGCCTTGTAATAGCGTAGGACATTTACCTTTCCGCATCTTTACTTTCCGCAATTTACTTTCCGCACCCTATTAATTGCTAGTAACTAGGCGTGTATGGCAAGATAATAATGAACATAGCCCACTAATTTTCAAGATAACATATTCTGAAATCAACACACTTTTTCACACATGCACCCCTTAGGGTAATTCTCTCTCGTTGCCTTTGCGAATTCAAAATGGTCATGTCCCTCGAACGTAGAGGTATTCTAGCACTGTTGCCTTCAAATAAATCATCATAGTCCCTTCGATACAAAGATCATAAGACCCACGATGTCGCCTCCGAATACATGATATTGACCCTCGATTATCGCCTACGAAAAATGATGATAGTCCCTTCGAATGTGCTAGGATACTTCCTACAAGTTGCCTTCTATGACCATCTGATGTCCCTTCGAATGTCCCGCCTACATCCAACGAATGGAGCTACCTACTAACTAATGGTATGGCTAGCGCTATTCTAAAGGAACGTAGAAGTACGAAAACGACCAAATCTGAGTGGGTAATAAGACTTTTAGTTGCTTGCTCTATCAAAATGCTTTTCACACCTCACACTTTTTTTCAAAGTTCAAACTCTTTTCAAAACGAAACATTTCCGAACACTTTGTATACACTCCTACATGAGTCATTACAAAGTCAAAGCTAAATGACTTTTTTCAAAATATTTTTGTCAAACACACAGAAAGCAATTTTAAAAGGTGATCTAGAGCAACTAAGAGCCCGTAGATAACTACGGATGGAAAGGGGTGCTAATACCTTCCCTTTTCATAACCATTCTCCCGAACTCAGAATCTAAACGAAGGTCTTTTTCTGTACTTTTACCTTCCCTTAATTGGATAAAAATAAAAGTCGGTGGCGACTCTTGCTATCCGCACATTTGGATACAAAAATCCTACAAAGTCAGTTCACCGTGTTACAGTATCTCACCGAGTCACCACCGTTCTTCTTCAGCAAGAACTCTCCGCCGGTCCAACCTTATAGAATCTGGCATTAATCAAACTTCAATTTATTAATTTTACATACATATATAACAAAAATCAGCATGATGACATTTATGTGAAAATGAGTACCACTGACTCACGATTTTAAACTCAGCAATAATCTTAAATCCCGATCAGATCCAATATGGTATATCCAAATTCGAACAAATAAAGCCCAGAAACAGATAAGAAAGGGAAGTGACCTTACCGTTGTGAAAGATGAGCGAGGATGATGGAGGGTTTATTGGACAGTGGTTGAGGAAACAGAGAGGAAATGGAGCGGCTGGAAACGGGAATGGGGGTGTTCTGGTGAGAAGAGACAGAGACGACAGGGAAGTGAGTAATCGGAGGGAGTATGCTTAGGGAGGCGATACGGTGGTAGTTGAATGGGAACAGTGGCGAGACGGAAGGAAGGTGTGCGAGGATGACGAAGGGAGACGAATGAGTCTAGGGAACAGAGGCGGTGTGAGGGAACGGAGGCAGTGAAGATGGAAGGTGGTGGTTGACAGTGAATTCAATGAAGATGGAAGGTGCCCTAGTTCGTCTTCGTGCTCGCATTACCGGGTCTGGTTATCACCCTCTTCGCGTTTGGCAAAAATAACATTGGGCTAATAACATTGCAAAAATAACATTGGGCCAAGTCTGCTATGTTTTAAAAAAAAAACAAAAGTTTGTAAATATCGCGGTTTGGTTCGGATTAGATCGGTTTATGAATATAAAACCGCAAACCGAACTGAACCGCTCGGTTCTTTCAAAAAAATGGCCCAAAATCATCCAAACCAATTTTGGTTTTTTGCGGTTTTCGGTTTGGTTAGGTTCGGTTTGCGGTTTTTAATTTGGTTGGTTTGGATGTGAACACCCCTACTTCTGCTGGATGGTTGTTTTGTTCTGGTGTTGGACTGAGCTTGAACTGACGCTACACTTGGCTATGCTTTTTTTTGGTTTTTGAATGGACAATTACTATATTTTGGTCTTGGCCATAGTTTTGGACTTGTTTGTTAGAACATATGCTATTTGGTTTTCTTGCTTGTGGTTTTTGATTGTAGAACAGATGTTGGTTTTTGGTCTTGGTTTTTTTTTGTGTTAGAACAAAGACACAGATGCTATGCTTGGGATTTTTCTTTCTGATTCCTCTCTCTGGTTCTTGTTTGAACTGTGGCTATATGGAACTCTGAACAGCTTCCCTGCTTGATCTTTTTTTGCTATCTTTTTTTTAACAGATATCATGCTTGTATCCTTGGTTATCTTCTGATCCATTATGCTATTTTTTCTGATTGCTTTGGACAGACATCTGCCTTGGTCCCTGCTTATTTGTTGTTTCTTTTATCTCTTCTGTGCAATTCCCATTTGTCTCTCCTTGGAAACACATCCTGTTGCCTCTGTGATTGCTTGTAGTTATTGCCATTTTTCCTCTTTTAGCTATGCTGCCTGTTATGTGGTCTTCTATATAACTCCTATTTTTGGTCTGCTGCTCTGCTTTTCCTCTGTTACTATATACTGCTGGTTGTTCTCTTTGGGTGAAATTTTTTCACTTTATGCTGATAACCATGGCTTGTTGGGTAAAATGTTGATATCATATTGACTTTCATTTGGGCTGAACTAATTTTGGAATTGTGATACTGTTGGGCTGGATTCTTTTTGGGAAAATATGATGTTTTCTGATTTTCCACTTCACACCTCCCTTTGTGAACCAACAACAAAGGTTATTGTGATTTGCAATAGGAGGTCGTGGCCGATGAAAGAACTTTAGTTCTAAGGCTTTGGTCGCTTGAAACAATTAACCTTTCAAAACCTGATTCCCTAACACAACCCTCATAATGAGTCTAAAAAAGAATAATTCTTTTGATTTTCGTATGAATCTTTGTTTGTGTTTTGTAATTGCTAATCATGTTCCTTTCTTTCTTATTTTTTCACGAATTACGACAACGGTCGAATGGCACGACATGGAGATGAAGAGTGTGACACCCCGATTTTATTCGAATATTAAATAATTAGGAATTTAATTATTAATTTAATTAAAGGTTTAATTAATAATATTTTGAATTAAAATGGATTAATTAATTATGGAATTAAAAGCAAGACCGGGGGGTGTGAGTTGAATTGGAGGTGAGTGGAGTAAAAGGTTCTACTAAATAATAACTAAGTTATTTCTATTATTTGGCAAATAATAAAAGGAATATAAAAAGGAGGATAAAAAGGAAAAAAAGAAAAAAATAAGGTTATTTGGGAAAAATCATTATACGTGAGATTGGAGAAGAGAAGAGAAAAGAGGAAAAGAGCCAAACGTCGAGATTCGAAGATCATCGCGAGGTAAGGGGTGATTTCATTCGGTTTTAATGCCTTATGGGTTTTGGGAATCAACCGGGTGATTGGGTATGTTAGGAAATTTAATTTAGGTGATTATAGGTTTATGGGATTAAACCCTATTTTGTGTCGGAATATAGAATTAAAGACCATTAGTGTGTCGAATGAATGATAGGGATGATAAAACAATGATGTATGATGTTATACTTGTGTATAATGGTTGTAATTTAGTGTTTCTAATGTCATAACTCGTATGGAAATGTTTGGGATTGAATTGGAATGCATAAGTGCTGTCAAAATAGCAGAAAATGGTTCTGAAGGTCGTGGGAACCGGTTCCCTGTGGGGAGGAACCGGGTTCCAAGTGTTAATTTTTCAAAACTGGGGAATTTTGCACTCAGGAACCGGTTCCTGTATATGTAGGAACCGGGTTCCCATACAAATTCCAGGAAGCGTGATTTTCAGACTTCACAGGAACCGGTTCCTGTATATGTAGGAACCGGGTTCCATGGGTAATTTTTCAAAATACTCAAAACTTCAAAAATTCATATTTTCTAAACCGTAACTCCGATTTGAGTGTCGTTTTCGGCATTATTTCTTAAATTAAAAATACTATCTTTTAAAAAGAGAAAAATATTATTTTGCTAAAATTATTTTAAAAAATAGTCGAGCTTCCGATTTTTGAAAAAGAGTGGATAGTTAAGGATAATGGGAAATTAATATGAATGGTCTGAGTTGTCGGATGAGAACTAATGCTTGCAATGTTGTGTGGATTATTCATTATGATTGCATGCGATACATTGGTGATTGGTATTAAGTGAATTATGTTGAGATCATAATCTGTGAATTGGTTTAGATTGTTTGACAAGTTGAATGAAGATTGACACTTATGTGATGTTTT
The DNA here is from genome assembly GCA_021764765.1 of Vicia sativa. NCBI lineage: Eukaryota > Viridiplantae > Streptophyta > Magnoliopsida > Fabales > Fabaceae > Vicia > Vicia sativa. The sequence goes on from CM038797.1 coordinate 86,176,138, forward strand.
CCTTGTGGTTTATTCATGATTGTATTGATATCATGTGTTGTTGTCGATGTTGAATATTCATGATGATTGTTGATCTCAGTTGTTATTGTTGTACATATTGGTGATAATCTTACTAATTGAAGGGTAAGCGTTTGGCATAGTTATGCTTTGTGATAATTTATTTCATGATTATGTTGTTATCATGTGATACTCGTTGATGTTGGCATTATGTGGAATTCTGTTGTGATCATATGTTGTTGAATTGATGTTGCATGCTTTTATGGTGCACGCATACGTATTGTTAATTGGTTCATTCCCATTGTGCGGAAGTGAACTTGCAGAGCCAATAGACTTACCAGGATTTGAGGTAGTGAGGCTGGATTCTTGACTCAGTGTTCTGGGCGAATCATGGATTAGATTTTTGACTCAGTGTTCTGGGCGAATCATGGGTTTCCGCTGTTTCCAAGTGTGATGGAACAGAGGGTGAACTCGGTTCACGCTTGGTACCACATGCATAGAGTCTGCATTGCATATGTGATTGTAACATGCTATGATGGTTTCCAGTGTTGCAATTTCCATTGATTGTTTACTTGCATAATGAATTGTGTACAATGCTTTTGTGAATTGATCTATGAATGTGTTTTGATAATGGACTAACACATCGAATTATTCTGTTGTATTTAAAAACGTATAATGCATTTTATATTGAATAGAGATCTCACCCTTACTTTGATCATTTCAGATCCGAAGTGATTAGCTGCTTGGAATTGGTGAAGATAGCTCTAGAGTTGAGTCAGTTAGTTAATCCGCGTGTCAGTGTCATGCTCTGGTAGATGTAACACTGGGGAAACATTTGTTTTGAAATCCTTAATGGATATCCTTAATGGTTTTTGAAATTATGTTTTGATTTATTATCCTGGAATAACTATGAATGATGTATTCGGGATTTGTTATGTTTCATTTCCGCTGTTAAACATAACTTTAAGTCTGATTTATTAAATGAATTATTCTTCAGTGAAAGCATGACAACTGTGTTGATTGATTTGAATTATTTAAATTGTGACGCCTCTTGAAATATTGATTAAATACTCTGATTATTATTTATAAAAACGCGGGTAATTAGAAGGGGTGTTACAAAGAGGAGCACTCGAATGTGAAGGATGGCTCGAGGGAAGACAACAATTCGCTCGAACAAGCCTTAGAAACTCGTAGCATTAGAATAGAATTAGGACATCTTTGTACTTTTTGTAAAAATTTAGAATACCTTGTAATATCAAATTGATAAAACAAATGTTTCAAATTCAAACTTACAATTCCAAACTTTTCTTGCAAAAAGCAATGCAATTTGATACAAATAAAATACCAACTTGAATGACATCCTTAGATTGGATCCTCATTAATGTACTTGCTTGAAACTAGTGAAACGAATAACATACTCGTTACGAAACGAAACTCTTTGCAACTAATGTTTCTCCGCTAAAGAAATCAAAACCCAAGAACACATCCTTCCCTCCATTGGACTTAAATCCCACAAGAAACAAAGTATTCCTTTTAAAATTTAAATTCCAAAATAAATAATTATTTTTGAATTCAAATTAAAAAAACAAATAATTCCTTTCGGACAAATAATTCGAAACAGTTCCTTTTGAACCAAATAATTCGAAACCTCTTGAATGATAGTTTGAATCAAAATTGAATCAGTACCGAAACCAAACTTTCCTTTGAAACCCAACACAAATTTCACGAAAATTTCCCAGTAGAAACTCCTCTGAAGCCACAATGAATGGACGTCTTATGATTAGAACAAACAACGAAACAATGAGGTAAAACAAAGGGGAAAATTTTAGGGTGCGACACTAAGCAATCAATCCAAACTAGGGTTTTGCTCCTCTCAAGCCAAAATAGGTTTCCAATACTTCAAGTAGTCATAATACCTCATCATATGCTTCAAGGGATCACCATATCAAGTTTCAAGCCTTACAAGTCAAAGTTGCTCATCTAGTTGCTCAGATGATTGAAAATCAGTTGTATTGGACAAAAAGTCAAATATGGTCAACATACAGTCAAACTTCATAATATTTGGTCAACATCAATATTTTGAAGTGATATTCATCATTTGATCAAGGGTTGATCATGATTCCTCGAGAAAAGTCAAGATTTGATCAAAAGTCAAAGTTTCTAAATTAGGGTTTTTTAGACAAAAGTCAACAGAACTTTGACCAGGCATAACTTTCACATACTTTATCAGAAATTTTTCCACCAAATATCATTTTAAAGGGAATTCAATTCTCTACAACTTCATGTCTCACAATCTTTGGCTAGAAATGCTTCATTTGGAAGTTATGGATCAAAACATTACAGGTTCTTTTAAAAGTCAACAAAAAGTCATCTTTTTGCAAAGAAGTGATCATGAGCATGAAAACTTCAATGAATATGAAACAAAAGGGCTGTTTAGAGGGCATATTGAGCTTTCTAAAAAGTCCAAGAACACCCAAAAATGTTAAAAATTGAGCAAGATACAAGTTGTGCAAGTTGAGCATTTTTGAGGAGGTGCATAAAGAGAAATACTTGAAAAAATCAAATGTTTTCTAAATGGGCTTAACGTTTCTTGGTTAAAACTTGTTTCTAATCTCAATTAGAACCTCCAAGTCCAATTCCACGCCCTTGAGCTTTTTATTTTATTTATTTTTATTTTTTATTCATTTAAAGTCAATTTAATTAAAATAAAATAGCAAAAATTAATCAATCAATGCAAGGCTGAATATTTGACATTCTTGAGGTCCAAGATACCCATAAATGGACAAAATTATTAACCTGGATCCATCCTCTATAAATTCAGAAGGTTTCTAAACCCTAGGAGACAATTTTTTGCAGCCAAGAACCCTAGGCAAACTCCAAGAAAATTAATTGATACAAGCTACTTGCAGCCAGAGTTTTAGCTCAATCTAGGACATTCCCAGCATCCCAACACCTTCCTGGGAGTCCTCTGAATCGATCCAGCCATTCACCAAGCCTTAAAACGTCCAGAATCGTAACATTAGTGATCACGGTTTGCTCTTCATATTTCAAAATCAATTTCATTGATTCCTGCATTTTTAATACAATTTGATTGCATATTTGTGTTCATGATGATGTTTCGAAACTATATGAACCGTTTGATTGAGTTTTAAGTGCAGGAATCACAAGATGTCAATGTTAGGGTTCATAAGCTCCGATTGGGGTTTTCTTATTTAGGAAAAAATTGGATGAAACCAAAGGCACCATCATGCTCAGAAGATGATTTCCAATCGATTGAGACCCTCAAAGCTAATTTATTTTGTGTATTATGAATGATTTGATTTTACAGGGATATAGCTACAAAAGCGATCTATGGGTAAAGGCTATAGCAACGGATGAAAACCGTAGCTAAAAGCCTGAGAAATTTAAATTGGGGACGATGACCCCTTGGCGCGTGTTTCACTTTCATACTCAGAACGTTATTTCACTTATATTGTTTTTGTTTCATATGCTAACACGAATAGCAGGTTGGCTCAGTGGCAAGCTAGCGCGCGTGTGAGGGAGAGGAGTAGGGTTTGATCCCTGGCTCCAACATCCTTTTTTACCTTTCCCAAAACTAACTCTTTTCTTATTTTTCTTATTATTTTTCCATTCAATTTATTTTCTTTTTAAACTTTTTTTAATACACTAAAAAATCACCAAAAAATATTTCTTTTCATAATTAAGTTAGAAAAACTTTAATTTTAATTTTTGACATAAAAAAATATTATTTTTCATCTTTATTTTATTTAATTATTAATTAATCGGAAATTAACTTTTAAATCACTTTTTCCATATCAAATTAATCCAGAAAATTCTCAAAAAATATTTTCCTTATTTAATTAGGTTTACTAACCCTAAAATCTTTTTCTAACTCAAAACTTTATTTTTACTAACATTATTTTCCATTATTTACAATTCGATCCTTCTCGTAATATTTTCCGATTATTGTAACTGCTTCCAGGTTGTAATAGTTAGGTTTATTTTCTCGCGCATTTTTTCAATATTATGTAACTGCTCATGGGATGTAATAGTTTAATTAGGATTTAATTTCCGCACTCTTTATTATGTATCTGCCCCAAATCCATGTGATAGTCTAGGGTTTTACTTTCCCGCACTTTACATTTCTGCAATTTACTTTCCGCACATATTAACTGCTAGTAACTAGTCGTGTATGGCAAGATTAATTTAATCAACATAGCTAACCCTAATCACAAGATAAATATCTAAATACAACACTCTTTTCACACATGCACCCACCTTAAGGTATCCTCTCTCGTTGTCTTACGAATACAATGGTCATGTCCCTCGAACGTAGAGATATCTTAGCTAAGACGCTTACAAACATATCATCATAGTCCATTCGATACAAAGATCATATTCCCTCAATGACCCTCGATGTTGCCTATGAATACATGGTCTAGTCCCTCGGTTGTTGCCTACGAAAAGTGATGATCGTCCCTACGAATATGCTAAGATATCCTTACAAGTTGCCTTCTAGGACCATCCGATGTCCCTCCGAATGTCCCTTTTACATCCAACAAATAGGGTTACCTACCAACTAATGGTATGGATAGCTTTATTCTAAAGGAAAGCAAAATAACATGGAAACAACTGTTCTGAGTAGGTAATAAGTCTCTTTTGCTTGCTCAATCAAAATACTCTTTACACCTCACACTTTTCAAAAATATTTTCAAAATACTTTGTATACATTCCAGCGTGAATCCATATTAGTTCATAGACGTAAACACCATCAAGATATTCCTCACTCGTAATCCTGTGCCTACCTTACTTGGAGACATTCTGCATTCTTTCCACACTCGTACCATCAAAAGACAAGGAACTCTCATGTGTTGCATACCGTTACTTTCCAGGTGGTTTACTTCGCACCTTCCTCAATCAATAATGAAGAACAGGCAAAGATTGAAGTGGTCTCAAAGGCTGATGTCACTCTCTCATTCAAATATCCGTTGGTGTCTGTTTTCTTAAAAAGGACTTCACTTTCATTGAACATTGTGGGAAATTCCCTAATGTACCACTCCATGGCATAAGGGGAGGTATCACTTACAACCCTTCTCTAGCTCTACGTCAGTTTGGTTATGCTCGAAGAGATGGTCCTCATGATATGCTTTTCCAAGACATTGTGTTTGATTATGAAAACGATCTCCAGAACTACCGTCAAAGATATGTGCACGCTTGGGCATGGTAAAGAAGATTGATGCCAAGACTTTGGGGCACGAAAATTCCATTCCTTGGGACCTCAAATGGGTGCGAGCTCGAGCTCAAAACCTCATGATGCTGTTTACAGTTGTTCTACCAGTGGTTATGGAGCATGTTGCTATAGGTGAACCTATTCGCGTTAAAAGGTGACGCGCTAGAGGATGCGAACGTGAGTTCGGATTCTCTGGTTCGAAACGATTTAAATCTTTTGATTTATTTATAAAGATGCCGCGAGCATCAAGCTTTATTATTTTCAACACAAGAAAGATGATTTAATGATTATGAAAAAGGGGAAAGCTGAAATACCCTCAATTGATATTGGTATGCGTAACGGCTAGCGCAAACTAGACGCAACGCATTGGGGAGATTCTGAGTAAGGGGGATTGTTATATAAAGGGAATAGATGGAGCACCCTAAATATATATAGTTATCTATAGCTTTTATATATGAATATGTTTGATATGTTTGTGTGTTTTAATTGCTATTTCTATGATTGGGAAAGTTTCTCCTTTGGGATTTTAAGAAAGATAGATTATGAAGGATTCTAGGTTTTGTTATTATTGTGCTCGCAAAGATCTGTGGATCTTCTGCATACATATCCCCTAGTGGGAATCAGAGCATTTGTAGCTCGGATCTACAGGGTTCTATGATTTGTTTGGTCTGAGGGAGAAAGAAATTTGCTCGGCAAGGATGAGACCTTGTGCCTACGTATTCTCAAAAGGATGTTGAGAAAGTCAGAGCAATCGTAGTTCCCACTTATGCTAGTGGAAAGCAACGGGATGTTAGTAAGAGACAAACAAATGTCATCTTAATGAAAAATGTATCTAATCTATTTCATCACATACATTTTGAAAAGTTTGATTGATTAAAATCTTTCATCGTAAGCATTAGGTGTTTTGCTTGAGTGTACAAGCGTTACCACTTACATGTTTAAGAAAGATGTTTGAAAAAGATGATTGAATCTTTTAACTGTAAGCATTGGGTGTTTTGCTTGAGTGTACAAGCGTTACCACTTACAATTAAGAGATGTTTTTTGTTTGAAAATAGTTTGAAAAGAGTTTGAAAAGTTTTTGTATGTGATGTGATAGATGAGATACTTCTTCCATAGAGATGATAAATGTCTAAATCTCAAGGAGAAATTGATTGGATTAAGGGGATGCTTTTAAGAAGCCCATGGGTCCTTGTATTGTTAGCCCAAGAGGAGGCATTCCGAGGGTCATCGAGGGTCCTTGTATGAAGCTCAAGAGGAAGCTATAGGGTATGGCTGGCTTTGTGTTAAAAGGGATTTCACCGAGAAACCATCCTTTTTTGAATAAGAGCAATTTCACCGGGAAATTTTACTCATTGGGGATTTGAAAGTGATTTCACCGGGAAACCATCCTTTCAGGGTTCTATCTTAGCGTGGGTGATTCTTTGTATTGGAAGCCCAATAGGAGGCTGTTAAGAGATTTCCTATCTCTTTCATTGTATGATGCCCAAGAGAAGGCTAAATTCAATGAGGAGTTCTTTTGAACGAAGCGCAAGAGGAGGCTAACTCAACAGGGGAGTGTTGTCTTATATGAAGCCTAAGCGGAGGCTAAACTCTGTGGGGAGAGTTTCTTTGTACAAAGCCCAAGAGAAAGCTAAACTCAACTGGGGATGAGTTGTCTTGTATAAAGCCCAAGCGGAGGCTAACTCATGCTGGTGATGAATTGTCTTGTACAAAGCCCAAGCGGAGGCTACAACTGTGGGGAACCTATTGGTTAAACTGATTGTTATGTTATAGTTAGACAGTTGTATAAACAAGTGTGTGTGTGTGTGTGATATGTATTCACAGGAGTTTATGAAGGAAATATAAACAATGCAATGATGTTTATTTACAGCAGTTTATGAAATATAAACAAGTGTCTGTGAAACGAACGTTTAAAACGAGAGTAACTTGATTATTTACAAGTTTGAATTGTGTACAAGGAAGTGAATATGTACACGAACGAGTATTTATGTACAGATAAAGATGGATGTACATAGGAGGGTTGGGACTTACACCATAAGGGAGGCCCATTGGTTTGAAAGCAGTTTCACAGGGAATAATGTTCCTTTCAATACCAATGGTATTCAGCGTATATACAGACGAAACATAAACGACTGATCAAAGTTTATCTATAAAAGATATCTGTATTATGTACAGATAAAAGTTTTGTATGAAAAGAAATTGATATGTACAAGGAAAAGATGTATGTACATAAAGAATGTTGGTTTGTGTATACACAAGTGAAATGAAAAACAAACGATCGAAGTTTGTCTGTACTTGAGTATAAAAAGTATATGTGTTATGTACAGATAAAAATTGTATGTGTTTGAAGAGTTTTTGATATGTACAAAGAAATATTATGTACATAAAAGAATGTTATGGGACTTACACTGTGAGGGAGGCCCATTGGTTTGAAAGCAGTTTCACAGGGAATAATGCTCCTTTCAATACCAATGGTATCGGTGTATAAACAAACGAATGAAAACAAACGAAAAAATTTGTTTATGTTTGAATATTGACAATGATGATTTGTGTATGTACAAGTAAAACTAAGTATGTACATAAAGGATTGGGACTTACACCATAAGGGTGGCCCAAGATCGATTGAGAAATTCGAGAGAAAACGAATTTGATTTTATTGTTTAAATCGGATCGATCGTGGTAAAAGATGTAAGTTTTGATGAAATGTTTTGAAAAATGATTTGAAAAATGTTTTGAAATGTGAGGTTCATTTATGAGAAGTTTTGAAAAAAATCGGAAGTCGAAAACTTGAAAATTTCACCTTAAAAAGAGGTTTGAAAAAGTGTTCAGAACATCGTTTTCGGCTCGATTAAAATATGATCAGATGAAAGTTTTTTTCTGAAAATTTTTGCACTATCATAAAATAGATGTATTTATTAACAAGTGTACAAAAAATCACCTCAAAATGAGGAGTTTTGATTGGTTAAAAAAAATGTTAAAGTTTGTGAAAAAACATGAAGAAAATATGAAAAGTTATAAAAAAGAATGGTCCTGATGGGAGTTGAACCCATGACCAAAGGGTGACACACGTGGCATAGAAACTTAAGAGCAAACAGGCTACCACTGGGACAAACGCGCCTTGGTGTTTAGTGGACTAGAACACGTGTTGATATGAGATTGGAATTTTTGAATTTGAAAAAGATCAAGAACACGCAAGATCCGTTCTTCATGTTTTGATTTTCGAATCATGATCCAAGCTACCATCTTCGTTTCTCAATGAAAATCAATGATGTAAAAATGAAACTTGCTCGTTTTTTCATCACGAACATGATGGTACTTGTTAATTGCATTTATATTCAGTCTAACTCAATTGAATTTCTGACACGATGGTACTTGTTAATTGCATTTATATTCAGTCTAACTCAATTGAATTTCTGGAAAATGCTAAGAACCCTAAAACTGATTTTTCAAATTAAATGACGTATGTTTAATGATTCTTTGATTTTATTGAGGGTTATTGATCGTTATGTATGCAGAAACAAAACGACCATGAGTTTTTTTCAATTGATGCAAGGAATCATAGAGTTCGAAGTTGGTGTTCATACCTGTGAAAGTGAGAATCGAATTCAGTGCAAGAGTGTTTCTAGAGCTTGTTTGTGGATCATTTGAGCACCATCGGCATGTATCAAAGCTGTGTGAATGGTATGCTTGCTTCAAATCACCTCAAATCGTTCCAGCCAAGTCCACCTGCACAACTCAGAAATAGAAACTCGAATTCGATGGAAAACCTGTTATAGATTGTTGTTTATGTTTTGAATCATCCCTATGATGTATATTGAAGGTGTTAGAATGATTAGAACATGATTTGATCAAGCCTAGCTTCAAATTCGATCCATAAGGCAGTTTTGGAAGTTTGAAAGCATGAAATGTGAAAACTGGTTTTGGCTTGATTTCAGTTTGATTTTAAGTTATAAACAAGTTTGATAATGATCATGGAATGTGTTTGACACCAAAGATCAACCTGGTTTTAACTAAATTTCAAAAATGCAATATTTCTCACTTTGCACTAAATTGCTTGATTTTGAAGAAAGTAGAGTGAAAGCATGATCTTACATTTGCTTTGGTGTGGTTTTGGACTTGAATTTGTGATCTATTTATAGGAAACAAGTTCTGAAATGTTAGGCAAAGAGTACAATGCTTTTGGAAAATCAAAGATAACTTAGAGGGCAAGAATGGTATTTGTCAAAAAAGGAAACTTCCTTTTTTCACCATGTGCTCATTTTTACAATTTGATCCAATCCTCTCAATTATTACCTCTAACTGATATTTATCAGTTCAATCATCCATTTGGCAAGTTTAGATTGCTTCTAGATGAAGAAAGCATAAAAATGACCTATAATTGAAGTTTTGGATTTTGAAAATCAAGTTTCATGGAGCCTTATGTTTCAATTTCAAAAGTATGGCTAGACTCCATGGATTTGAGAGTTCTTGGACATTTTGGAAAGCTTGTTTCACAAGCTACAACTTTCATGTTTTGAGTTTTTTCAAATTCAAATTGGAACTAGGTGAAAAAATGGCATGAAGTTTGGAAAAAATAAGAAATTTCAAATTATGAAAACTTTTGACTTTTTGTTGACTTTTTCAAATTATTTGATTTTTTATGATCATGATGGATCATTTGAAGTATTTTGATGATGGAAAAAGTTTTGTTTTGAAAAATTTGACCAAAAGTCAAAGTTTGACTTTTCTGTGCAGATGAAAATTCATCAGATGTTTCAGAAATTGACTGATGAAGTCTGTGAACTTTTGTGATGTTCTGAATCCAGAAATTAGGTCAAGATGTTGTATCTAAGATATAATGACCAATCTCTATCCAAAAAAGTCATTTCTTGCTCAAAAAGTCAGAGAATACCCATGCTCGATCAAAATCCTAATTGGTCGATCCTCGATTGATCTGTGAGAAAAATGGGTATCTGATGATCAGAGGTTGATATTTTGATCAAGATGGATCAAATGAGGTGAGAAAAACTCAAACCCTAATTGATTGCCTCTTGAATTAGATGAAAATCTGATGAAACCCTAGTTTTGACCTGTGAAAGCTATACCCGATTAATGTTGTCTGAACTGTTAGTTGTGCAATGATGCAAATGTAAGGTGGTATCTTAGGTCAAAAATTGGGGTATGATGATGCCCCTATTTAAGTTTCTTTAACCTGAGAGATGAAGATGAATATCTTCGTTTTGATAGGTGTAAAGAGATTTAAATATCAGAATACGCAAATTTTGGACCTAAGATACCAAAAATGCGAATGATGCAAAAATGATTGTAAAAAAGTTTCACCCAGATAACTATCAAAGAAAATGACATGACGGGGAAAAATTTTGTGGATACGTCCCTGCTGGGGGAAGAATGATTCATAAAGTATGTGAATATTTGTTTCATTTTGGGAAACAAAGAGATTACCTTCTGTCAGCCTTGTGACAATGTTTAAGGTAAGTGAAAATGATATTACCAATTATCAGCCTTGTGATAGTTCATGGTAATGAGTTCTGAAGATATTACCAATTATCAGCGAAGTGATAACTATAACAAGGTAAATCTTGAGAAAAAATTTGCTATGCATTCAGCTTTGTGAATATCAAACAAATGACGGAACAGACCTCAAAAGTGAGTTTTAAAGATATTACCAATTATCAGCAAAGTGATAACTATAACAAGGTAAATCTTTTAGAACATTGCTGTGTATTCAGCTTTGTGAATAACAGACAGTGAAAGAAACAGAACTCCAATGAGTTTCTACTTTCTTGGATAAAATCTTGCCAAGGATCTCTCTTTTGAGAAGATGCGGGCATTTTGATTAGAGACACAGGTTTTCCTTTTTTGACAGAAAGACAACTGTTGGGGATCTTTGAATTGTCGTGATTTGGCCTTGTTGAGAAGGACAAACATTTTTGACAATGTTGAGGAATGAAAATAAGCGGCTCAGACAATGAGGCTATTGCTTATTGCTTTGTTGATTATAGACAGGGTTCTATCCAGGAACGAACTGGAAAGAAAAAGTCAATCAAGACATTGTTCCCAAATGAGGAATGATCTCAGCTGGGGAATGTGGTGGAGAGAAGAAAATGCATTTCTCTGCTTGGGAATACTCCGTTGGAGAAAAGATGTATTTTTTTTTCTATTTGGAGATATTCTACTGGGGACAGACTTGTATTTACATGAGTAAGTGTGACTTACACTAGTGATTTGGAAGCAAACATTTTGAGAGATGCAAAAAATGCAATGAATGATGCTATTATGTATGAATGTCATGAATGTTATACGCATGCTAACAATACTTGACAAAGACACTATAGAGATATTTGGGAAAAAGACCGCGTCAGTTCGAACAAATACTTGGTGAAAATTGCAGCATTGGTGCAGATGTTCACTAATGAAGAATTTGAGTTGCAGGCTTTAAACTTTCTGAGAAAGGCACTTCATTGGCAACTTGGCTGGGGATTCTTTTTTGGAATAAGAATACCGTCCTTTGATGATTTCTGCTGAGGAGAAAACTGCTGTAGCAGTTGTTTTATCCTTCGGAGATCGAAACACTCTTGGAGAAACTGTTGAAGTTCTTTCCGTGTTCATAGTTCAAAGGAAAATTTTTGCTTTTTTTTTTTGTTTCAAAATTTTGAAGTAAAAATTCATTTAAAACATTTTAGTTTCAAAAAGTGATTTTCACAATGTCATACCCCAAAATTTGCCCTCCATCTACTCAAGAGATTTCATACATCCATACTCAAGGATTCCTCAAGAGTTGATCAGACAAACTCTCTCCTAGACAATCAACCCAAACTAGGGTTTGGTATCTCTCAAGTCAAGATGGATTTCTAACACCTCCAATGGCCTTCATGCCTCCTCATATGCTTCAAAGATTCTCCATGTCAAGTTTCAAGCCTCACAAGTCAAGTTTCCTCAGACAATTGTTCAGATGGTTGAAAATCGGGTGTATTGGACAAAAAGTCAACTGTGGTCAACATGCAGTCAAAACTTCTGATTTTTGGTCAACATCCTCATTTTGAAGTTACATTCATCATTTGATCAAGGGTTGATCATGATTCATCAAGAAAACTCAAGATTTGCCCAAAAGTCAAACTTTCTAAATTAGGGTTTCTAGATGAAAAGTCAACTGAACTTTGACTGATCATAACTTTCTCATACTTTCTCAGAAATTTTTCCACCACCTCTTGTTTTGAAGGAAATTCAATCCTCTACAACTTCATGTCTCACAAGAATGTCCAAAAAATGCTTCATTTGAGAGGTATAGCTCAAAACATTACAGGTCATTTTCAAAGTCAACAAAAAGTCAACTTTTTGCTTTGAAGATATTTTGAGCATGGTAACTCCAATTGAGATGAGACCAAAGACATTGGTTAAAGGACTCTTAGAGCTTTCCAAAAAGTCCAAGAACACTCAAAAATGTGGAAAATTGAGCAAGATACACCATTCAGAAGTTGGGCAATTTTGGACAATTGCACAAAAGGACATTTTGGTCAAAATGCAAAATTTTCCAAATGGGCCTATAATCTTTTGATCCAAACTTGTTCATGATGTTATTTTTGACCCATAAAAGCTTGGCATTGGTAATTTCCTATTTTCATGGTTTATATTTGAATTTTACAACATTTAATTCAAAAATAAATTATGTAAAATATGAAAATTAAGTTATTTTTCAATTGAGTTGGATTTATATCTCTTAATGTCCAAGAAAGCCCACACCATTTACCAAATTTGCAAGCCATGGCATTGATGAGAAAATCATATTTTCTTCAAAATTTGATTTGATTTTCAAAGAAAATATTTGCACATTCAATTTCCAATCTTTTTCCTTGTTTTTCTCTTCCAAAACTCCTATAAATACCAAGCAATGCAGCCAGTACAGAGTAAAACGAAACCCTAGCTCAAGCCAAACCCTTATTTTGTCAAAATTTTCCAAGAATCTTTGAAATTCGAATTTCAATTTCCAGCAGGTTTCAGCCTCCAAACATCATTCCATCGTGCTCAGTGGGTAAGTTTGAGTAAGTATACACTCATGCCATGGTTTAAAACAAGCCGGATCGATGCATATACATACATACATATTCAATATTTCTTGATTTTTGCATTTGATTGTTCTGCCTGTTTTAATCGATTCTAACCATTTTAATGAGTTCATGAGATGATAAGGGATGGATCTGGGCAATCGCTTGTAAGCTTGAACGTCAGAAACTCATGATGCCATGTTTAGGGTTTCAGAACTGTCGAGCTTCGAACTGGCATTTAGAGGAACTTTTAGGACAAACTGAGACCACCATCGGGTTCGCAGACCCCGATTTAGGGGGGGTAGCCTTAATTCCCGCTCTCGAATTTTCGTATTTTTGCAGGTTAGCAAATCGAGCATCCCGGAGAAGATGACCGGAGCCCTAGCTCCGGCGCTGACTCAGGCGTGGACCGGCGAGGAGGCTGCGTGGCATAATGATGTGTTCTGATTCGCTCATTCATAAGTCCTGGGGTCCACATGCGAGCTGACCGTGTTTTGAATATAATCAGAATGCGTCATCATTCAAATATCCTTGGTTTCAACTTTCCCAACACCAAACGCCAAGTGTCCCAGTGGTTAAGGCGCTCACTGTGTTCAGATGCTCTCAAGGGTCCCCTGTTCGAACCCCATCAGGACCTGGTTTTGCTTTTTTCTCACAAACTCAAATTTCTAACTATTTTCCTATTTTTCTAATTTATTTAATATTTTGCATCCTATTTTAATTCTTTTCATGATTTTTATTTTGCATTATAAAATTACCAAAAACATTTTTCTTTTTACATTATTTTCACAAAAATCTTTATTTAATTTAATAAATTAAAAAACATATTTTTGCATGCATATTTATTTTTATTTATATTTTTGCATTTAATTCACTTTTAATTGCATTTTAATTATTAAATCTTTTCCAAAAAATCCCAAAAAATTATTTTAACTTATTTATCTTATTTCCAGCATATATTAATTTTCTCATATTTAAAATTGCATTTTTTCTAACATTTTCTCTTATTTCAATTTCATCATATTTCCCGATTTTCGTATTCTTTCACAGGTTGCACCGATTCGGACGTTTTATTTTCATCGTTTTCTTTTTTTCAATAATGTAACTGTATATGGGATGTAATAGTTTAAATTAGGCTTTTATTTTCCGCAAGTTTAAATTATGTATCTGCTGTCATACCCCAAAATTTGCCCTCCATCTACTCAAGAGATTTCATATACCCATACTCAAGGATTCCTCAAGAGTTGATTAGACAAACTCTCTCCTAGACAATCAACCCAAACTAGGGTTTGGTATCTCTCAAGTCAAGATGGATTTCCAACATCTCCAATGACCTTCATGCCTCCTCATATGCTTCAAAGATTCTCCATGTCAAGTTTCAAGCCTCACAAGTCAAGTTTCCTCGCATAATTGCTCGATGGTCGAAAATCGTGTATTGGACAAAAGTCAACTGTGGTCAACATACACAAAACTTCGATTTTTGGTCAACATCCTCATTTTGAAGTTACATTCATCATTTGATCAAGAGTTGATCATGATTCATCAAGAAAACTCAAGATTTGCCCAAAAGTCAAACTTTCTAAATTAGGGTTTCTAGATGAAAAGTCAATCGAACTTTGACCGATCATAACTTTCTCATACTTTCTCGTAAATTTTCCACCACCTCTTGTTTTGAAGGAAATTCAATTTCTACAACTTCATGTCTCACAAGAATGTCCAAAAATGCTTCATTTGAGAGGTATAGCTCAAAACATTACAGTCATTTTCAAAGTCAACAAAAGTCAACTTTTGTTTTGAAGATATTTTGAGCATGGTAACTCCAATTGAGATGAGACCAAAACATTGGTTAGAGGACTCTTAGAGCTTTCCAAAAGTCCAAGAACTCTCAAAATGTGGAAAATTGAGCAAGTTGCACCATTCACAAGTTGGGCAATTTTGAAAGAATGCACAAAGAGAGATACTTCAAAAATCAAATCTTTTGCAAATGGGCCTATCTTTTCTTCATCCTAACTTGTTTCTCAAGCAATTAGGAATATCCAAGCCCAATGCCACGAATTTTTGGTTTATTTTTCTATTTAATTTGGAATTTATTCATTTAAATACAAATTAAATTCAAAAATAAGGTATAAAATCAAAATTAATTGAAAGATTGATTTTATTCTTTCCTTGATGTCCAATTAACTCACAAATGCTAGCCAAATCGAATTGAAGCAAAAAGGCAAGATTGGATTGAAATTGATCAAATTTGAAAATTTGATTTTCATGAAAAATCAAATTTGATTATCATTGATTATTGATCAAATCTTCCAAATTCAATCTCAAATCCTTCCAAGATATATACAATGCATATCAATCAAAAGGGACGAAAGAATTGCTCCTAACCCTAGTTTCAAACTCAAAAATTTCGTGTTCTTGAAGCAATTGGCAATCCATCCTACAGCCGTTTTCAATCGATTTTAAGGTGTCAAACACATTCCTTGGTACCTCAGGAGTGATTCCAGATACTTACTTCATCGAAAACCATCCAGAATTGCCAAATCCGAAATCGGTTTGTTCTTGGAAATTTTGAAATCGTGTTTCATTATTTATGCATTATTAACATGTTTTGTTGTTGTTTTTGTGTTTAGTGATGTGTTTGCAAACTTTCTGGGTGCTTTAATCGAATTTCCATGGCCGGGAACACATGATACCATTGTTAGGGTTTCTGAACACGATTTGGGGTTTCCTTTAAACGGAAAAATTGGACCATGAGACCTATACCATTGCATCCGGAATAATTTCCTGAATCGAACCATGGCTTTAGAATGTATTTATATTATGTGTGTTGCATTTTTGATATTAGCCAGGGACGTAGCGTCGAAGAACAGCCGACGCTAGCTTCAGAAATTCAAATCGGAGAAGACGACTGGATGGCGCGAGCGGGAGGAGATGGACGAACGACGCGTGTTATTTTCAAACTGTCCCGTTTCCAAACAGTGCGCACGCTTGGCTCGCTTGGTCAAGATATCATTGTTTGAAAGGGATGTCTCCTCGATTCTCTGTTCGCATAATCCCTTTTCACTTTTGCAAACTCAATATTTTCCTATTTTCATATTTTTCAATATTTTGCTTCAATTTTAATTATTTTCATGATTTTTATTCGCATTTAAAAATTACCAAAAATATTTTCTTTTACATTATTTTCATAAAAATCTTTATTTAATTTATAAAATTAAAAATACCTTTTGCATGCATATTTATTTTTATTTGATTTTAGCATTTAAATCACCGTAAATTAGTTTTTAATTATTAAATCTTTTCCAAAAATCCCAAAAATTATTATAGCTTATTTATCTTATTTCCAGATGCATAAATTTTCTCATATTAAAATTTGCATTTTTCTAACATTTTCTTATTTCAATTTCATCATATTTCCCAATTTTCTTATTCTTTCATGTGTTGTCTGATTCTGACGTTTTTCTTTTATCATTTTATTTTTCCAATAATGTAACTGCTCATGGGATGTAATAGTTTAATTTAGGACTTTTACTTTCCGCACTCCTAATTATGTATCTCCCAAAGCCATGTAATAGCGTAGGTTTATCTTTCCGCACTTTTACATTCCGCATTTTACTTTCCGCACCTTATCAATTGCTAGTAATTAGGCGTGTATGGCAAGATAATAATTGGACATAGCTCACACTAATTTCAAGATAAAATATCCGAATTCGACACACTTCTTTCACACACACACCCTTAGGGTAATCTCTCGATGCCTTCGATTAAAATGGTCATGTCCTCGAACGTAGAGGTATTCTAGCACCGCTGCCTTCCAAACAAATCATCATAGTCCTTCGATACAAAGATCATAAGACCCACGATGTCGCCTCCGAATACATGATCTTGACCCTCGATTGTCGCCACGAAAATGATGATAGTCCTTCGAATGTGCTAGAATACTTCCTACAAGTTGCCTTCTATGACCATCCGATGTCCCTTCGAATGTCCCGCTTACATCCAACGAATGGAGCTACCTACTAACTAATGGTATGGCTAGCGCTATTCTAAAGGAATGTAGAAGTACAACAAAACGACCAGTTCTGGGTAAATAAGTCTTTAGTTGCTTGCTCTATCAAATGCTTTTCACACCACACACTTTTTCAAAGTTCAAATTCTTTTCAAAACAAAACATTTCCGAACACTTTGTATACACTCCTACATGAGTCATTACAAAGTCAAAGCGAAATGCCTTTTTCAAAACATCTTTGTCAAACACACAAAGCAATTTTAAAAGTTATCTAAGAGCAACTAAGAGCCCGTGAGAATAAATCATGGATGGAAAGGGTGCTAATACCTTCCCTTTTCATAACCATTCTCCGAACTCGTAATCTAACGAAGGTCTTTTTCTTACTTTTACCTTCCCTTAATTGATAAAATAAAAGTCGGTGGCGACTCTTGCTATCCGCACATTTGGATACAAAATCCTACAAAGTCAGTTCACCGTATCACGAATCGGCGATCACTGGGAATACACCCAAAAGAGAGAATTGCCTTAGGGATTTCTAGATAACATTTATCGCTTTTGTTTGACTTGTATGCTTTATCTTTAAGGGTTGTTTGGGTATTATATTGTTGGGGATCCTACACCGGATCCGGTTTTTTAGGTAAGTAGCATTAGATCATCGCGACTGCTAGACGATAACTACGCGTCAACATGATGGCTACGTTAGCGTGACACTTTGGTTGCCCGATACTCTTCATTCCCAAGTTGAAGAAAGTATTTGGCTTCGTGGTCATCAAGCGCTAACTAAACTTTTAGAACCTTAATTGACCCATCTTGGCCATTAGAAGGTAGTGAGATGGCGGCTTTGGTGTAGACCGAGGTTGGTTGATACCGATGCTACGCTCATTGAGATCGACTTTGGGACATTTTCGATCGACCACCGTCGATTGAAATAAGCGCCACGAGAAAGATCGATGATGTGAGATTCCTAGAACCGGTTATTATTATAGGACAGGATGAACCAACTCAAACTTTTGGTGGGGTAATCACCTATACCTCATGCAAGCCTTAAACCTAGGCTCATTGTGTGAATTGTTTGTGTGTGCTAAACATGACATCATGACATCATTCAAATTGCATATCATTTCTAACTATTTCAAGGACCTAGGGATTTATCTTTGCTCTGTTTTGTAGGGATTATGGCTTCTAGAAAGACTATCCGAATCAACTTCATGGGTATCCTTCTCAACTCAAAGAATTGGTTTCAGAAATTCCCGACCATGCTCAGTTCATCAAAAGACATGGTTATCTACTTGACTTGGTTATCTCCGGTTTTGAAGAAGATATGATGCATGTCCTATTCCAGTTCTTTGATCCGAAACACCATTGCTTTACATTTCCAGATTATCAGTTGGTTCCTACCTTGGAAGAATTCTCTAAGCTACTTGGGATACCTATTCTCGACCAAATGCCATTCACCGGTTTGAAAAGGTTCCTAAGTTCAAGACATCGCATCCGCCTTACACCTTAAGCGCTCAGATATTGAAGCCAATTGGGAAACTAGAAGTGGAGTTAAGGGTTTACTTTCCAAGTTCTTAATCAAGAAAGCCCGAGAATTCCTCAAAGTTATGAGTTTCCATGCATTTGAGAACATTGTGGCCTTGCTAATTTATGGTTTGGTTCTATTCCCCAACTCGGATCAATTCATAGATGTCAATGCCATCAAATTGTTTCTTACCCGCAATCCAGTGCCTACCTTACTTGGAGACATTCTACATTCCCTCCGCACTCGTACTACTAAGCGACAAGGAACTCTCATGTGTTGTATCCCGTTACTTTCAAGGTGGTTTATTTCGCACCTTCCTCCATCAGTTTTGAAGAATGAACAAAGGTTGAGATGGTCTCAAAGATTGATGTCACTCTCTCATTCGATATCCGTTGGAATCTTTTCTCTCAAAAGGATTTCACATTCATTGAGTGTTGGAGAATTTCTAATGTACCACTACTTGGTATAAGGAGGTATTACTTACAACCCTTCTCTAGCTCTACGCCATTGGTTTTGCTCAAGAGATGGTCCACATGATATGCTTCTCCAAGATGTTGTGTTCGACTACAATCACGATCTCCAATTGCCGATTTAAGGTTTATACATGCTTGGGGCATGGTAAAGAAGACTGATACCAAGACTTTGGGGCACCAACTCCATTCCTTGGGAACCTTACCTCAAATGGGTGCGAGCTCGAGCTCAAAACCTCATGATGCCATTCACTGCTTTACCAAGAATTATGGAACTGTTGCTATAGGTGACGACCTATGTCGTTCTCCATCCTGACATGCCTACTGATTTTGAAGACTTGAAGAGATCCTGGATTCAGATTAAAGAAGAAAGGGATACCTTTGAAGCTCAGTGTTATGCAAGTGAGAAGAAAGTTCTAGAGTTAACCAAGCTACTTCACGAGGAGCGAAACATCAACGCTTACATCGGCACCAAGAGGAAGCGTCCATGGGAGACTTAGAGCTTTAGGATGTTTTTGTTTTCTTTTATTGTTTTGAACTATCTCTTGTACTTAAAAAGAAAAAAGAATAATGAGAAGTACTAATAAATGTTTGTTCATTGCTTGTTTAACAAATTTAAATCTCTTAGGTCCTTGAAAACATTGCATTGCATTCGCATAAACATTGCATATCATAGCATAACATTGCATCACAGGTACATTGGAGATTGGTTTTCTCATTTGCTCGCTATTTATTTTAATCGAAATGGCTCTTAAATCGACCACAAAGATCTCCAGCTCGTAATGCCTGGCCAAGAGATGTTTCAACTTGGTCCAAGGCCAAGAAGATCAAGAAGCTCATCAACAAGAAGAAGAAGGTTGTTGGTCTCCTCAACATGGGTAGACAAAGGGGTCCTAAGGTGGTCACCGATTGAGCTCTCAAGGAAGTGTCCATACCGAGGGAGTACTAAGGGTGATGAAGGTGAGCAGCGTGAACCAAAGAAAGGAGGAGAGGATCACCGATTATAGCCAACACTGAGGAAGATGACAAGTATAAACAACTGAAGATCGTCTCAATGTCGTGGAAAATCAAATGTCCGGCTGAACTTTGATGACCGAGTCTTGTTCTGTGTGGTGATTCCTCCCAAGTTCAAAGTTCCTACTTTTTCCAAATATGATGGCATGTCTTGCCCTAAGTCGCATTTGAAGTCCTATGTCCGTAAGATCAACCCCACACCGATGATGAAAGTTGTGGATGCACTATTTTCAAGAAAGTTTGTCCGAACTCGCTTGGAATGGTACTATCGCCTAGAGAATGACCGTATCCGTACTTGGAGTGACTTAGTGATGCTTTCTGCATAATATGAGTATAATGTTGAATTGACACCCACTCGCATGCAACTACAAAGCATGTCTATGGGTCGTGACGAGAAGTTCAAGGAGTATGCTCAGAAGTGGAGAGATTTAGCAGGCAGAGTTCAACCACCCTTGTCCAATAGGGAGTTGGTTGATATGTTCATGGGAACACTGACAGGCCCATTCTTCAATCATCTGATTGGAAATTCTTCATCCGGATTCACCGAGTTGATATTGACAGGCGAGCGCATTGAAGCTGGTATTAAGAGTGGAAAGATTCAGGTAGAGACATCTTCAAATGCTGCGAAGAGATCTTTTGGTACTAAGAAAGAAGCCAATGCTGTGTATGGTCAGAAAAGCCGAGCCAAGACCGATCGTGCTCAATCTGTGGGGGCAGTTGTGATCTCCAATCCTACATCAAGACAACCTGAGACAACACAGAACTAACGCGCCCAAGATGCTTACTAAGATCAACATGCCTTTGTCGCAAGCCTTGCAACACATGTTGAAAGCAGAGTCGATAACCTTGAGGGATCCTCCTCGAATGTCAACACTTCCTCCAGTACAATCCAAATGCTAAGTGTGCTTACCATTCCAACAGCCTGGCACGACAATCGACAATTGTTGGGCTCAAGAACAAGATTCAAGATATGATTGAAGCTAAGCGATTGAGTTTGATCCTCCGCTGAGACTCGAATGTGATCAACGCGCCTATGCCTAACCATGACAAGAGTTCCAATGCTGTTGACGATACTTATGTTTTCAAATAGATGACTTGACCATCCCTCCGATGATCATAAGAAGAATCTTGCAAGTCGTGTCAATCCAGATGCCTGAGAGTTGTCGTTGGTGCTCGCCGCACCGATGGTTGTGCTTGGTTGAGAAGACGGTTCATGTGATGGATAACCGTGAGATACTATTTCGAAACCACCTGCGAAGTTGTGTGATGAAATGTCTAAGTCAAGATCGACAATGCGAACGAAATCAGATTATCCTGTTGGGATACCTTGGGGCAGCCAAGTGGAAAGTACGATTACATGGTGAAGTACACTGTCTCGATAGTTACAAGATTCCTATTGAAGATGTTAAGCGATGGATGGGGTGACGATTTCCGAAGACTATGCCGATGTTAACACTATAAGGATTTCCTCTGATTCCGTGCCTGAGTGGCACCTCTCATTATCACTTCTCCAAGGCGGCCCATATTCCTCCGACAAGGCTATCCCTTGGAATTATGGAGTGATGTTTACTATCATGGTGTCAAGCAAGATCCTCGACAATTGAAGATCTTATCAAGTTTCTATTCCCGACATTGACAACATCACCGGATCCGAAGGTGACCGAACCGAAGGATATTCTCCGAGATCTCTCCTCCAAAAGACACCGCGACTCCACTCGCATTCCAAATACTCAATCAATATCCCCACTAGAGGAAAGAACCAAGAATCATCCCGCCAACCGTAAGTACCAAAGGAAGTTCCAAGACACCTCCAAACAAGAAATGGAGGAAGTTACCAGAATTCCTCAAAGTTATGAGTTTCCATGCATTTGAGAACATTGTGGCCTTGCTAATTTATGGTTTGGTTCTATTCCTAACTTGGATCAATTCATAGATGTCAATGCCATCAAGTTGTTTTACCCGCAATCCAAGGCCTACCTTACTGGAGACATTCTACATTCTCTCCACACTGCATTACTAAGCGACAAGGAACTCTCATGTGTTGTATACCGCTGCTTTCAAGGTGGTTTATTTCGCACCTTCCTCCATCTTTGAAGAATGAACAAAGGTTGAGATGGTCTCAAAGATTGATGTCACTCTCTCATTCGGATATCCGTTGGAACCTTTTCTCTCAAAAGGACTTCACATTCATTGAGCGTTGTGGAGAATTCTAATGTACCACTACTCGTATAAGGAGGTATTACTTACAACCCTTCCCTAGCTCTACGCTTGGTTTTGCTCGAAAGGATGGTCCACATGATATGCTTCTCCAAGATGTTGTGTTCGACTACAATCACGATCTCCGCATTACCGAAGGTTTATACATGCTTGGGGCATGGTAAAGAAGATCGATACCAAGACTTTGGGGCACCCAACTCCATTCCTTGGGAACCTTACCTCAAATGGGTGCGAGCTCGAGCTCAAACCTCATGATGCCATTCACGCTGCTCTACCAAGTAATTATGGAACCTGCTATAGGTGACGACTTATATCGTTCTCCATCCTGACATGCCTACTGATTTTGAAGACTTGAAGAGATCCTGGATTCAACTAAAAGAAGAAAGGGATACCTTTGAAGCTCAATGCTATGCAAGTGAGAAGAAAGTTCTAGAGTTGACCAAGCTACTTCACGAGGAGCGAAACATCAACGCTTACATCGGCACCAAGAGGAAGCGCCCATGGGAGACTTAGAGCTTTAGGATGTTTTTGTTTTCTTTTATTGTTTTGAACTATTTCTTGTACTTAAAAAAAAAAGAGGAATAATAATGAGAAGTACTAATAAATGTTTGTTCATTGCTTGTTTAAACAAATTTAAATCTCTTAGGTCCTTGAAAACATTGCATTGCATTCGCATAAACATTGCATATCATAGCATAACATTGCATCACAGGTACATTGGAGATTGGTTTTCTCATTTGCTCGCTATTTATTTTAGCAGAAATGGCTCTTGAACAGATCACAAAGATCTCCAAGCTCGAATGCCTGGCCAGAGATGTTTACCTTGGTCCAAGGCCAAGAAGATCCAAGAAGCTCATCAACAAGAAGAAGGTTGTTGGTCTCCTCAACATGGGTAGACGTTTCAAAGGAGGTCCTAATGTGGTCAGTCGGATCGAACTCTCTGAAGGAAGTGTCCATGCCGAGGGGAGTACCAAGGGTGATGAAGGTGAGCAACGTGAACCAAAGAAAGGAGGAGAGGATCATTCTGACTATGGCCAGTACTCTGAGGAAGATGACAAGTACAAGCAACTTGAAGATCGCCTGAATGCTGTGGAAAACCTGAAAATGTCCGGGCTGAATTTTGATGATCTAAGTCTTGTCCCTGGTGTTGTGATTCCTCCCAAGTTCAAAGTTCCCACTTTTGCCAAATATGATGGCATGTCTTGCCCTAAGCTGCATTTGAAGTCCTATGTCCGTAAGATCAACCCCACACCGATGATGAAAGTTGTGGATGCACTATTTTCAAGAGAGTTTGTCCGAACTCTTGGAATGGTACTATCACTAGAGAATGACCGTATCCGTACTTGGAGTGACTTGGTGATGCTTACTAAGATGAGTACAATGTCGAATTGACACCCACTCGCATGCAACTACAAAGCATGTCTATGGGTCGTGAGAAGTTCAAGGAGTATGCTCGGGAGAGATCTAGCAGAGAGTTCAACCACCCTTGTCCAATAGGGAGTTGGTTGATATGTTCATGGGGACACCGACAGCCCATTCTTCAATCATCCGATTGGAAATTCTTCATCCGGATTCACCGAGTTGATATTGACAAAGTAGCGATTGAAGCGGTATCAAGAGTGGGAAGATTCATGTAGAGACATCTTCGAATGTCAAGAGATCCTTTGGTGCTAAGAAAGAAGCTAATGTGTATGGTCGAAAAGCCGAGCCAAGACCGACCGTGCTCAATCTGGCGGTTGTAATCTCCAATCCTATATCAAGACAACCTCAAGAGAACAGAGCTTAACGCCGCCACGAAGATTACGAAGATCAACATGCCATTGTCGCAAGCCTTGCAACACATGTTGAACGCAGAGTGATAACCTTGAGGGATCCTCCTCGAATATCAACACTCCGGTACAATCCTAATGCTAAGTGTGCTTACCATTCCAACAGGCACACAATCGACAATTGTTGGGCTCAAAACAAGATCCGTGATATGATCAAGCTGCCATTGAATTTGATCCTCCTGCTGAGACTCCAATGTGATCAACGCACCTATGTCTAATCATGACAAGACTTCCAATGTGTTGGCGATTTATACTTATGTTTTCAACATAGATGACTTGACCATTCCTTTGATGGTTAAGAAGAATTTGTTGCAGGCGGTGTCAATCCAGATGCCCGAGGATTGTCGGTGCCCATCCGCACCGATGGTTGTGCTTGGTTGAGAAGACGTGTTCGGGCATGATGGATAACCGTGAGATACTATTTCAAACCACCGTGCGTATGTGAAGAAATGTCTAAGTTAAGATTGACAATGCGAATGAAACGTATCATCTGGTGGGATACCTTGGGGCAGCCAAGTGGAAAATATGATTACATGGTGAAGTACATTGTCCCGATAGTTACAAGATTCCTATTGAAGATGTTAAGGCGACGGATGGGGTGACGATTTCCAAGACTATGCCGATGTTAACACTATAAGGATTTCTCTCACGATCCGTGCCCGAGTGGCACCTCATTATCACTTCTCCAAGGCCATTCCATATTCCTCGACAAGGCTATCCCTTGGAATTATGGAGATGTTTACTATCATGGTGTCAAGCAAGATCCTCGACAATTGAAGATCTTATCCGAAGTTTCTATTCCCGACATTGACAACATCACCGGATCCAAGAAGGTGACCCAACCGAAGGGTATTCTCTCCAGATCTCTCCTCCAAAGACATCATGACTCCAACTCGATTCCAGCTACTCAATCAATATCCCCCTAGAGGAAAGAACCAAGAACTCATCCTCGCCTAGAAGTACCAAAGGAAGTTGTCAAGACACCTCCAAACAAGAAATGGAGGAAATTCAAGATCATCAAGAAGAGTGATTACAATGTTGTGGAAGCTTAGGGCGACTGGCCCAAGATTTCCATGCTCGCTTTGCTCTTATGCTCGAGGCTCATGCTAATGCCTTGGTGAAGTTTCAAGAATGCTCACGTCGCAAGACACTACCACCGATCAATTCAAGTTTGTATTGCCTAGGCTGCCAACAACGGCCTAGGCTTCTCTCGATGTCGATTTGACTCCTTCCGAAAGAAACATAACAAGGCCTTGCACATCTCCATTGAATGCAAAGGCACTACATTATCTCATGTTCGTGGATACCGGTTGCCTCAATATCCTTCCAAGACTTTTGATCGACTTGATGTCGAAGGGTTGGTTCTCGAGACCCAGTGACATTATCGTGAGAGCTTTTGATGGTTCTAAGCGCACAAGATTGAGAGCTCACTCATAAAGTCGGTTCCCACTTTGACTCTACTTTTGTCATGGACATCCGTCCCTTATTCTTGCCTACTGGACGCCCTTGGATACATGGGGCACGTTACCTTACATCGGAACTCAAGTACCGGTGAAAGGAAAGTTGTTACATGTGGTGAAGAGGAGTACATGGTCATCATCTACCATTCCGTTATCTCGAGATGGAGGGTGAATTCTTCGAGACTTCGCTGCCTTTGAAACAATACCCGTAGTCATGCCTGGCTCTCCCGTCACTCCCCGGTTAAAGTTCCGCCTAGGATGGCCTCTCCGAAAGATGCTCAAGCCATGTTGAACAAGGAGGTAGTGCTATTTGGGGACAGCCCTAATCTTCCTTTCAAATTTGACAAGACCGGTTTAGGCTTCACCATCAAGGGTCAAGATGATACGCGAACGTGTCGCCAACTTCCTTCCGTGACGCCAGAGTGGAATCCATGCTATAGAAGACGACGACAAAGGCTTCGACATCGCAAGTGGATCTTCCTAACCTGATCATGGGCTCAAGAATTGGAAGATCAAGACGCTATACCAATCTCCTTTAGCCGAGTAATTGCTTTTGTTTTATTTTGCTTTTCGTATTTCTTTATGTTTCGAACAATAAACTTTGAAAGCCTGGTGCCTTGCCCGGGGCGTCATGGTTCGTTCGCGAGGGTTTTTATCTGTCGTTTGCGTATTTTCATTCAATAAATTCGTTGGACTTTTGCATTCAATTGTTTGTTTTCATTTACTTTATCACCCCTTCAAAAAGCTATGTGTTCTTACACACACCCACGTGATACACTGCAGAATCACTCCGAATCTCGTTAATAACAGCTATGCTAGTGCTAAATATGACTTCGATAATCCGATCTACCAAGCCGAAGACGAAAGTGAGGAAGATTGTGAAGTGCCAGGAGAACTTGCCGATCACAAAGAAGAAGGGCTAATTATAAAACCACAAGAAGAGCGAGGTTGTGAATTTGGGTACGACGAAGATGAAAAGAGATCAAGATAGGAACGGTCTTGAGAATGTGTTAAAGAAAGGTTGGTTCGATGCTACGAGACTATATTGAGGTTTTTGCTTGGTCATACGAAGACATGCGGGTTTAGACATTGATATTGTGGTTCATCGATTATCGAAAAGAAGGTTTTCTCTGTGAAACAAGGATGCGTCCCGAAATGTCGAGAAAATCAAAGCCAAGTTATGAAGCGTTCAACGGTTTTAGTCATCACCTCCATCCCTGGTTGCTAATGTGGTGCCCGTACCTAAGAAGGATGGTAAAGTACGAATGTGTGTGGATTACGTAGATCCGAACAAAGCGAGTCCGAAAGACGATTTCCCACTTCCTCATATTGATGTTCGTTGACAACACCGCCAAAGATAAGGTTTTCCTTCATGGATGGTTTCCGGTTACAATCAAATCAAAATGGCCCCAAGACATGGAAAAGACTACATACAGTGGGGCACTTTCGCTACAAGGTTATGCCGCTCGGATCGAAGAACGCAGCGCCACTTATCGCGTGTTATGGTAACATTATTTCATGACATGATTCATCACGAGATAGAGGTCTATATCGATACATGATAGCTCGATCACGCATCGAGGAAGAACATCTCGATCATTTAAACTGCTTGATGATTGAAGAAGTACAAATTGAGACTTAATCCTAACAAGTGCACCTTTGAGTCGATCCGAAAACTCCTAGGGTTTGTAGTCATGGAAGAGGTATTGAGGTTGATCCCGCCAAGGTTAAAGCTATTCAAGAGATGCCACCCCCGCACCGAGAAGGAAGTCGAGGTTTCGCCGATTGAACTACATTGCGATCATTGCACACCTAATCACACTGTGAGCCGATCTTCAAGTTACTAAAGAAAGATCAAGTAGTGGAACACGATTTCCGATCGCTTTGACAAAATCAAGGAGTACCTTCGTAATCCTCCTATCCTTATGCCACCGCCAAAGGAAGACCTCTTATCATGTACTTGTTGTTAGAGAATTCAATGGGTGTGTTGGGGCAACATGACGAGTCCGGTCGAAAAGAGCATGCAATATATTACCTTAGAAAAAGTTTACCGATCGTGAAACAAGATACTCACATTGAGAAAACTTGCAACGCTTTGGCTGGGTCGTCACGACTAAGACAGATATGTTGACTCACACTACCTTATTGATTTCAAGATGGATCCGATAAAATACATCTTTGAGAAACCAAATTTCTCCTGAAGAATAGCAAGATGGCAAATGATCTTGACCGAATATGACATCCAAGACACTTCGTAAAGCGATCAAAGGAAGTGTAGTAGCCGATCATTTGGCTCATCAAGCCGAGACGACTATCAATCTATCTATGCTCGAATTTCGCATTTAAGATGTTTTACTAGTTATGTCCGAGGAACTGTGCCTGCATTTAAGGACCCGAACAAGGATCCCGATGGACTATGGTCTTTGATGGAGCCTCAAACGCACTTGGCAATGGCATTGGCGCCATCATCACGCCCCCGCAGCGACATACTCCTTTCACCGCCGATTATGTTTCAATTGCACCAACAACATGGCCGAGTACGCGTGCATCATGGGTATCAAAGTGCTATTGACTTAAGAATCAAGTTCTTACAAGTGTATGGAGACTCACTTTAGTGATCACCGATTAAGGGCGAGGGATACGAAGCATCCGAATCTCATTCCATATCGAGCATGTTCGAGTTTGATTCCTTACTTCAAGAGATCACTTTCAATCACATTCCACGAGAAGAGAATCGCACGATGGATACTATGTCGCCTATGTTCAAGGTTAGATGGGACAACGAGGCTCCCTGATCATCATTGAGAAGTTTGACGAACCAAAGATATTGTTGTGAGCTTGACGCAAGAGAAACCTTGGTACTATGACGTGAAGAGGTATCTTGAGACTCGGGAATATCCCGCAGGGCATCGTTAATGATAAAAGTTCATGAGAAGGTTTGCGCCCAAATTCTTCCTCAACAACGGCATCTTATACAAGCGCAACCACGACTTGTGCTTATCTACCGTGTAGACCGAAAACAAAGAATGCGTATCATGGAAGAATTACACGTTAATTTGGTACCCACCCAAAGGGACACACTATGACTAAGAAGATTTTGAGAAAAAGTTACTATTGGTCCACCATGGAAGTCGATTGTCACCGCTTATGCTCGATCTTGTCACAAATGCCGATTTATGCCGACAAAGTGCACGCACTCCAAGACTGAATGTTTTAACTTCTCCGTGGCCTTCGCAATGTGGGGCATTGACATGATTGGAGAGATTAAACCCACCGCCCAATGGACATCGCTTCATCCTTGTGGCAATTGATTACTTTACCAAGTGGGTAGAAGCCTCGATGCATCTCGTTACCAAGAATGTTGTGGCTCGATTCATCAAACATAATCTTATCCGGTATGGCACTCCAAAGGATTATCACGTATAACGGTTCCAATCTCAACAACAAGATGATCACCGAACTCGCACGCAGCTCAAGATCAAGCATCACAACTCTTCTCCTTATCGGCCTAAGATGAATGGCGAGTGGAAGCCGCCAACAAGAACATTAAGAAGATTATACGTAAGATGACGGTGACTTACAAAGATTGGCATGAGATGTTACCATTTGCTCTTCATGGTTATCGCATCAAAGACGAACATCACAGGGCAACCCCTTCTCTTGTATACGGTATGGAAGCCGTCCTACCCATCGGGTTCGGGACCCTCAACCGAGTCCTCCGGAGGCAGAAAGTTAAGACGACGGTCCGCATCGCTTGACTATTAACTTGATTGATGAAACGACTCGCATCCATCCGCCATGGATGATTTATCGTAAACGAATGATCGAGCATTTAACAAGAAGGTCAAGCACCGAGTCTACCAAGTCGGTGATCTAGTAGTCAAGCGATCATTCTTCCACAAGGTGATCCTCAGGGCAAATGGACTCCCACCTATGAGGGACCATTTGTAGTCAAGATGATTTTCCGGCGGGCTATGATACTTAGCACCATGGATGGTGAAGACTTCACACCCGTGAACGCAGACATAGTCAAAAATACTACGATAAAAGAGACCCGCTAGGTCGATGTGCCTAGGCAAAAATAAGGAGATCTCAAGAACCAAAAGGTTCGGCAAAATTAAGGATATATACAAAAGATGTACACCCAAGTCGAAACCCGAAAAGGCTTGGGCAAAAATGGGTATCCCGAGACCGAAAACCCGAAGGGCGGTCTAGGCAAAAGTTAGATTTAAGCACGACTATGTCTCTTCCAGATCATCCGCTCTGCACTACTATCAAGATTCAAGATTCAAATGGCGAAGATCACCTACTCACTTTCACCGACAAAGAAGGAGATGAGATAGTTGAAATATATGAGTACTAGCATAGTTGGGACTTAACGAGATTGTTTCCGCATAGCTTTTTACCTTTCTTGTGTACAAACTACTTGGCCATACGCCACCTTTCAAAAAAAATACAGCTTCTTTCTCTTTACAAGTTTTGTTGTTGTTATTTGCAATAAGTCCAACATTTGCTTTGAATGACTATACGCATTTGACAATAAGAATCTGATCACAAACATACGAAAAGTGAACATACAAAAGTACTTACTACGTGTTCCGTGAATTGGGACGACGAAAGTCACCAAATAGTTCCCCACAGAGCATAAAGGTGTCACTCACAACACACCTTCCCCAACGGAGTATAAGGGAATCCACGAGCAGTGATTCCACTCAACCAAGCAACGTTACATCAGTCTCCAAGCAGTAACACTTCATCCCCAACGGATATTTCTCAATCCTCCCCTCTCCCTAAGCAGATCCGGACTCAAACTTGGTCGATAGTGCATCGGAGGAAACATACACCTTTATTCCCCACCAGAGATTACAACGGACTCTGACTCTTCAAGCCCGGCTCTCAAGAACCATCAAATGCTCCAATGAGATCTACACTCAAACCCCAGAGAGCACCTCCTAAATTTCCTCACAGGTCTCTCATACAAGGTCCTCAACAGATTGCCTCCCACTCTCCTCAAGAAAGGTCTATGAGATCTCCAACAACGAGCTTCTCAATCTCTATCTTCCTCAACAAGATCTAGGCCCAAGACTTGGTCGATAGTGCATCGGAGGAATCCAGATATCTTTCTTCTCCTTCAAAAGGTGGTTCTCACCTACTCTATTCCCGTGCGTAAGTCGAAATCTTCAAATGTAATATCCGATCTTCTTCAAGATGGATATGTTTTGAAATATCACAACATTCATCATTCACACATTTCTCATAAAAGTCATAACTCATGCATATGTCATTCATATACACTGTCATGCATCATACTTGCATAAGACTAACAAATATTCTATCAAAGTTTTTCTTGTTTTCCAAAACAGTAATACCATTTCGACGCAAACAGTCCGTGATTAAGCCCGAGCCGACGGAAAACTATCCGAAGACCGCCCGCGAAGGTCCAGATTAAGCCCGAGCCGACGGAAAACTATCTCGAAGACCGCCCGACGAGGTCCAGATTAAGCCCCAACCGACGGAAAACTATCCGAAGACCACCGTTATCCTCCGATAACAGCAATGGATCAACACCGATGCACAACAGAAGCTATCCACATTCGCCAACTACAATCTCTCCCGAGTAATCAACACGAAGATTTATTCGACAAAGAACTACGTAGTCTAGCGCACGACTCGCTTGCCTTGGATGGCATCTTAAGCCCATCTCCGACTATTTGTCAACATCTCTTCACTCGAATGCTGCATATATGGTTAAAATCAACACGCACCAATAACTTCATTCAAAGGAACACAAAGTCTAACGTACGACTCCCTCGGATGGCATCTTAAGCCCATCCTCTCCGCTCCAGAACATCTATGAGTCTAACATACGACTCACCCCCAAAGATCGACCTTTCGATGGCATCTTAAGCCCATCTCCGCCAATTCTCCTATCAACAACCCCGAGTCTAGCGCACGACTCTGCTCCCCAAATAAGTCTCCAACTTCTCCAAATGGCATCCAGAAGCCCATTCCCATTATCCACCAACCAAAGTGCAAATTTTCAGTGTATTTCGGTGTTCAATCATCTTCTACCTCCGTGTCACGAAGACAAGCATGTCAATCTAACCTTCCAAGACAAGAAGATTGAACAGGGCAGTCATACCCCAAAATTTTCCCTCCATCTACTCAAGAGATTTCATACATCCATACTCAAGGATTCCTCAAGAGTCGATCGACAAACTCTCTCCTAGACAATCAACCCAAACTAGGGTTTGGTATCTCTCAAGTCAAGATGGATTTCAACACTCCAATGGCCTTCATGCCTCCTCATATGCTTCAAAGATTCTCCATGTCAAGTTTCAAGCCTCACAAGTCAAGTTTCCTATAATTGTTCGATGGTCGAAAATCGTGTATTGGACAAAAGTCAATTGTGGTCAACATGCACAAAACTTCGATTTTTGGTCAACATCCTCATTTTGAAGTTACATTCATCATTTGATCAAGGGTTGATCATGATTCATCAAGAAAACTCAAGATTTGCCCAAAAGTCAAACTTTCTAAATTAGGGTTTCTAGATGAAAAGTCAACTCGAACTTTGACCGATCATAACTTTCTATACTTTCTCGTAAATTTTTCCACCACCTCTTGTTTTGAAGGAAATTCAATCCTCTACAACTTCATGTCTCACAAGAATGTCCAAAAATGCTTCATTTGAGAGGTATAGCTCAAAACATTACAGTGTCATTTTCAAAGTCAACAAAAGTCAACTTTTGCTTTGAAGATATTTTGAGCATGGTAACTCCAATTGAGATGAGACCAAAGACATTGGTTAAAGGACTCTTAGAGATTTCAAAAGTCCAAGAACACTCAAAATGTGGAAAATTGAGCAAGATACACCATTCAGAAGTTGGGCAATTTTGGACAATTGCACAAAAGGACATTTTGGTCAAAATGCAAAATTTTCCAAATGGGCCTATAATCTTTTGATCCAAACTTGTTCATGATGTTATTTTTGACCCATAAAAGCTTGGCATTTTCTATTTTCATGGTTTATATTTGAATTTTACAACATTTAATTCAAAATAAATTATGTAAAATATGAAAATTAAGTTTTTTTCAATTGAGTTGGATTTATATCTCTTAATGTCCAAGAAAGCCCACACCATTTACCAAATTCGTGCAAGCCATGGCATTGATGAGAAAATCATATTTTCTTCAAAATTTGATTTGATTTTCAAAGAAAATATTTGCACATTCAATTTCCAATCTTTTTTCCTTGTTTTTTCTCTTCCAAAAACTCCTATAAATACCAAGCAATGCAGCCAGTACAGAAAACGAAACCCTAGCTCAAGCCAAACCCTTATTTTGTCAAAATTTTCCAAGAATCTTTGAAATTCGAATTTCAATTTCAGAGGTTTCAAATTTCCAAACATCATTCCATCGTGCCTGGGTAAGTTTGAGTAAGTATACACTCATGCCATGGTTTAAAACAGTTTGATCGATGCATATACATACATACATATTCAATATTTCTTGATTTTTGCATTTGATGTTCTCCTGCTTTAATCGATTCTAACCATTTTAATGAGTTCATGAGATGATAAGGATGGATCCGGCAATCGCTGTAAGCTTGAACGTCAAACTCATGATGCCATGTTTAGGGTTTCAGAACTGTCGAGCTTCGAACTGGCATTTAGAGGAACTTTTAGGACAAACTGAGACCACCATCGGGTTCGTAGACCCCAATTTAGGGGGGTAGCCTTAATTCCCGCTCTCGAATTTTCGTATTTTTGCAGGTTAGCAAATCGAGCATCCCGGAGAAGATGACCGGAGCCCTAGCTCCGGCGCTGACTCAGGCGTGGACCGGCAAGGAGGCTGCGTGGCATAATGATGTGTTCTGATTCGCTCATTCATAAGTCCTGGGGTCCACATGCGAACTGACTGTGTTTTGAATATAATCAGAATGCGTCATCATTCAAATATCCTTGGTTTCAACTTTCCCAACACCAAACGCCAAGTGTCCCAGTGGTTAAGGCGCTCACTGTGTTCAGATGCTCTCAAGGGTCCCCTGTTCGAACCCCATCAGGACCTGGTTTTGCTTTTTTCTCACAAACTCAAATTTCTAACTATTTTCCTATTTTTCTAATTTATTTAATATTTTGCATCCTATTTTAATTTTTTCATGATTTTATTTTGCATTATAAAATTACCAAAAACATTTTTCTTTTTACATTATTTTCACAAAATCTTTATTTAATTTAATAAATTAAAAACATATTTTTGCATGCATATTTATTTTTATTTATATTTTGCATTTAATTCACTTTTAATTGCATTTTAATTATTAAATCTTTTCCAAAAATCCCAAAAATTATTTTAACTTATTTATCTTATTTCCAGATATATTAATTTTCTCATATTTAAAATTGCATTTTTCTAACATTTTTCTTATTTCAATTTCATCATATTTCCGATTTTCAGATTCTTTCATGTGTCACCGATTCTGGACGCTTTATTTTCGCATCGCTTTTTTTCAATAATGTAATCTGATATGGGATGTAATAGTTTAAATTAGGCTTTATTTTCCGAAGTTTAAATTATGTATCTCGCCCCAAAGCCATGTAATAGCGAGGTTTATTTTCCGCACCTTTACATTCCGATTTTACTTTCCGCACCCTTATCAATTGCTAGTAATTAGGCGGTATGGCAAGATAATAATTGGACATAGCTCACACTAATTTCAAGATAAAATATCTGAATTTGACACACTTCTCTCACACACGCACCCCTTAGGGTAATTCTCTCTCGATGCCTTTCGATTTCAAAATGGTCATGTCCCTCGAACGTAGAGGTATTCTAGCACCGCTGTTTCCAAACAAATCATCATAGTCCCTTCGATACAAAGATCATAGACCCACGATGTCGCCCGAATACATGATCTTGACCTCGATTGTCGCCACGAAAATGATGATAGTCCCTTCGAATGTGCTAGGATACTTCCTACAAGTTGCCTTCTATGACCATCCGATGTCCCTTCGAATGTCCCGCTTACATCCAACGAATGGAGCTACCTACTAACTAATGGTATGGCTAGCGCTATTCTAAAGGAATGTAGAAGTACAACAAAACGACCAATTCTGAGTGGGTAAATAAGTCTCTTAGTTGCTTGCTCTAAACAAATGCTTTTCACACCACACACTTTTTTCAAAGTTCAAATTCTTTTCAAAACAAAAAAACATTTCCGAACACTTTGTATACACTCCTACATGAGTCATTATGAAGTCAAAGCGAAATGCCTTTTCAAAACATTTTTGTCAAACACACAAGAAAGCAATTTTTAAAAAAAGTGATCTAGAGCAACTAAGAGCCCGTAGATAACTACGGATGGAAAGGGGTGCTAATACCTTCCCTTTTCATAACCATTCTCCAACTCTAATCTAACGAAGGTCTTTTTTCATACTTTTACCTTCCCTTAATTGGATAAAATAAAAGTCGGTGGCGACTCTTGCTATCCGCACATTTGGATACAAAAATCCTACAAAGTCAGTTCACCGTATCACACACAATAAAAGGCGTTATTTTGCAAAACAGAATAAGGTAGGAATTGCAAACAAAAAGCACAGGGCTCAAATTTATTGAATAGAATGGTAATCAGCCAAATGCGTGATCCCATGAACTATTTACAAAAGTTGGAAATGATAATTTATTGGGAAAAGGCTACATTGAAAGCAAATAACCGCTATTATCCCTAACAACTTTGAATTCCAACTGTGTTTGTTGTTTCAGAAAAGTTGGTTGAAGATCCGTTGATGGAAAATTCTTCATATGGACAAAATACAGACTGACTGCAGTTACTTTGTCATTTTTGTATCCTTGTTTTTGCCTAGATTGCCTTTTCAGGTTTTCAATCTATCAGGATAATTTCTGTTTATTGTCTCTAATTTTTATCTGGATTGCCTTTTCAGGTTTTCAATCCACCGAGACGCTCATTTTTGCCTAAGCCGCCCTTTTTGGGTTTTCGACTTACCGAGTTTTTTTTTTTTTAGACAAAGTATTTTTGACGCGCCAAGATTCACAGGATGCGGGAGTTCATCACCGCCCATGGTTGTGAGAGTCATAGCACCGCCGTAAGCTTATTTTGACGATGTATGGGCCTTCGTAATTAGGAGTCCATTTGCCCCTAGAATCAGTTGAAAAGATGTAATCTTTTTAAGCACGAGGTCGCCTTCCTAATTCACGAGGTCGACCTTCTTGTCGAAAGCTTTCTTCATTCTTTTTGATAGAGTTGTCCGTGACACGAGCGGTCAGCGCTTTTCTTCAATCAAGTTCAGTTGGTCGATCTGCTGGCACCACCTCCAGATAGCTTAGTTTCCATGAGAACCTCATTGATGGGATTTCAACTTCTACGGGAGCACCGCTTCTATGCCGATACTAGAGAAAAGGAGTTGCCCTCGTTGAAGTGCGATCAAGTACGATATCCATGCGAGCAAATGGCAAGATTTCGCGCACCTGTAAGTGATGACCATCTTCGGACGATCTTTTGATGTTCTTGTTGGCAGCTTCAACGGCGCCGTTCATCTTTGGCCGGTAAGGAGATGAGTTATGATGCTCGATCTTGAATTCCTCACACAGTTCTTTCATCATTTTGTTATTCAAGTTCGATCCATTGTCTGTAATGATCTTGCTTGGAACTCCATATCGGCAAATGAGGTTGTTCTTAATGAACCTCACAACCACTTGTCTTGTGACATTGGCGTAAGATGCTGCTTCGACCCATTTGGTGAAGTAATCAATGGCCACCAGAATGAAACGATGTCCGTTGGATGCTTTTGGTTCAATCATTCCAATCATGTCGATGCCCCACATGGAGAAAGGCCACGGAGAGGAGAGAACGTTGAGTAGAGTCGGTGGCACATGGATCTTATCTCGTAGATCCGGCACAGTGACATCTTTTGACGTGTTTACAAAGAATCGATTCCATTGTTATCCAATAGTATCCTCGCCTCAAGATTTTTCTAGACATTGCATACCCATTTGAATGGGTTCCAAAGGACCCTTCATGCACTTCATGGATGATCCTGCTCGCTTGTCTCACAACGATCCGAGCGTAACCATATCAAGTTTCTTTTATATAGAACATCTTCATTGAGGAAGAAATTCGAAAGCCTCCTTAGAGTTTTCTTATCCTTGTACGATGCCCCGTGGGTACTCGTGTTTGAAGGAAACGCTTGATGTCGTGGAACCACGGTTTATCGTCAAGACCGCTTTCATGTAATACATATGCAGTCTTTCCAGCGCCCGATGCGACTCGCATATCATTCCAATTGTTAACTTTGAACATGGAAGATAAAGTGGCCAAGGCGTCTGCCATCCGATTTTGATCTCGAGGGATATGATGCAGTTCTACTTTGTTGAAGAAAGTCAACAATCGTCTCGCATAATCCCTGTAAGGAATTAGACCAAGATGATGAGTTTCATACTTGTCTTTGATTTGATTGATCACAAGGGCTGAATTTCCATATATGTCAAGGATCTTGATCCTCAAGTCGATGGCTTCTTCGATACCCATGATGCATGCTTCATATTTTGCTATGTTGTTGGTGCAATCAAATAGCAATCTGGCGGAAAACGGATATGAGAACCCTGGAGTGATGATGATCGCCCCAATTCCATTGCCAAAACATTTATCGCTCCATCAAAGACTAAACTCCATCTAGATTCTCGATCCGGTAGCGGTTCGTCGCAATCTTTCATTTTAAGTACATAACATCCTCGTCGGGAAGTCATATTTGAGAGATCGGTATTCGCTGAGGCCGATGAGCCAAGTGATCGGCGAGAATACTTCCTTTAACCGCCTGGGTGCGATATTGATGTCATATTCGGATAGTAGCATCCGCCATCGAGCGATTCTCCCGGTTAAGCGTGCTTTTCAAAGACGATTTGATCGGATCCATTTTGGAGATTAACCAAGTCGTGATTGATCATGTATCGCGAAAGACGCTGAAGCCCACACCAAAGCACAACATGTTTTCTCGAGCATGGAGTAACGAGTTTCACACTATAAATTTCTTACTCGTAGTAGATGGCATGCTCCTTCACCGGTTTCGCCTTGTTGTCCAAGCACGCAGCCCATGGACTCTTCTAGTACGTAAGGTATATGATCAATGGTCTTCCTTCTACGGAGGGATCAAGATTGGTGGTTCCGATGGTATTCCTTGATACCGTCGAATGCTTTTGACAATCGCCGTCCACACAACCTTTGATCTTTATGGAGAAGCTTGAATATCGCCCATGTAGCGCATCCGAGAGATAACTGATATGTAATTCAATCGCCCAAGAAATACTCTTACTTGCTTTTCCGTGACGTGGCGTAGGCATTTCGAATAGCCTTGACTTTGTCGTGGTCAACTTCGATTCCTTTTGACCGACGATGAAACCTAGGAGTTTTCCGATCTTACCCCAAAGGTACATTTGTTAGGATTCAAAGCGGAGTCGAATTTCCTTAGTCGTTGAAACAACTTTAAGAGATAGTCTATATGCTCTTCTTCAAGATCGACTTTGCTATCATGTCGCCCACGAGACTTCGATCTCTTTGTGCATCATGTCATGGAAGAGAGTAGTCATTGCCTCGTAAGTAGCGTGCATTCTTTAATCCAAATGGCATTACTTTGTAGCAAAAGGTGCCCCACGCGTGATGAAAGATGTCTTCCATGTCTTCGGAGCCATTCTCGATTTGATTATAACCGAGAAACCGTCCATGAAGGAAAAGACGTTGAATTTGCATGCTATCCACTAGCATGTCGATATGCGGTAGTGGGAAATCGCTTTTGACTAGCTTTGTTTAAGTCCCAGAGTCAACACACATTCTCGACCTTCCCATCTTCTTGGAGACAGTACTATGTTGGCTAGCCATTGAGGATATTCGTATAACGAGGAAACCAAACAAGTCGCTTTTGAACTTCCTTTTTGATTTTGTCGGCCATTTCAGGTGAACTCTCCTCGCCGCTTAATCAAGGACACTCGTCTTAATGGCAAGTGATGCTCCACGAACACATCAACATATTCTTTGAGAAGATTTATCAGTTTGCCTTTGACACTGCTGTTGAGTGAAGCTCCAATATTTACTTCTTTTTTATCATCCTCAGAACCCAAGTTGATTGCTTCTAGAGGTTCTTTGTGAGGCTGAATGATCCTTTCCTCGTGCTTAAGTAGTCGAGAAATTTCATCGGGGATCTCTTCTTCAACTTCTTCCTCGGTGACTTCACAGGGGATTTCAGAGTTGAGAAAGAGCGTAGAGTTACTGCTTTCAATGGATTTGCCCATCTGTTTAATCTGCATTTTTGATTTATGTTTGATTTTAAAAAAAAGTTTTTATCATCATTTTTTTTTGAAGAAAGTTAATGTGAAAGTGTATGCAGATTAATTTTTTCATTATGATTTTTTTTTTGAAGATTTTTTTTATTGTGTTTTTTAGGATTATCATTTCCAGAAAAGGGTAAAAATGAAAATAAACACAGAGTGTGGAAACAAAACAACGTGTTTTATTTATAATTCACAATATGAACAAGGCCCTAAAATACAAACTCATTTATCTTGGGCAAGATAAAGAGAAATTATTTAAAAGCTAAGCCCTATAAAACATCTCTTCGCTTTGGGCGAAGCGAGAGTTCAAAACAAAAAGCAAAAATAAACTACTTAGAGCTATGAACATTAGTCCTAACTTCAACAGTTTCAAGAATGACGAACTCCTTGAAGTCGAGGTACTCGTAATTTTCCGCTTGGTTTAACCTTGAGTAGACTTTGATTGTCGGGCCGAAAGGTGCTTTGAAGACTCGGACGATGGCCTTGCCTTTGTGCCGCTAAAGCGATCTTCTTGATTAACAGATCGAGAAGTATGAGATATAGCATTTGTACTTCGTTGATCTTTGTGTTGAATCGAGGATGTTCCTTCCGCCCGAGTGAAGAGACTCTGTCGGCGACACTTTCCGCATCATATCCCGAATCATACTCTTGATCTTCAAAGGATCATGTTGATGTAGTGATAACCGTGTTCCGCTTGGTGAAATCCATGACGTGTTGAAACAGAGATCTTCGTGGGATCTCGATTTCGATTAAGTTGAGAAGACAGTATTCCTCTTTGATTGACTAGGTATTCAAAGTCATCACCCCATATCCCGTAGGTGGATATCTTCGATCCGGATTTTTGAACTTTCGCGCAGATACTTTACCATGTAGTCAAATTTACCACTGGTTCTCCCAAGGTATCCCAAATTTCAAAGAAGGACCCATGGATTTTCACGCTGTCGCAAGGACATGTCTTTGAATTGATCACTCGGTGCATATGATTCCTCTTGAGACACATATTCAGGGTTATTCAAATAAGTGCTCCACTCTTCAGATTCAGATGGATCCTTTTCATCCTCTTCAATGGTTACAACATTAACCTCTTCATGAATGTGGTTTAAGAAACCTCCACTATGAAATACTTCCTTGATCGGGAAGTGCTTCATCCTTTGGTTTGTTCCGGAGAATACAGTGTGAACCCGAGTCCGCTTTTGTTCCGTTGTTGATGTGTTTGATAACTTGTCCCCATCCTCGAGTATTGCCATCTTTCACAATGGCGCTTCTTTATATGAAGAGATAGATGATCCGCTTTTGCAGCGTTCATCTTCTAACGGATTTTCGGGAGATGTGTCCTTCGACGTCATTAGCAAAGTGATGAAAGAGAAATCGACAATGACTCACAAGCAAAGCTTGTTCACCGATGGTTACCAACTTTCCATTGACCGTGAATTTTAATTTCGATGGAGTAGAAGTTATCGCCTCGCCGTGGATCCAAGGTCTTCCTAGTAAGCAAATCAGTAAGCCTGGTACGCCCATGACTTGGAATGTAATTTGAAAGTGTGCGGCCAATTGTCATCGGAGATCAACTTCCCAATAACCGACTTCCTTGATCCATCGAAAGCTCTTACTATTATGTCGTTGAACTTCATTCATGCCTTTGTAAGCTAAACGAGCGAGCCGCTTTTGGCATTACATTTAAAGATGAACCCGTATCCACCAATACATTGGATAGGAATCACCGCAAATCATCGAGATGTGCAAGGCCAAGTTGTGATCTTTCCTTCTTCCTAAGTTCCTCGTCACTAAAACTCGATTATTGCAGTCGTTATGTTGGAGACGATCCCTCCAAACTGATTTGTAGTCACATCGTGATCCACATAAGCCTGGTCTAGTACTCTCATCAAAGCTTCGGTGAGCTTTGAGTTAAGGAGTAAAGACAATATTGAAATTTTTGAAGGAGTTCAGATTAGTTGATCTACGACTGATATTCTCTTCTTGATCCGCTTTAGTATCTCTTCAAAGTTCGAGTTGATGTTGGTTCCATCAAGAGAACCAATGTTTGTACTTGGGTTAACAATGGGAATCGCAGGATTCTCAAGATATGTTAACCGGTTTTGTTTGACAACGGAACCGCAGTGGTCTTGGTGGCAATGGAGTGTGCACTCGCCCACTTCGCTACTCGTCCGATTTCGCTATATTGACATTAGTGGAAGTGTAGGCATGGGTTTCTCCTTCCCATCCTCTATCATGGTTGCATTGTATCGGTAAGGAATTGCTCGTAGAACTGCATTTAACAGGACCGGTGGGCAAATTACCAAAGGAGATGTTGGAATGCGGAACCATTGTACGCGATCTCCACATGCTCGGGTATGTTGAAACAAGGGATCGCCAATCTCGAGTTGATATTAAAACTGAAAACAATTTGTATGATATTCGGATTAAATGATGAATCAGATGAATGTCATGTAGAATCATGGAGACATGATCAAGATATGATTCAGATGAGTCAAGATTAGTCCTGGCTAACTTGTATTTCGCCTTTAATGCTATGTAATGTTCGAGGTCATGGCCGGTGCCCTTGGTGAAAAGGGCAAGATATCTGCTTTGTACCACCATGGTAATTTTTCGGAACCGAGGTGGTAACCTTGTCTCCGATTAGATTCCTTTCTATCAAGTAGTAAAGTTCTGTGTACGTCATTGGAATCGGGTCGAACTGAGTGACCCGAGG
This sequence comes from Vicia sativa, assembly GCA_021764765.1. NCBI lineage: Eukaryota > Viridiplantae > Streptophyta > Magnoliopsida > Fabales > Fabaceae > Vicia > Vicia sativa. The sequence goes on from CM038797.1 coordinate 86,217,976, forward strand.
CGTACGGTTTTGATTATTATACTGTTGAGCCTGTTGACGAGGTTGTTGAGTTTGTTGGTTTTGTTGAAATTGCGGGGCAATTCCTGTGTTTGGAGTTGTGTTGACGGCGGGTGCTATGGTAGCTACCTGTCGTTGTTGAATGACATTCTTACGTGGTTTCTCTCGGGATACCATTCCTACGTCATGTTCTTTTTTCTTTGGGAAGCCAGTTCCAACTTTTCTAGTTCCACTAGAAGATCCTGCTTCCTTGATTAGACGTCCGGTTCGAACCCCCTCTTCTAATCGTATTCCCATGCTCACCATCTCAGTGAAATCTCCGGAGCTTAGCAATCATTCGCCATAGTAGAATGAGCCTAGAGTATTCAAGAATACCTTAGTCATCTCCTTCTCTTCCAATGGTGGGTTGACTTGGGAAGCAATTTCTCTCCATCGTTGCGCATATTCCTTGAATGTCTCTCTTTCCTTTTGAGACATGGAGCGGAGTTGATCCCTATCAGGAGCACATCCAAGTTAAATTTGTATTGCTGGACAAAAGCTTTGCCTAGGTCATTGAATGTTTGGATATTCGTGCTATCTAGCCCCATGTACCATTTTAGTGCGGCACCGGTGAGACTGTCCTGGAAGTAGTGAATTAGCAACTGATGATCCTCATTATACGTAGACATTTTCCTGGCATACATCGTGAGATGACTTTGCGGAGTGAGTTTTGTACTTTTCAAAGTCGTGGACTTTGAATTTTGCGTATTCTTACGCGAGGAACTAAGCACGTATCTCGGCGTTTTTCCAAACAATTCTTTCCTCGAATCGCTTTTATCTCAAGCGCATTTTGTGAAGTTGTTCCGGAGATTTTCCATTGAACCGCGTGGATTTGAATTATCGCCGGAGTATGATGAACTTCTTCGCTAAGGTAGTGCGTACTACGGAAGTCGAGTTCGCATGATTGGTTGAGAAACCGACATCGTTACTTATGGAAAAGTTAATCCACGCTATGGAGTAGAGTTTTGCCGCAAAGTAGGTATTTCAAGCGAGATTGTTTGAGAAGTCGGTTGGCGAACTCGATGCCAAAGTTGAAAGGCATTCCCATGGATAACCTTCGCATGTGAAAGATGAACCATCGATCGCGACGGCCGAGACCGAGTAGTAGTGTCCTCTCAAGTTGCCGGTTGATTTTGACTACTGATGTCGCTTGTTGACTTTTACCGTGGCAAGTGAGTTGACCAAAGATGTGAGTCTCCACTTCTTCTTGCAATGTTGTTACCGCTACGGAGTTCGTTCTCTTGCTCAAATCCTTCCATTACTTTTCTTCTTTTGATCTAGTATCGTACGTTCGAGTCTGTGGACGCGGTCGAGAAACTCTAAGACGCGATGCCGACAATCTTTCTATCCGCTTGAACTGCTTAAGCTTTCAAGCGAAAGTATGAAACCGTGAGAGTATCGACTCTAAACAATAGACTTAAATGCAAAGTATGATGCATGAATATGATTGTAAAGAAAAGAAATTTCCAAAGAATTTAATGCTAAAAGAGATATTTCGGCAAATATTTGGATGGAAAATACAAATTTTATTGATTAATGAAGGAAGATTACAACAATTGTTTTTGTTGGAGCATTGCTCACACAAATGATAAAATAAATGATAAAATTACAAACTAAATTGAACTAATTAAATGTCTTCGTGGATGAAGATCCAAAGGCAGCTTTCACTTTTGATTTTTCCATAGTGAGCTTTTAGTTCATTTTTCGCTTTTAGCTTGCTAATGACTCTTCCACTGCTGGGAGTAGGATCGCTGGTTGTCATCTCCTCAAGCTTTTTCCTTTCTTTGACGATCTCGGATTGCGTATCCTTCCGCGAATCTTCTCATCTTTCTCCATGAGCCATTCATCCCGGAAGTAGAGCGCCTTTTCATGATCTTTGACTTGCTTCTTGAGTTTTTCATTCTCAAGGTTAGTCTTAAGGAATTTGTTTTCCAAAAGCTTCTTTCTCAAACCTTATTTTGGTCAAGGCTTCTTGGTATTCTCCCACAGCTTCGACGGGAAAATTTGTTGATTTGGAAGCGATTGAAAACATGGGATCCTCATAAGCGTAAGGCATTCGAAATTCCTTCGCTTTTTCTTTACCCAAGAAGTGTAGGTTTCATGGCTACACATTTTGCTTTCCTTTTTCTTTCCTTCGGATGTGATGCCAAGCTTTGATCATCCTAGCTTTCAATCCTTGGGAATCCTCTCCTTCATGATAGAAGTAGCTTTCTACTGTAAAACTAAAAGGTTTACCAGAATTTGCGTATCCGAGCTGACGTCTTGCTAGAAATGGGTTGTAGTTGATTCCTCCTTTCGTACCAATGAGAGGTACGTTGGAAAATTCTCCACAACTCTCAATGATTTCCATCTCATTGTCTGCCAAGGTATACCAATGGATATCGTCGTTTGTAAGAGACATGAGTCTTCTTGACCAATGCCACTCGCCTTTGTTCTCGGAAGATAGGAGATTTAGGCAAGTGTGAGGTAATCCATTTGAAAAACAGAGGTACACAACACACGATAGTTCCGTCTCCTTGACGATTCCTATGATGAATAGAGACGTACGTGTCACCAAGCAAGGTGGGAACGGGATTTCCAATCAGAAAGATCCTTATGGCATTGATATCAACGAAATTTGGGACGTTGGGAAACAACACCAATCCAGAGGAGTAAAGCTAAAATAGCTTCAAAGGCTACCATACTACCTTCAGAGAATTTGAGAGCCTTCTCCATTAGGAATTTTGAAGTCATCCTAAGAGTTTTCCTCCGTAGTTAGGTTTTTGTCTATCTCGATTTCTTTAAGTGAGTCATCGCAATGATCGTGACTTAGGAATGGCTTCCAAACCATTGAAAGGCACTTTGTCCGACATCGAGATACCTAGGATATGCATACTCTTCCAAAGTAGGCATCAATCGATAATCAAGGAAAGTGAAACAATGATAGATCGGATCGTAAATCGAACGAAAGTTTTGAGAAGTCCTTCATCAACGTTAGCATTCGTAAGAGTTAAAAGAGTTCCATAGCGTCAAACCGAGGGATCTTCTACCAAGGATGCTAACTCTTTCAACTTTCCTACGCCAGAATTCTAAACTGATCTTTTGGTGAATCTTCCTCCGACGCCCATCACTCTAACCTAAAATATTTTACAAAGAAAATCTCTAAATTCTTTGAAATGGGAAGAGAAATGAAGTTTTTTTTTGTTTTTGAATGAATGCATGAATGCGCAAACATGGTTAGTAGTTATACACACGGCAAACGTTCAAGTCACGAGCATGAAGCCAACGATAAGAATCAACGTGGTTAAGTTCTAAGGGCTTATTCATCCGTGAAACGGTTCTATCGATAATACAGCTCAACACTCCTCTTTGAAATATTATCGGATTTGTTGAATACCGATGGTCCAATAATATTTTCAAGAGAAACTCGCCTCGATCGTAGTCTCGCATGACAATTACTCTAGGCTTACACCGAATAATCTCTCGCACTACATCCTAATGGCCGGATGGTTTATGTGTTCTACAGCCCACTCAAACTTCTCGAGTTTGAAAGCACAAAGGTCTCGCAAATACTTGCTAAACACAATACCCCTAAGACAACCTCCATCGAAGGGAGATATTAACTGTAAGCATTGAACTTCTCACGATTAATACCTCCACCTAGATCTTAAAAATGTTTCTTAAATCCGGTTAGGATTTCTTTCCATCGATGAAATCGAAAACACACAAGAAAAAATGATATATGCAAAACATGAAAGCTTATCCCTTTCTTTTCTTTTTGAAAACAAAAAGCTTGGTGCTCTCGCAGAGTAATTCTTTCTTGAAAATAAAAATTTCACAGATTTCACAGAGTCGCCATTTTTCCTGCTCGCTAAAAGGACGCGCTAGAGGATGCGAACATGAGTTCGGATTCTCGTTCAAACGATTTAAATCTTTTGATTTGTTTATAAAGATGCCGCGAGCATCAAGCTTTATTATTTTCAACACAAGAAAGATGATTTAATGATTATGAAAAGGGAAAGTCAAATACCCTCAATTGATATTGGTATGCGAACGACTAGCGCAAACTAGACGCAACGCATCGGGGAGATTCGAGTAAGGGGATTGTTATATAAAGGAATAGATGGAGCACCCTAAATATATATAGTTATCTATAGCTTTTATATATGAATATGTTTGATATGTTTGTGTGTTTTAATTGCTATTTCTATGATTGGGAAAGTTTCTCCTTTGGGATTTTAAGAAAGATAGATTATGAAGGATTCTAGGTTTGTTATTATTGTGCTCGCAAAGATCCGTGGATCTTCTCATACATATCCCTAGTGGGAATCGAGCATTTGTAGCTCGGATCTCTGTGGTTCTATGGTTTGTTTGGTCCGAGGGAGAAAGAAATTTGCTCGGCAAGGATGAGACCTTGTGCCTCACGATTCTCAAAAGGATGTTGAGAAAGTCGAGCAATCGTAGTTCCCACTTATGCTAGTGGAAAGCAACGGATGTTAGTAAGAGACAAACAAATGTCATCTTAATGAAAATGTATCTAATCTATTTCATCACATACATTTTGAAAAGTTTGATTGATTAAAATCTTTCATCGTAAGTATTAGGTGTTTTGCTTGAGTGTACAAGCGCTACCACTTACATGTTTAAGAAAGATGTTTGAAAAAGATGATTGAATCTTTTAACTGTAAGCATTGGGTGTTTTGCTTGTGTACAAGCGTTACCACTTACAATTAAGAGATGTTTTTTGTTTGAAAACAGTTTGAAAAGAGTTTGAAAAGTTTTTGTATGTGATGTGATAGATGACATACTTCTTCCATAGAGATGATAAATGTCTAAATCTCAAGGAGAAATTGATTGGATTAAGGGGATGCTTTTAAGAAGCCCATGGGTCCTTGTATTGTTAGCCCAAGAGGAGGCATTCCGAGGGTCATCGAGGGTCATCGAGGGTCCTTGTATGAAGCTCAAGAGGAAGCTATAGGGTATGGCTGGCTTTGTGTTAAAAGGGATTTCACCGAGAAACCATCCTTTTTTGAATAAGAGCAATTTCACCGGGAAATTTTACTCACTGGGGATTTGAAAGTGATTCCACCGGGAAACCATCCTTCGTGGTTCTATCTTAGCGTGGTGATTCTTTGTATTGGAAGCCCAATAGGAGGTCTGTTAAGAGATTTCCTATCTCTTTCATTGTATGATGCCCAAGAGAAGGCTAAACTCAATGAGGAGTTCTTTTGAACGAAGCCCAAGAGGAGGCTAACTCAACAGGGGAGTGTTGTCTTATATGAAGCCTAAGCGGAGGCTAAACTCTGTGGGGAGAGTTTCTTTGTACAAAGCCCAAGAGAAAGCTAACTCAACTGGGGATGAGTTGTCTTGTATAAAGCCCAAGCGGAGGCTAACTATCGGTGATGAATTGTCTTGTACAAAGCCCAAGCGAGGCTACAACTGTGGGGAACCTATTGGTTAAACTGGTTGTTATGTTATAGTTAGACAGTTGTATAAACAAGTGTGTGTGTGTGTGTGTGATATGTATTCACAGGAGTTTATGAAGGAAATATAAACAATGCAATGATGTTTATTTACAGCAGTTTATGAAATATAAACAAGTGTCTGTGAAACGAACGTTTAAAACGAGCGTAACTTGATTATTTACAAGTTTGAATTGTGTACAAGGAAGTGAATATGTACACGAACGAGTATTTATGTACAGAGAAAGATGGATGTACATAGGAGGGTTGGGACTTACACCATAAGGGAGGCCCATTGGTTTGAAAGCGCTTCAGTGGAATAATGTTCCTTTCAATACCAATGGTATTCACAGATATATGTATTTAAAACGTAAACGATCGATCAAAGTTTATTCAAAAGGTATCAGATTATGTATGATAAAAGTTTTGTATGAAAAGAAATTGATATTTACAAGGAAAAGATGTATGTACATAAAGAATGTTGGTTTGTGTATACACAAGTGAAATGAAAAACAAACGATCGAAGTTTGTCTGTACTTGAGTATAAAAAGAATACGTGTTATGTACAGATAAAAATTGTATGTGTTTGAAGAGTTTTTGATATGTACAAAGAAATATTATGTACATAAAAGAATGTTATGGGACTTACACCGTGAGGGAGGCCCATTGGTTTGAAAGCAGTTTCACAGGGAATAATGCTCCTTTCAATACCAATGGTATCGGTGTATAAACAAACGAATGAAAACAAACGAAAAAATTTGTTTATGTTTGAATATTAACAATGATGATTTGTGTATGTACAAGTAAAACTAAGTATGTACATAAAGGATTGGGACTTACACCATAAGGGTGGCCCAAGATCGATTGAGAAATTCGAGAGAAAACGAATTTGATTTTATCGTTTAAATCGGATCGATCGTGGTAAAAGATGTAAGTTTTGATGAAATGTTTTGAAAAATGATTTGAAAAATGTTTTGAAATGTGAGGTTCATTTATGAGAAGTTTTGAAAAAAATCGGAAGTCGAAAACTTGAAAATTTCACCTTAAAAAGAGGTTTGAAAAAGTGTTCAGAACATCATTTTCGGCTCGATTAAAATATGATCAGATGAAAGTTTTTTTCTGAAAATTTTTGCACTATCATAAAATAGATGTATTTATTGACAAGTGTACAAAAAATCACCTCAAAATAAGGAGTTTTGATTGGTTAAAAAAAATGTTAAAGTTTGTGAAAAAACATGAAGAAAATATGAAAAGTTATAAAAAAGAATGGTCCTGATGGGAGTTGAACCCATGACCAAAGGGTGACACACGTGGCAGAGAAACTTAAGAGCAAACAGGCTACCACTGGGACAAATGCGCCTTGGTGTTTAGTGGACTAGAACACGTGTTGATATGAGATTGGAAATTTTGAATTTGAAAAAGATCAAGAACACGCGCGCATCTGTTCTTCATGTTTTGATTTTCAGAAATCATGATCCAAGCTACCATCTTCGTTTCTCAATGAAAATCAATGATGTAAAAATGAAACTTGCTCGTTTTTTCATCACGAACACGATGGTACTTGTTAATTGCATTTATATTCAGTCTAACTCAATTGAATTTCTGGAAAATGCTAAGAACCCTAAAACTGATTTTTCAAATTAAATGACGTATGTTTAATGATTCTTTGATTTTATTGAGGGTTATTGATCGTTATGTGTGCAGAAACAAAACGGCCATGAGTTTTTTTCAATTGATGCAAGGAATCATAGAGTTCGAAGTTGGTGTTCATACCTGTGAAAGTGAGAATCGAATTCAGTGCAAGAGTGTTTCCAGAGCTTGTTTGTGGATCATTTGAGCACCATCGGCATGTATGGAAGCTGTGTGAATGGTATGCTTGCTTCAAATCACCTCAAATCGTTCCAGCCAAGTCCACCTGCACAACTCAAAAATAGAAACTCGAATTCGATGGAAAACCTGTTACAGATTGTTGTTTATCTTTTGAATCATCCCTATGATGTATATTGAAGGTGTTAGAATGATTAAAACATGATTTGATCAAGCCTAGCTTCAAATTCGATCCATAAGGCAGTTTTGGAAGTTTGAAAGCATGAAATGTGAAAACTGGTTTTGGCTTGATTTCAGTTTGATTTTAAGTTATAAACAAGTTTGATAATGATCATGGAATGTGTTTGACACCAAAGATCAACCTGGTTTTAACTAAATTTCAAAAATGCAATATTTCTCACTTTGCACTAAATTGCTTGATTTTGAAGAAAGTAGAGTGAAAGCATGATCTTGCATTTGCTTTGGTGTGGTTTTGGACTTGAATTTGTGATCTATTTATAGGCAACAAGTTCTGAAATGTTAGGCAAAGAGTACAATGCTTTTGGAAATCAAAGATAACTTAGAGGGCAAGAATGGTATTTGCCAAAAAAGATAACTTAGAGGGCATGAAGTTTTGGATTTTGAAAATCAAGTTTCATGGAGCCTTATGTTTCAATTTCAAAAGTATGGCTAGACTCCATGGATTTGAGAGTTCTTGGACATTTTGGAAAGCTTGTTTCACAAGCTACAACTTTCATGTTTTGAGTTTTTTCAAATTCAAATTGGAACTAGGTGAAAAATGGCATGAAGTTTGGAAAAAATAAGAAATTTCAACACTTAGAAAATTTTCTTAGTATGAAAACTTTTGACTTTTTGTTGACTTTTTCAAATTCTTTGATTTTTTATGATCATGATGGATCATTTGAAGTATTTTGATGATGGAAAAAGTTTTGTTTTGAAAATTTTGACCAAAAGTCAAAGTTTGACTTTTCTGTGCAGATGAAAATTCATCAGATGTTTCAGAAATTGACTGATGAAGTCTGTGAACTTTTGTGATGTTCTGAATCCAGAAATTAGGTCAAGATGTTGTATCTAAGATATAATGACCAATCTCTATCCAAAATAGTCATTTCTTGCTCAAAAAGTCAGAGAATACCCATGCTCGATCAAAACCCTAATTGGTCGATCCTCGATTGATCTGTGAGAAAAATGGGTATCTGATGATCAGAGGTTGATATTTTGATCAAGATGGATCAAATGAGGTGAGAAAAACTCAAACCCTAATTGATTGCCTCTTGAATTAGATGAAAATCTGATGAAACCCTAGTTTTGACCTGTGAAAGCTATACCTAATTAATGTTGTCTGAACTGTTAGTTGTGCAATGATGCAAATGTAAGGTGGTATCTTAGGTCAAAAATTGGGGTATGACAAAACCCTATACCATTCTCCATCCAGACATGCCTACTAATTTTGAAGACCTGAAGAGATCTTAGATTCAACTTAAAGGAGAAAGGGATACCTTCGAAGCTCAATGCCATGCAAGCGAGAAGAAGGTATTAGAGTTGACGAAGCTACTTCACGAGGAGCGAAGCATCAATACCTACTTCAACACAAAGAGGAAGCGTCCATGGGAGACCTAAGCTCTAAAAATTTCTTTTTATTTGTTTAAACTTTCTTTTGTACTTGCTAAAAGTAAACTAATAAAAAGTTTGTTCATGCTTGTTTAACAAATTTAAGTTCCTAAGGTGCTTGAAAACATTGCATAACATCGCATATCATGGCATAACATTCCATAACAGGTACATAGAAGACCAGGTTTTCTTATTCTCTCGCTGTTTATTTCAGCATAAATGGCTCTTGAACAGACTGTCAAAGATCTCCAGGCTCAGAACGCCCAATTCCAGGAGATATTCACCAATTTGTCCCAAGGCCAGAAAGATCTGAAGAGGCTCATCACTAGAAAGAAGAAGACCATTGGAATTCTCAACATGGGAAGACATCACAAGGGTCCAGCTAGGGTGGTCAGACAATTCGAATTCTCAGACAAGAGCAGCGAAACTGAAGGAAGCGTAAAAAAAAATGAAGGAAGCCATCATGAGTCTGAAAACGAAGAAGAAGACTATGTGAGCGAGCAGTATCCTCCTGGAAACGAAAAGTACAAGCAACTTAAAGACCGTCTTAATGCTGTGGAAAATCTGAAAATGTCAGGGCTTAACTTTGATGATATGAGTCTTGTTCCTAGTGTGGTAATTCCCCACAAGTTCAAAGTTCCTACCTTTGCCAAGTATAATGGCATCTCTTGTCCAAAGCATAGTATTCTGCATGTCTGAAACGTGGCAAGATCTCATGAGTCAGGCCGTTATGGTCAGAATAGTATAAATAGAAGTCTTAGTGTTAGGATTTCGTGTGTCATATCTATTGTACTAAAATTCAGTAACATTCAAAATACCACATGGATAGGGAAACGAATGCACGAATGATGTACGTATGATTGCACCACTTTTATCTTTCAACAACGTATCTTTATCTTTCCAATTTACCTTTATCTTGCATGAATGTCATTTAAATCATTTATATTCAAAGTCATTTAATTTTTCATGCATCTAAACGCTTTTCCTTTCGTTTTGAAGCCTTTACTTTTCGTAAACCTTTACATTCATGCTATTATTTTCCGTAAAACTTCTACATACTTGCTTTTACATTCCGCCTTTTACACTTCATGTTTTACTTTGAAAATCTTTTACATTCACAAGTCATTTGAACATTCCTCGCACTTACATACTTTCTCGCAATTCAAAGTCTTTATGCCTTATATGTTCAAATCATCTTTATATTGCTTTGCTTGATTACGTTATTACTTTATTGAATATCATAATCGAAATACACTTGAGACATATATAAAACATCTAAAATAAGCCTTGAACGTTAACCGCAGCTTAAGTTTATGCAAACAACCAATAACCCCATAGGATCAATCTAGTCGATCCCGCAAGTTACCAAAGGGATTAAACAACAATCATAACGCTTGTTTGATAGTTTGGAGGACTAGCGTTGTTTCACCGTAAATCACCGTGAACAAATTGGCACGCCAAGGGGACAGTAGATTGGTTGTTGCTAATTAAAATTAACGCTAAAAAAACTTAATTATTGTTAAAAGGTTCTTTCGAGTAAACAAAGTTCATTAGTATATGAACCTTAGGAGTGGTAGAATAACTAACAAGAACCAACCCTTACCCGTAAGAAATCGAAATAATAGGATGTCGATCCAAATAACCCACAAGGGGAACAAAACGCCCACACAGAACAGCACTAATGCGTCTGCTTGACAGGACGCCCAAATAATCCCTTTGAACACACAATCTATTGCATCTTCTACTAATAGTATGGCCGAATGGAACAAGTGGCATGTCAACAAACAATTCGATCCTAGGTAGTACAGAACCACTGGTATCCTGGGGATTCATCCCACCCCACCACCAACTAGACCATTTAGTTTCGACAGATTAGAGACCAAGATGGAATGCCAACATCCTTTATGGCGTTTACGAACGAACGCCACCACACTTAGGTCAATTTATGACAAATTATCAACAATAGGTATACTGCCCATCTTAACCACGTAAAATCAAATGGCTTTTAGGCGCTTAATGGATGATAGTAACCATAACATGATAGGAGTATTAGCACAAACTATGCAAGAAATATTTGCCCCAATAGTTCAAAACGTTATCGTGACAAACAGAGAACGCATAATATGAATCGAATAGCGATTTCTTTGCTCCACCGAAAGGCGAGGCGTAATGCATTGGTTCGAGCAAACGCACCTATCATAGAACAGATTGTCGATGACCCACCTTATAGGCCAGCCAGAGGGAGTTAACTTGGGGCAAGAGCACAAAGGGTAGATGTCCCATTGATTCGAGAAGAACCACAAAGGGGATTGATAGAACCACCAGAAGGGTCGAAGATTTGAGTTCCCAGTGATTCGAGAAGAACCACAAAGGGGAATTATTGAACCAAAGGGTCGACAGACTAGAGGCCCCAATAAGCTTCGAGAAGAACAACCTAGAGGGTTGTCCTTGTAGGTCGAAACCAAGATGCTGATGCAAAGGGTTCATAGGGTTCAAATGACAATATCTTGGCGGAAAATAACCTAACCACCATGATAGAAAGGATCATGGCCCAAAATGGTATTAATACAGAATTAGAAGGCCAAATTACGCCCCCATAGCATTATGTAGTCCATACTATTTGCCAAGGGATACAAGATCCCTAAATTTACAAAGTTTGGGGATACCAATGAGTCAACAATGAACACATAGCTAGGTATCTAACCGAGGTGAGACATAACAAATAACGAAAACCTTAGGATTAAATATTTCCCAAGTTCCCTTACTAAGAATGCTTTCACATGGTTCACTACTTTGCCCCTCGGATCCATAGATACCGGACCCTTTTAGAAAGGTTGTTCCATGAAAAGCTCTATATGGGACAACCCAAGATAAGTCTAAAGGAATTAGCAAGTGTTAAAGGAAGTTCACCGAGCCTATAGATGAATACTTAAATAGGTTCGTGCTTTGAAATCTAGATGTTTCACAAGAGTCCCCGAGCATGAGTTAGTCGAAATGGCGGTGGTCGGACTATTCTATTAGAAAGAAATTAGATACTCAACTTGAGAGATATGGCTCGCTTAGATAGGGTTCGACAGTCGAAGGCTAAAGGCCGAGAAGGCCGTGGCTTCTAAGAGTAATAAGAAGGAAAGAGTCTCCAATGTCGAAACGGAGGAAGGTGAAGACTACCCGAATTCGAGGAGATCAAATAGATCTCGCGAGTTGAAACAGCTCCACCTTACTCTTGTAAACCCTAGTCCCTACAAAAGGGAAAGAAATTGTTGAAAATGAAAAATGACAAGTTTCCAAAGAAGGTGTATACCGATATAACAAAGTGTGATGAAATTTTGACTTACTAGTCAAAGATGGCCAATTAATTGTGCCACCAAATGTCAAAATGCCTCCGTTAGATCAAAGAAAGAAAAGAGGATTTTGTAAATATCATAGTTTCCTAGGCCACAAAACCTCACAAGGTTTTCTTTTCGTGGACTTGATTCAAAATGCAATTAAAGAAGGTAGACTAAAGTTTGCCGATAAACCAAAATGAAGGTGGATGAAGACCCTCCGATATTGCACACCAACTACCCGAGCCTTTGAGCATGGGAGACATCAATATGGTGGAAGCACCAAGGGCCACTACCTTGAAAGAGGAAAGCACCGAGAGTGAACGGGTGTTGGTCAAGTCAACAATGGAGTCATCAAGACGCCCACGAACGACAGATTTTCGAACCGAACCAACTGTTGTTTCAAGGAATCCAGCTATCGAGGGTCGGAAAGCCGTAAATGTAAATTGACACAAAGCATCAAGGCCCGAGGCTCAAACCGAAAAGGTTCAGACATAAAACAAGCTTCCTCAAAAGAGACATGGGATACCTGGTGAACCTAGTGGGAAGTTCGACTATCCGGTAAAATATTCTCGCCCGCAGAGTTCGAAAGTCCGAATCAAGACGCCAAACCATCGATGGGGAGATGATGATACGGGGAAGATAAAGATGGTAACGCCTCGAAAGAGACCGACACCTTAGGGAGCCTGGGAAATTTGATTATATGGTAAAATATTCGCTCCGCAGAGTTCAAAGATTCGGATCAAGACATCAAACCATCGATGGGGAGATAATGGTACTAAAGGACCGATGTGGATGTCAATATGGTGGACATGGAGAGACCTGCTCGAGATGCAGAAATGGAAAGATATCTCAAAAAGAAAAATACAAAATGGAGGATGGTTATGCAGATACCACCTAAAACAATATCTCATGTTGCCATAAGGACATGCGAAATGATGCTTTGTCCAAGATGCAAGATCATATGCAACGAGAGGATCGCTATGGAGTTCGAACGAAAGCAAAGAGCTCGAATCGAGTAAATTACGCCAAGACAACCAACTGCTCGTGTGTTACCCTAGAGTGGGAAAGTTTGTTGAATTTTAGTATTGTCACAAAGGGCAACCAAGTGCTTGATTTGCCCAAGATGTTCAAAGAAGATACGACCGTAACATGGTCGAGCTAAACGATTCCTTCACCCCATGCCGAATCACAAGGAAGTTGGTCAAATGAGTCGCTTCGATGGTAGTCACAACAAAGCCCGATAGCCCATATCCAAAGGGTGCTCAAGGGTGACATTTAAAATCCCCGCCAAGTACCACATGCATGATGGTCGCAAGTCAAAACCAACAAAGGGAAGGATAGATGGGAGGCAATGAGCGAAATGCGCCATGCCATGGTATACCGAGACAATTCAACACAAAGAAAGAGGGAGGAACCGAGGCGGGAAATTATAAAGGTAAGAATCCCATGTCAAGATCCCAATGGCGAAGGCAAAGAACGGAATCGAAGGCTAAGAGGAAGCTTTAGCAGACAAAGGAGCAGCTCGACCAACAAAAAGAAGGCCAAGCACCAATCAACCAACAATAAACAGTAACTCAAGACAAACCTCCGCTAGTAGGAGGCTTTTTTCTCAAACAAAACTAGATGAATCAAAAGAATACACCCAAGTCCACAAGAAGATGAGGATATGCTTACGATAACTTCGAATCGAAGGGAATCCTCACTTAACCGAATCGCAATGTGGTATCTCAGACACATCCGACCGCCAGAGACCGAAATCAAGAATGGAAGAAGAAGACACCATTGATCTAATGAAACACGCATCATTATTATGTAATGGATAATGGCGCATCAAGAGCGTAACGCATTCTTCGAACACCCATCCCACAATGAAGAATCATTTAAAGCCACCGCTCATTCGAGCAAAGGCCGGAGCCCACGGGTGAACAAGGTCTTAGTAGATGGGGGCGCATACCAACTCGATGCCAAAATTCATGCCGAAAAGTTAGGCATTCAAGACGGTGATGTTAAACCTCATAACATGGTTTTATCCAACTATGAAGGGAAGGTAGGACAAACGCTGGGGTAGTGCAAGTGGAGTTAATCGTCGGATCAAGCGCACCCACTATGTTCATGGTGATCAAGCCAAAGCAAATTATAACTTGTTATTGGGAAGAGAGTGGATTCATGGCGAGGGCAGTCCTTCGCCGATGCACCGAGGTTAGTCCTGTGGAGAGAGGATGGATAGTAGAGAACATCAAGCGGACCGTAGCTACTTCATGACAACAATCTAGTTAACAAGAGGAATTATGACAAGTATCCGCCGTAATAGCTCCCTGACCCCAAGTGACGAATCGATGAAACAAGAGATGTACATTACTATATGACCCTTCACCATGATGGTATTGGGATAGGAAAATAATTAGGGTGATGAGGAGGCGAAGGCACTTCGCAAAGATGGCCGCCAGCCGAGTTCAAGACCCCGCCATGATCGAATCTTCTTTCTTCGAAAGTATTTCGCCTATATGGTCGAGAACGAATTGAAAGCGGCTTCAGAGGTCGCAATAGAACATACGCTAAAGTAAACGAACTCAAGGGAATGGTCCGAAAGATTCACCCGTGACGAGAACGAAATGGATCAAAGGCTTGATGCCATTTATGATACGAACCCTTGGGCTTCGAGAAGGATCCAACAAATTCAAGTGCTAAGATGTTGGCACAGACCCACTCAAGAAGTAAATTTGGGGATATCAACACAAAAGAATCACCTATATAGCGAAACTCACCCAAGCCTCAAACAAGAAGTGATCAAGTCCTCAAACGTAACAAAGATTGCTTTGCATGGGACTATGATGAAATGCCCGGTTTAAAAGAGAGTTAGTGGAGCATAGACTTCCAATCAAGGATGGCAAGAAGCCCATCAAGCAGACTCTGTGAGGTTCGCGCCAAGAAGGCTCACGAAGATCAAAGCAGAGGTCGAGAGGTTGCTACCGCAAATTCATCGTAACCACAAGGTATGTCGAATGGTTAGCAAATATAGTAATTATTAAGAAAATGGTTCATTGAGAATATGCATAGACTTTAGGGATCTCAACACCGCAACCCCAAAGATCAATACTATGCCTATGGCGAAATGTTAATAGATTCTCGGGATTCGAATACCTAAGTATGCTAGATGGTACCGTTATAATCAAATTTTTATTGTCAAGAAGATGTTGCTAAGATAGCATTTCGCTGCCTCAGAGCCTTAGGCACCTATAAATGGGTAGTGATGCCTTTTGGTTTAAAAACACCGGGCAACTTACCCAAGAGCAATGAACTCCATATTTCATGATTTTATTGAGACGCTTATGCAGTGTACATTGATGATATAGTCATCAATCTATATCCGCAGAAAATCATCTCGCATCATTTGAGCCAATCATTCGAAAGGATGAGAAAACATGGCTTAAAATGAATCCCTTAAATGTGCATTTTTGTGCAGCAGGAGATTTCCGGCTTTGTGGTTCATAAAAAGGAATTGAAATTAACTAGAACATGACTAAAGCCATCATGGAGACTAAAGCCCCATCGAAAAAGGAGTTACGCCTCTACTAGGAAGATTAATTTTCTCGAAGGTTCATTTCAACTTAAGTGGAAAACATGTGTTTTTCTCCACTACTGCTTAAAGCAAGGCCAAGCCTTCGAATGGAGCGAAGAAGCAGAGGCCTTCGACAAGATTAAAAGATATTTATCTCAACCTCCTATCTTGTTCCACCTTCATGGGGAAAACCCATGCGATTGTATATATCTGCCTCGAACTTACTATAGGTAGTATGTTAGTACAGAAGACAAGAATGGCATCGAAAGAGCCATATATTATTTAAGTAGGTGTTGAATGATGCGTAAACTAGATATAGTAATATAGAAAAGTTGTGTCTTTGTTTATACTTTTCTTGTATGAAACTCAAGTATTATATAAAACCCGTTGATGTTTATGTTTCATCTCATTTCGATGTTATTAAACACATGCTTTCCAAGCCAATAATGCATAGCGTAATTGGTAAATGGGCATTGGCCTTGACAATATGCTTTGACTTGTATGCCTTTAAGAGCAAAGAAAGGCCAAGTAGTTTCGATTTCATTGTGGACCATTCATTGGTCGAATAAATCATGGGTTATGTCGAAATGAAACCTTGAAGCTATACTTTGATGGTTCGACCCATAGAGAGGTAGTGGTGTTGGAGTTCTCATAATTTTCTCGAGGGAATTCCAACAAAATTCAAGTATAAGTTAGATGGCCCTCGTTCTAACAACGGTCGAATGCGCTTATTGTTGGACTTGAAGGTTTGTTGGAATTAGGGGCAACCAGAGTCGAAATCAAGGGTGATTCAGAGTAGTCAAGCGATAACTAAGGAATACAAATGCATAAAGGAAAATCGATGATATATTTCGTCATAGTTAATAGGCTACTCAAAATTTCGAATACATGGACATTCAAAGACGTACTCAAGAATAGAAAATCAAGAAGCAAATGACCTAGCACAATTAGCTTCGTGTTATAAAGTCTCGCTAAAAACTTAGAGGATTTGATTGAGATAAGAGGAAGAGTCATGGCTACCGACTTACACCATCGATCTAGAGAATATCAAAATAAGTTATGGTGATAAAGATAGGTTCAAGTATTAGCCATAGACACTTTAATAGACAGATTGGCTAAATCCATTAATAAGGTATTTAGAAAACCCAACATTGAATGTGGATAGAAAAACAAAATATAGAGCATTGTCATATGTCCTTATGGGAAATGAATTGTTCAAGAAGACCCAAGAAGGTGTGTTACTAAAATGCTTGGGAGAAAGTGAGGCATATTTAGCGCTATCAGAAGTCCACAATGGGGTATGTGGAGCACATCAAGCGGGTCATAAAATGAAGTGGTTGCTATTTCGATATGGTATGTATTGGCCCAGTATGCTCAAAGATTGTATAGATTTTGCTAAAGGATGTGAAGAATGTCAGAAACATGCAGGGATTCAACATGCTCCTGCAAGTGAGTTGCATTCGATCATTAAGCCATGGCCCTTTAGAGGATGGGCATTAGATTTAATAGGAGAAATCAATCCTGCTTCATCTAAAGGTCAGAAATATATCCTGGTAGGAATAGACTATTTCACTAAATGGATTGAAGCAATACCATTGATAGCTGTAGATCAAGAGACTATCATCGAATTCGTACAAAAACAGATTATCTATAGGTTTGGGTTGCCAGAGAGCATAACCACGTACTCAAGGATCGGTGTTTATGGTAAAAGATGCAAGAATTTGCCCAAGAAATGGGGTTCAAGTTGCTAACGTCAACACCATATTATGCTCAGGCAAATGGTCAGGTCGAAGCAGCCAACAAAGTAATAATAGGTCTAATCAAAAAACATGTTGGTAAAAACCAAGAAATTGGCATAAGACTTTAGATCAAATACTATGGGCCAGAACGCCCCTAAAGAAGCTACTAATACTACACCTTTCCAATTAACATTTGGTCATGATGCGCCTTACCAAGAGAAATTCATCTACAATCGTTCAATTCAAAGGCAAAATGAAATCTCATCCTCTTTATATTGGGAAATGATGATGAATGAGTTGGTCGAGCTAGATGAAGTTAGATTGCATGCATTAGAAGTCCTGATGAGGCAAAAAGAGAGAGTGGCCAGAGCATATAACAAAAGGGTGAAAGGTAAAACATTCAGTATTAATGACTTAGTTTGGAAAGTTATATTGCCCATGGATAAGAAAAATAAAGCATTAGGTAAATGGTCACCTCATTGGGAAGGACCTTTTCGAGTAGTGAAAACATTTTCAAACAATGCGTATGAAATCGAAGAGTTAGCAGATGACAAACAAATCCTAAAGGTTAATGGGAAGTATTTAAAGAAATATAAACCACGCCTGCAGGAGGTTTGAATAGTAGCAACGTAAATCATAAACATATAACTCGAGGCCAAAATGGTGAAATTAGTTGCCAAAATGGCATTGTCAAGTGTTACAAACAAACATTCAATGAAGATACAAGATTGCTTTAAATAAACAAGTTCAGAAGTGGGTATTGTTCCTTAATCGATTGAAGATATTCTTGAAAGATTCAAGCTTGTGTTGAGCAGAGCGCTGGGCTCCTTCCAAGATAGCAACTCGCCTTCAAATTGCTCAGCCTCTCCGCAAGCCCTTTATTCGAAGCTCTTCAAATCGATTACCAAAAGTATTGGACTCATATGCAAGTTGTTGTTGCTGGGCTTCCTTAATTTTATGCTGAAGTTCCTAGATCTGCCTCTCCCATTGAAGAATGGATTGAGCTCGAAGATCATAATTAACTTTAGCTTGCTGGATATGCATGGCATGATCTTCAACCTCCTTAGTGAGCTTCGAGGCATGTTCATAAGCGCGCCCATTGCGCTCGCTTTTCTTGGACTTTGTTGCCAGCAGATTCATTTTGAAGAAGGCATCCATTACGTTATCGATCGTGATGAAGTTCAAACAAAATGGTGCCGACTTCCAGGAACATGTGGCGAGATTGACTTGATTGATAAGTCCCTTCATCACGAAGCGGGATGTACTATCTTTTTTGAGTATTTCGAATAAATCCACATCAAGTATGGTTTTCCGAATCTTGTGAAGAAGTATGACTCTATCATCAGAAGGTACTGAATTGGAGGTCGAACCAGCATTAGCCTTAGGGAGGGGAGTGTTTCTCTGAGCTAGTTTAGCCTTCATGTACCCAATAGGGTCAGTTCATTTAAAGAGGGCTAACTCCTCTTCGGCTGTCTGGCATTTGGAAGACTCTGGAAGTTCCATACGCAATGGAGTAACATCCATTTCAACGTCCATTGGTTCATTAGTGGGAACATCACCACCTTCATTATTTGCTTCTTCATCCTCTTCATCATCGATCAAGTCCACTACTTCGATGTTATCATGCTGATTACCATCAGCATCAGATTCCGTCTCTTCGCTTGAACTTTCTTGAGCATCTTCTCCTTCTTCCTCCTCAGATCCGTCCTCACTTGAATCTGCACTCTCTTGGGAGGTATTGGTTTCTTCTTCTTCAGTATGAATTACCCTTTCGCTCTCTTGATGGATTTTGGGAGGAGACTCTGGGTGAGAAGTCTCTGGAGGCACTTCGGTAGCATCTTCAAGCATCGTTTCGTTGGTCTCCTTGAGAGGAGGCGAAGTGCCTTGGTCATCTGGTTGTTCAGAGGTCCCAGTTGGAACTGCCATATTGGACGAACCTTTATTCTGCACTAGATTGCTTGAATCTCCATGAGGAGAAGAATGGATCGGAGCATTTGTTTGTGGGGGAGGAGTCGAAGTAGTTGGGATCGGAGTGGAATCATCCTACACAAAAAAAAGATTAGAAACTTATAACTAAGGTACGAATAATCATTGTCAAAAATTCGAAGTGAATTCACCGTGGATTATCCGCAGATATGTTGTTGTTCATGTGTTCCAACATTACGCTGGAGGTCAAGGTGGATTTTGGATTTTTGTGAGGGAGCAACATCCCGAATCAAGTCCGAGACGTTAGTGTCTTTTGGAATGTCTTTCTTTGTTTCTTTCTTAAAACCGATGGTGAACTTTCCCCTTGAGAGTCTTTCCACTAGCACCGGGTTTTTTCTTTGGAGTAGTTGGTGGAGTTTGCTAGGGTGAAATAATGTGAACGTAAGTTAGACTTCATTATAGACTTGAAATTGTTT
This sequence comes from Vicia sativa, assembly GCA_021764765.1. Classification (NCBI taxonomy): domain Eukaryota; kingdom Viridiplantae; phylum Streptophyta; class Magnoliopsida; order Fabales; family Fabaceae; genus Vicia; species Vicia sativa. The sequence goes on from CM038797.1 coordinate 86,237,917, forward strand.
TGAAATGCCAAAATAAAATTGTTACCTTTGAGGTTGGAACCAGTTGTTGGATTGGAGCAGTGTTGGAGTTTGAGTAGTTGTTGCGACATTGTTTGCTCTTTCTACCCAATGCATTCGATTAGTTTGTTTAAAGTAACCTTCCCAGCACCCAACCATTCAAAGAACTAAAAGATTAAAACCAAGCCAATTCGAAAAGAGATCAATTTGAAATTGAAAATCAGGTATGGCTTAGGTGAATTTTACTTTACATTTTGAAGTTCGACCAGTAATGGAGCTGAGTCCAAAAGTAGGTTTCAAGTAAGTTTGAAAAGCTTTAATGATAAACCAAATTTTCTATGTAGACAAATGTTGGGTTCGATAGTAAGGGTATCAAACATACAAGCGGTAGAAATAAAACCTTTGGATGAAAAATAAGTTGGTTCAAAGAGATCAATTTAAAGAGTTAGCCTTTGGGAGTAAAAGGCTTTCAGAATATTTCTTGAGACAAATTTTTGAGATTTTTAGTAGCCTTGAAAGGGGCATAGTGAACCATGATGGTCCATGAGTCCTCAAGCAAAGGCCATAGTCTCTTGAACTTCGCTTCTTAGAAAAGAGCATAATGTATTGAGAAAATAAAATTTGGAAATCAGCCTTGTCATCACTCGGAGTCAGCCTTCTCAATCTTGTGCCTTCAACATTTCGATTTGTTATTTCTGGATCATGGTCAACAATAGTATCCGCAGTAGAAAGTGAGGATTCGAACATGGCATTAAGCCATAGCTGGAGCAACCAGAAAGGACCAGCGAGTAGGATATTCTTGGGAGTGTGGGATTTTAAACTTGAAACAACCGACTCGGACTTTCATAAAGGTCAACTAATAAGAGCTCACTTAAATTAATCCTCCTATTCTCATGTAAATCCTTGCTAAGGGAATGAACTCTAGCCACTTGAAGCGATCCACGCAAAAGACATATCTTGATAGCGAGGGTAAGGAAAGCAATGTGTTCAACATCGAGACACTATCACCTTCGGTGATAATGGTTGATGAACTTGGAGAAGCTAGCTAGTTTGATATCAAGTCAATAATGCCGGAATGTTCCTCGAGAATCGAATGTATGTTTCTCCTATTGGTGATAGGCTGATAGCAGCTATATCAAAAAGGTGGTGTGACCATTCCTCCGGAAGGTGAAAAGTGTTGTAGGTACTATCCCAATACAGTGGATGCAAAGAGCAAAGGATGGCTGTAAGTAAAGCCTGTTTCGATAATTTGAGAAGATTATAAATACCTAGTTCCTCCCATCGATGGGCTTTCTTAATCTCTACTTTAGCAAAACAGCCCGTAAGCTACATCGAGAGGACAAGATCGAAATGGTTTGAAATTACTTTTAACATAGTCCAAAATGAAAGGATCCTTTGGGGAATATCGGGGTTCCCGTGGTTTTAGAAGTAGAGGTTCGTTCACATTATCGCTTCTACTCTAGGATTTCCAGTTTGTTAAATAACGGTTTAAAATCATAGCAAACAGGAATATGGTTCTAGCGTCCTTCAAAATCTCAAAATCGTGAGAGGGCCCATTAGGGCAAACCTCTTTCCGAGGCGTTAGTTGGGATTAATACCGTGAAGAATAGGAGTTCTTGTTCCTTTGAGATGCCTTGAGGAATGAGCACCGATTGGCCGTGGTGAGTTTCAACCTTGCTTTCCGTGATCATTCCTGTTCTTGGTCTTCTTCTTAGAAATCTTTTTCGAGATGTTGTTGTTGAAGACATTGTTGGAAGTCGTTAAGGTTTTAGGGTTTTCAAAGAAAGAGAAGATAAAGGTTCGAGTGTGGAAAAGAGTAAAAGACCGAGTCTCATTGGTTTTATAGTAAGGAATTTGAAACAATCATCAACTAAGGCCAAGGTACGTGGAGAACGTGGGTTGGACACGGAGTAAGGTGGCGTAAAATAAGCATTGGAAGTAAGCATGATTAAAGACAATCATTATCTTTAATAACCGCACCATACCGTAGCAACTATTTGAAGGGGTTCGGAAACCCAAGAGCCGTCATGACTGACGTAATGGAAGTCATACACAGTGTCATTATTGCTTAAGGTCACATCAAAATCTTGTGGATATATTTAAAATAAGTATTTCTCAGATAGGGATTCGAAATACATATTTTAAAGGGGCAATTTGTTGGCTGAAGATTTTGATGCAGATGATTTGAATAAGAATCACTGAGCTCGAAATGAAACAATGTCAGTATTCATTGGAACGAGGAAAATGTCATGATTTGGAATGAAGGAATCAGTTCTTCGAATAAGATATTGAAACTTGGGGCTTCGAGTAGTAATTGTGAAGGAGCTTCGAAATGGTGGAAGCATGGTGTTAGGCGGCGTTCGAATCGAAAGGCAGTTCAGATATTTGAAATTCAAAATATGAGCGGGATGAATGGACGTTCGAATATGCGCGCTAGAAAACGGTTCGGAGACGTGGAGGCTAGAGAAGCATAGTATTCTGCATGTCTGAAACGTGGCAAGATCTCATGAGTCAGGCCGTTATGGTCAGAATAGTATAAATAGAAGTCTTAGTGTTAGGATTTCGTGTGTCATATCTATTGTACTAAAATTCAGTAACATTCAAAATACCACATGGATAGGGAAACGAATGCACGAATGATGTACGTATGATTGCACCACTTTTATCTTTCAACAACGTATCTTTATCTTTCCAATTTACCTTTATCTTGCATGAATGTCATTTAAATCATTTATATTCAAAGTCATTTAATTTTCCATGCATCTAAACGCTTTTCCTTTCGTTTTGAAGCCTTTTACTTTTTAGAAACCTTTACATTCATGCTATTATTTTCCAGAAAACTTCTACATACTTGCTTTTACATTCCTGTCTTTTACACTTCATGTTTTACTTTGAAAATATTTTACATTCACAAGTCATTTGAACATTCCTGCACTTACATACTTTCTGCAATTCGAAGTCTTTATGCCTTATATGTTCAAATCATCTTTATATTGCTTTGCTTGATTACGTTATTAATTTATTGAATATCATAATCGAAATACACTTGAGACATATATAAAACATCTAAAAATAAGCCTTGAACGTTAACCAGCAGTTTAAGTTTATGCAAACGACCAATAACCCCATAGGATCAATCTAGTCGATCCTGCAAGTTACCAAAGGGATTAAACAACAATCATAACGCTTGTTTGATAGTTTGGAGGACTAGCGGTTGTTTCACCAGAAATCATTGTGAACAATGAGGTTCTATATGATTGATCTGGGCCATCGTTCTCAAGCATGCACGTAAAAATATCGATTTGCCATGTTTAGGGTTTGAAAACTGTTGAGCTTCAAACTGGACGCTACAGGCATTTTCAACCGAAACCAATACCACCATTGAATTCGAAATGCTCGATTTAGGGGGGTAGGGTATCCCTTTGCTTTTTTATTTCACGTATTTTGCAGGTTTCGAATTTTGTTTGGTTGGAGAAGATGACCGGAGCTAGGGCTCCGGCGTCGTTGACCTGGCTGACTCCGGCGAGGGTTGGCGTGGCGCTTTGAAGCTCTCTGATTCGCCCATTCGTAAATAACTGGGCCCGGCTTGCTGACTGTGTTTGAATTCAAATCTCATGACACGCGTGCACTTATAAACCATTGGTTTCAATTTCCAAACACCAAATGCACAATGGCTCAGTGGTTAAGGCGTTGGCATGGGAAGATGCTCTCCAAGGTCTCCAGTTCGATCCCTGGCAAGACCAATGTTTTTTCTCTTTTACAAACTAACTCTATTTTTTCATATTTTCTTATTGTTTTCTTTAATATTTTCCATGCATTTTATTTTATCTTCTAATATTTTTATCATGCATTTAAAAAACACCAAAAATATTTATTTTTTGCATAATCATCAGAAAAATGTTTATTTAATTTTTAATATAAAAATTATTATTTTTGCATGCATATTTAATTTAATTGATAATTAATCATTTAAGTAGCTTTTAATTGTTTTTAAATTATCAAATTAACTCCAAAAATTACCAAAAAATTATTTTATCATATTAATGTCATTATTAACACAAAAACTTTTTCTCATTCAAAAATACTTATTTTTACTAACATTTTCCTCTTATGCAATTTTCTTTCGTTTTCCGATTTTGCATCTGTTCACAGGTTATACCGTTTCAGACGATTTTTATTGCTTTTCTTTTCCAATTATGTAACTGCCTATGGGATGTAATAGTTTAATTAGGACTTTTATTTTCCGCACTTTCAATTATGTATCTGCCCCAAAGCCATGTAATAGCGTAGGACTTTATCTTTCCGCACTTTACATTTCCGCAATTTACTTTCTGCACCCTATAAACTGCTAGTAATTAGGCGTGTATGGCAAGATAAAATTGGACATAGATCATTCATAATTTCAAGATAACATATCTGAATTTGACACACTTTTTTCACACATGCACCCCTTAGGGTAATTCTCTCTCGTTGCCTTACGAATTCAAATGGTCAAGTCCCTCGAACGTAGAGGTATCCTAGCACCGTTGTCTACAAACATATCATCATAGTCCCTTCGATACAAAGATCATAGACCCACGATGTCGCCTCCGAATACATGATCTTGACCCTCGATTGTCGCCTACGAAAAATGATGATCGTCCCTTCGAATGTGCGAGGATACTTCCTACAAGTTGCCTTCTATGACCATCCGATGTCCCTTCGAATGTCCCGCTTACATCCAACGAATAAGGTTGCCTACCAACTAATGGTATGGATAGCACTATTCTAAAGGAACGTAAAATAACACAAAAACGACCAATTCTGAGTAGGTAATAAGACTTTTAGTTGCTTGCTCTATCAAAATACTTTTCACACCACACACTTTTGTCAAAGTTCAAACTCTTTTAAAAACGAAACATTTCCAAACACTTTGTATACATTCCTACATGAATCATTACAAAGTCATAGCGAAATGCCTTTTCAAAACATTTTGTCAAACACACAGAAAGCACAATTTTAAAGTGATCTAAAAGCAACTAAGAGCCCGTAGATAACTACGGATGGAAAGGGGTGCTAACACCTTCCCTTTTCATAACCTTCTCCCTTACTCAGAATCTAACGAAGGTCTTTTTCTTGTACTTTTTACCTTCCCCTTAATTGGATAAAAGAAAAGTCGATGGCGACTCTTGCTATCCGCACATTTGCGATACAAAAATCTCAAAGTCAGTTCACCGTATTACATACTGCTGATCAATTCGAATGTATTGCTAGCCTGACCGTCAACAATGGTCTAGGTTTCTCTGATGTTGATTTAACTCAAACCGAAAGGAAACACAACAAAGCCTTGCACATCTCCATTGAATGCAAGGGCACTACATTATCTCACGTATTGGTGGATACCGGTTCTGCTCTGAATGTTCTTCCGAAGAGCGCTCTCGACCGACTTAATGCTGAAGAAGTGGTCATGAAGCCCAGTGACATAATCGTAAGAGCTTTTGATGGTTCGAAAAGAATAGTACTTGGAGAGCTCAACCTGCCAGTTAAAGCCGGTTCCCAGACTTTTGACTCTACTTTCTTTGTTATGGACATTCAACCAGCTTATTCTTGCCTACTCAGACGCCCTTGGATACATCGGGCAGGCGTTGTCACCTCTACCATACATCAGAAGTTGGAGTACCCAATAAAGGGGAAGGTTGTTATAGTATGTGGTGAAGAAGAATATATAGTAAGCCATCTGCAGTCATTCTGATACATCGAAATGGAAGGTGAATTCATCGAAACCCCCTGTCAAGCTTTCGAAGCAATTCCACGAGTCATGCCTGTTGACTCTCCTGTCACTCCTGAAGTTACTAGAGTTCCACCAAAGATGGCCTCACTGAAAGACGCCAAAGCCGCGGTTGAAGAAGGATACTGCGCTATTTGGGGTCAGCTCCCCGATTTTCTATTCAAATCTGACAAGACTAGTTTAGGCTTCACTATCAAAGGTTAGAAGATGATACGCTATGAACGTTCCGGCAAACTTCCTTTCCACATCAACAAAAGCGGAGTCCATGCTATAGAAGACGACGATAGCAACTTCGACATCAGTTGGATCTTCCCAACTCCAGATGACGGACTCAACAATTGGAAGACTGAAGATGTTATACCAAACTCCTTTAGACAAGAGTAATTGCCTTTTTCTATTTTGCTTTTCGCTTTTTACGCTTTGATCAATAAAATTTAAGCCTAGTGCCTTGCCCGGGGCACCACGACTCGTTTGTGAGGGTTATTATTTGTCATTCGCATATTTTCATTCAATAAATCATTGGACTTTTGCATTCAAATATTGTGCTCTTTTCTTTCTTTTGCTTTATCACCCTTTCAAAAAGCTATGTGTTTTTACACACACCCACATGATACACTGCAGATTCACTCTGAATCTCGTCGATAACGACTCTGCTATTGCTAAATATGACTTTGATAATCTGATCTACCAAGCCGAAGACGAAGGTGAGGAAGATTGTGAACTTCCAAGAGAACTTGCCAGGATATTACAATAGGAAGAATAGGTTATACAGCCACACAAGGAGCCAGTCGAGGTTGTGAATCTAGGTACTAACAAAGACAAAAAAGAAATCAAGATAGGAGCAGGTCTTGAGAGCAATGTCAAAGAGAGATTTGTCTAGATGCTGCGAGACTATATCGAGATTTTTGATTGGTCCTACGAAGACATGCTAGGTTTAGACATTGACATTGTGGTACACCGACTACCGACGAAACAAGGTTTTCTCCCTATGTAGCAAAAGGTTCGTCGTATGCGTACTGAGATGTCCGAGAAAATAAAAGTCGAAGTTATGAAATAGTTCAATGTCGGTTTCCTAGCCGTTACTTCTTATCCACAGTTGGTTGCGAACGTGGTGCCCGTACCTAAGAAGGATGGTAAAGTACGTATGTGTGTGGACAACCGAGACCTGAACAGAGCGAGTCCGAAAGACGATTTTCCACTTCCTCATATTGACGTCCTAGTTGATAACACTGCTCAACAAAAGGTTTTCTCCTTCATGGATGGTTTCTCCGGTTACAATCAGATCAAAATGGCTCCTGAAGACATGGAAAAGACTACAATCGTTACACAGTGGGGCACATTTTGTTACAAAGTCATGTCGTTCGGACTGAAAAACGTTGGCGCCACATACCAACGTGCCATGGTAGCTTTATTCCATGACATGATTCATCACGAGATAGAGGTCTACGTTGACGACATGATAGCTCGGTCACAAACTGAAGAAGAACATCTCGATCATTTGTGAAAGTTGTTTGATAGACTGAAGAAATACAGACTAAGACTTAATCCTAACAAGTGCACCTTTGGAGTCAGATCCAGTAAACTCCTGGGATTTGTTGTCAGTGGTAAAGGTATTGAAGTTGACCCCACCAAGGTTAAAGCTATTTAAGAAATGCCATCTCCCCGTACCGAGAAGGAGGTCAGAGGCTTCTTGGGACGACTAAACTACATTGCCAGATTCATTGCACATCTAACTGCTACTTGTGAGCTAATCTTCAAGTTACTGAAGAAAGATCAAGTAGTAAAATGGAACGAAGATTTCCATACAACTTTTGACAAAATCAAGGAGTACCTGCAAAATCCTCCTATCCTGATACCACATGCCAAAGGAAGATCTTTTATCATGTACTTGACTGTATTAGAGAACTCAATGGGGTGTGTGTTGGGGCAACATGACGAGTCTGGTCGAAAAGAGTATGCAATATACTACCTTAGCAAAACGTTTACCGACTATGAAACAAGATACTCACAACTTGAGAAAACTTGCAGCGCTTTGGCTTGGGCTGCTCGCCGACTAAGACAGTATATGTTGACTCACACTACCTTGTTGATCTCCAAGATGAATCCGATAAAATACATATTCGAGAAACCTTCTCTCTCTGGAAGAATAGCAAGATGGCAAATGATCTTGACTGAATACAATATCCAGTATACTACTCAGAAGGAGATCAAAGGAAGTATAGTAGCCGATCATTTGGCTCATCAAGCCATAGATGACTATCAGTCTATGTATTTCGAGTTTCCAGACGAGGATATTATGTTAGTCACTGATTGCGAAGAACCGGGACCAGACGAAGGACCTGAACCCGGATCCCGATGGACCATGGTCTTTGATGGAGCCTCAAATGCACTTGGCAATGGTATTGGCGCCATCATTACATCTCCTACAGGCGGACACACGACTTTCACCACCAGACTATGTTTCGATTGCACCAACAACATGGCTGAATACAAAGCGTGCATCATGGGTATCAAAGTTGCTATTGACTTAAGAATAATATTCTTTCGAGTGTATGGGGACTCAGCTTTGGTGATCAGTCAGATTAAAGGCGATTGGGATACGAAGCATCCGAATCTCATTCCATATCGGGAGCGTGTGTTGAGTCTGATCCCTTACTTCGAAGAAATCACTTTTGATCACATGCCACGAAAAGAAAATCAGTTCTCCCACCGTGTTACACCGCCCTTTTGGGTTTTTAGTCTATCGGGATACCCTTTTTGCCCAAGCCGCTTTTTCAGGTTTTCGACTTGTCGGGTGTACATTTTTGTATATATATCCTTAACTTTTGCCCGAACCTTTTGGCTTGCCAAGATGCCCTTATTTTTTCCTAGGCCAGTCAACCTAGCGGGTCTGGTTTATGCGTAGTATCTTTTGACTATGTGTGCGTTCACAGGGTGTGGGAAGTCTTCTCCATCCATAGTACTAAGTATCATGGCTCTGCCGGAAAATACTGCTTTTACTACAAATGGTCCCTCATATGTGGGAGTCCATTTGCCCTTGGGATTACTTTGTGGAAGGATGATGTGCTTGACTACTAGATCACCGACTTGGTAGACTCGGTGCTTGACTTTCTTGTTGAATGCTCTAATCATTCGCTTTTGGTAGATCTGTCAATGGCAGATGGCTGCGAGCCGTTTTTTGTCGATCAGATTAATCTGGTCAAGGTGAGTCTGGACCCATTCGTTTTCGCCCAATTCTGCGTCCTGAAGGACTCTGGTTGAGGGTATCTAAACCTCGATTGGTAGGACTACTTCCATACCATATACAAGAGAGAATGAGGTTTCCCCTGTAGATATTTGTACTGTAGTGCGATAACCGTGGAGAGCAAACAACAACATTTCGTGCCAATCCTTATATGTCACTGTCATCCTTTGTATGATCTTCTTGAGATTCTTGTTGGCGGATTCCACTGCGCCGTTCATTTTTGGCCGATATGGAGAAGAGTTGTGATGCTTGATCTTGAACTGCGTGCAGAGTTCGGTGATCATTCTATTATTAAGATTGGTACCATTATTTGTGATATTCCTTTCGGGGATATTGTACCGACAAATAAGATTATGCTTGATGAATCGAGCTACAACATTCTTGGTAACAGATGTGACCGAGGCTACTTCTACCCACTTGGTAAAGTAATCAATAACAACAAGGATGAAATGGTGTCTGTTGGAAGCGGTGGGTTTGATTTCTCCAATCATGTCAATACCCCACATTGCGAAAGGCCACGGAGCGTTCAGAACATTCAAAGGAACTGGAGGTACGTGCACTTTATCTGTGTATATATGGCATTTGTGACAAGATCGAATATAGCGGTAACAATCAGCTTCCATGGTAGACTAATAGTAACCTGCTCTTAGAATCTTCTTAGCCATTAAATATCCACTGGAGTGTGTACCGGATGCGCCTTCATGTAACTCTTCCATGATCCGTTCCGCTGTTCTCTGATCTACACAATGGAGTAAGCAAAAGTCGTGATTGCACTTGTATAAGATGTTGTTGCTTAGGAAGAATTTGGATGTGGATCTTCTTAAGAACTTCTTCTCATTGACAGATGCCCCTGCGGGATATTCCTGAGTCTCGAGATACCTCTTCACTTCGTAGAACCAAGGTTTCTCTTCAGTATCAAGTTCACAACAGTATGCTGGTTCGTCAAACCTTTTGATGATGATTTGGGGAGCTTCGTTGTCTCATCTGACCCTGAACATAAATGACATAGTAGCTAATGCGTCTGCCAACTAATTCTCTTCTCGTGGAGTATGATTGAAAGTGATTTCTTCGAAGTAGGGGATCAGACTCCAAACATGCTATCGATATGGAATGAGATTCAGATGCTTCGTATCCCACTCGCCTTTAACCTGACGGATCACAAAAGCTGAGTCTCCATATACCTGCAAGAATTTGATTCTTAGGTCAATAGCAGCTTTGATACCCATGATGCACGCTTCGTATTTGGCCATGTTGTTAGTGCAGTCGAAACATAGTCTGGAGGTAAAAGGTGTGTGTCCGCCAGCGGGAGATGTAATGATGGCGCCAATACCATTGCCAAGTGCGTTTGAGGCTCCATCAAAGACCATGGTCCATCGGGATCCTGGTTCGGGTCCTTCGCCTGGCCCTGGCTCTTCGCAATCAGTGACTAACAAAACGTCCTCGAAGTGCATAAATTCATAGTCATCTACAGCTTGATGAGCCAAATGATCGGCTACTGTACTTCCTTTGATCGCCTTCTGAGTAGTGTACTGGATATCATATTCAGTCAAGATCATTTGCCATCTTGCTATTCTTCCAGAGAGAGTAGGTTTCTCGAATATGTATTTTATCGGATCCATCTTGGAGATCAACATATACTGTCTTAGTCGGCGAGTAGCCCAAGCCAAAGCGCTGCAAATTTTCTCAAGCTGTGAGTATCTTGTTTCACAGTCAGTAAACTTTTTTGCTAAGGTAGTATATTGCATACTCTTCTCGACCAGACTCGCCATGTTGCCCCAAGACACACCCCATTGAGTTTTTTAATACTGTCAAGTACATGATAAGAGGTCTTCCTTTGGCAAGTGACATCAAGATAGGAGGATTTTGTAGGTACTCTTTGATTTTGTCAAAAGCTGTTTGACAATCGTCGTTCCATTCCACTACTTGATCTTTCTTCAGTAACTTGAAGATTGGCTCACAAGTAGCAGTTAGATGTGCAATGAATCTGACAATGTTGTTTAATCGTCCCAGGAAGCCTCTAACTTCCTTTTCAATACGGGGAGCTGACATTTCTTGAATAGCTTTAACCTTGGCAGGGTCAACTTCAATACCTTTACCGCTGACAACAAATCCCAGGAGCTTTCTAGATCTGACTGCAAAGGTGCACTTGTTAGGATTAAGTCTTAGTCTGTATTTCTTCAGTTTATCAAACAACTTTTGCAAATAATCAAGATGTTCTTCTTCAGTTTGTGATCGAGCTATCATGTCATCGACGTAAACCTCTATCTCGTGATGAATCATGTCATGAAATAAAGCTACCATGGCACGTTGGTATATGGCGCCAGCGTTCTTCAGTCTGAACGACATGACCTTGTAATAGAATGTGCCCGACTGTGTAACAAAAGTAGTCTTTTCCATGTCTTCGAGATCCATTTTGATCTGATTGTAATCGGAGAAACCATCCATGAAGGAGAAAACCTTATGCTGAGCGGTGTTATCAACCAGGACATCAATATCTGGAAGCGGAAAATCGTCTTTCGGACTTGCTCTATTCAGATCTCTATAGTCCACACACATTCTCACTTTACCATCCTTCTTAGGTACGGGCACCACGTTCGCAACCCACTGTGGATAAGAAGTAACGGCTAGGAAACCAGCATTGAACTGTTTCATAACTTCGACTTTGATTTTCTCAGAAATCTTAGGATGCATACGACGAACCTTCTGCTTTATAGGGAGAAAACCTTCTTTCGTTGGTAGTCAGTGTACCATAATGTCAATGTCTAAACCTGGCATGTCTTCGTAGGACCAAGCAAAAATCTCGATATAGTCCCGCAGCAAACGAGCCTTGTATTTGAATTCAAAAGTCCAATGATTTTATTGAATGAAAATATGCAAATGACAAATAATAACCCTCACAAACGAGCCTTGGTGCCCTGGGCAAGGTACTAGACTTAAAGCTTGTTGTTCAAAACGTAAAAACGAAAAGCATAACAGAAAAAGCAATTACTCATGTCTAAAGGAGATTGATATAACATCTTCAGTCTTCTAATTGTTGAGTCTGTCGCCTGGAGTTGGGAAGATCCAATTGATGTCGAAGTCGTTGTCGTCGTCTTCTATAACATGGATTCCGTTTTTGCTGATGTGGAAAAGGAGTTTGTCGGCACGTTCACGGTGTATCATCTTCTGACCTTTGATAGTGAAGCCTAAACCAGTCTTGTCGGATTTGAACGGGAGATCGGGAAGCTGACCCCAAACAGTACAACCTCTTTCTTCAACTGCAGCCTTGGCGTCCTTTAGTGATGCCATTTCGGTGGAACTCTAAGAACTTCGTGAGTGATAGGAGAGTCAACAGGAATGACTCATGGGATTGCTTCGAAAGCTTGACAGGGGGTTTCGATGAATTCGCCTTTCATCTCGAGGTACCAAAATGACTGCAGATGACTCACCATATATTCTTCTTCACCGCATACTGTAACAATTTCCCCCTTCATTGGGTACTTCAACTTTTGATGCAGGGTAGAAGTGACAGCGCCTGCCCTATGTATCCAAGGGCGTTCAAGTAGGAAAGAATAAGCTGGACGGATGTCCATGACAAAGAAAGTAGAGTCAAAAGTCTGGGAACCGACTTTAACTGGAAGGATGAGCTCTCCAAGTACTGTTCGTTTAGAACCATCAAAAGCTCTTGCGATTATGTCGCTGGGCTTCATGACCACTTCTTCAGCATTAAGTTGGTCGAGAGCGCTCTTCGACAAAACATTCAGAGCAGAACCAGTATCCACCAACATGTGAGACAATGTAGTGCCTTTGTATTCAATGGAGATGTGCAAGGCTTTGTTGTGCTTCTTTCCGGCATGAGTTAAATCAGCATCGGAGAAACCCAAACCATTGTTGACGGTCAGGCTAACAATACAACCTTCGAATTGCTCAGTAGTAGTGTCTTGCGGTATGTGAGCATTCTTCAGAAACTTTATTAAGGCTTTAGCATGAGCCTCAGAGCACAATAGCAGAGCTAGCACGGATATCTTGGACGAAGTTTGTCCCAATTGTTCTACAACATTGTAGTCACTCTTCTTGATGATCTTCAGAATTTCCTCCATTTCTTGCTTGAAGGTATCTTCAGCAACTTCCTTTGGTACTTTCGTCTGAGCAGGATGATTCACTGGTTCCTTCCCTCTTGCTTCGGGAACTGGTTCGATCGCAGGAATGTGAATTGGTGTAGCAGTGTCTTTCGGAGGAGAGATCTCTAGAGAGAATACTCTTCCGGTTCTGGTCACCTTGCTTGATCTGGTGATGTTGTCGATGTCAGGATTGGTAGCTTCAACTGCAATGTCTTCAATGGTCAAAGGTTCTTGATTGACGCCATGATAGTAAACTTCAGCTCCATAGTTCCAAGATATAGCTTTGTCAGAGAAATATGGAACTGGTCTGGGAGAGGTAATAATGAGAGGTGCCACTCTAGGAGTAGGATCGGTAGAGGTGATCCTTATTGTGTTCACATCAGCATAGTCTTCTGGGAAGTCGTCTCCCCATCCGGTTGCCTTGACGTCTTCGATAGGAATCTTGTAGCTTTCAGGAGCGGTGTACTTCACCATGAAATCAAACTTTCCACTTGGCTGGTAAGGCTTCGTCTATGTCTTCAATCTTCAGGTTCTTAGAAATATTTTCACACAGATTCTCCACAGATGGAGGTTTCAGAAATAACACTTCTCGGTTGTCCATCATGTGTTGAATACGCCTCTTCAACCAAGCACATCCGTCAGATTCAGATGCACACCAACGACAGTCATCAGGGTATCTTGGAAATACACCGGCTTGCAGCAAATCTTTCTTAACAGACATCAGAGGAATGGTCAGCTTGTTCACATCATAAACATAGGAGTCTTTGTCAATAGCATTGGAACTTTTACCATGGTCAGGCATTGGTGCGTTGATCATATTTGGAGTTTTGACAGGAGGGTCAAATTCGATTTCCCTGACTTCAATCATGTCTTGAATCTTGTTCTTCAGAGCCCAACAGTTGTTGGTGTCGTGCCCTGGGCTATTGGAGTGGTATGCACACCTCGCATTAGGATTGTATTTTGGAGACGAAGTATTGACGTGCTAAGGAGGATCTCTCGAAGTAATCAACTCTGATTTCAACATGTGTAGCAATGCTTGCGACAACGACATGTTGATCTTCGTAAACTGTCTCCGTGGCGCGTTCTGGCTACGCGTGTTGTCTCGTTGAGGTTATGCTGGTGCAGGATTGGAGATCACAACTGCCCCCACAAATGGAGTATGATCAGCTTTGTCACGGCTCTTCTGGCCATACACAACATTGGCTTCTTTCTTGCCACCAAAAGATCTCTTCACAGCGTTTAAAGATGACTCTACCTGTATTTTCCCGTTCTTGATTCCCGCTTCGATACGTTCGCCTGTCAATATCAACTCGGTGAATCCAGTTGAAGAGTTTCTAATCAGGTGATTGAAGAATGGGCCTGTCAGTGTTCCCATAAACATATCAACCAACTCCCTATTGGACAAGGGAGGTTGAACTCTGCCTGCTAAATCTCTCCATTTTTTAGCATATTCTTTGAACTTCTCATCACGACCCATAGACATATTATGTAGTTGCATGCGGGTGGGTGCTAATTCAGCATTGTACTGGTACTGTTTGTAGAAAGCATCTGCTAAGTCATTCCAGGTATGAATGTGGGTACTCTCTAGCTGATAATACCACTCCAACTGAGTTCCGGATAAACTCTCTTGAAAGAAATGGATCCATAATTTCCTGTCTTCAGTGTGAGGATGGATCTTCTGAACATAAGACTTCAAATGCGGCTTCGGACAAGAGGTGCCATCATACTTGGCAAAGGTAGGAACCTTGAATTTGCGGGGAATTACCACACCAGGAACAAGACTCAGATCATCAAAGTTCAGCCCAGACATTTTCAAATTTTCCACAGTGTTTAGACGGTCTTCAAGTTGCTTGTACCTGTTGTTGTCAGGAGGATACTGCTCGTTCACATAGTTTTCATCTTCGTTTTCAGACCCATGATGGCTTCCTTCACTGTTCTTGATACTTCTCTCAGTTTCATCGCTCTTGTCTGAGATTTTGAACTGGCTAACCACCCTAGCTGCACCCTTGTGATTCCTTCCCATGTTGAGGATACCGATGGTCTTCTTCTTTTTGGTGATGAGCTTCTTCAGATCCTTCTGGATTTGGACCAAGCTGGTGAACATCTCCTGGAATTGAGCATTCTGAGCCTGGAGATCTTTGACAGTTTGTTCAAGAGCCATTTCTGCTGAAATAAATAGCGAGAGAATAAGAAAAACGGTCTTCGATGTACCTGTTATAAGATATTATGCCATGATATGCGATGTTATGCAATTTTTAGAATCATGAATTTTTTAAAATAATATTTTGAATCATATTTTTTAACAAAAAATATAAAACATTACATGAGTTGTTAAGACAATTGAAGGAAAATTATTTTATTTTATTAATGATTTTATTTTATTAAAGTAATAAATTATGATTTGATAAAATAAAATTTATTTATTATCAAAGTAAGATGAAATTATTTTAATAAATATGATATGAGTATTAAAAGGGTAACAATAACCATTAGATCTAAACAAAATCAAGGGTTAATAAAGAGTATAATTGTAGATGAAATTTATTAATGTAATTTAATCGTCATCATCATATATATATATATATATATATATATATATATATATATATATATATATATATATATATATATATATATATGTATATATATAGTAAACTATTGAACTACATCAAAATTAATGTTATATGAAAGTCTATTTTGACATTAATATTTGGATATCTTGATCGTATAGTAAATCATTATAGATTAATCTCAAACTTTATAGGTATGATCTATATGATGGTATGTTTCAATCCAACAGTTGATTTAAAAAAATATTAATCCGAAGTAACGTTTTTGAGCGAGTGTAACTCATGGTGTAACTCTTCGGGTGTAATTTGATCCCTTCTCTCTCCCTAGAAAAGATTTTTTTCACATCACACTTTTGAATATTTTAATTTTAAGTAAAATTTAATAAAGAAGATGTAGGGGGATTTAATTTGTGCGTATATTATGTCACATTATACGTAGAAATAAATCTATGGATAAATATTTCCATTAAGATAAGATGTTAATGAATCAAATTGAAAATTCTTCTATGAAAATAATAAGATTAGGAAGATTAGATCTCGTCTCCTCAATCTTAAACTTAAAATTGCTATTTTGTTGGAAACTAGAGTAAAGAGCGATAAAGCTCAAAGTGTTAGAGATAAGATACAATATAAAGGATTAGTTTTAGACAATTATGACAAGCATCCTAATCGGTGTATCTAGTTTATGTGGGATGAGAATAAAGTGGAGATTAGAAAGATTTGGAGTACTAATTAACTGATTCATTATGGTTTGTATGATATTAGAGGTAATTTCATCAACTGGATTACTGCTATATATGTTATGAACTAGATTGAGCAAAGGCGCATTTTGTGGAAAGCTATTAAACAAATCCATCAGCAGCAACATGGCCCATAGTGCTTTGTTGGTGACTTCAACAATGTCTTGAAAGCTCGAGACAGAATAAAGGGTAGACTTGTTAGTGAGGCTGCGCATGTGGATATGATCAAGATGATGGAGAAAATAGGTATGTCAGAAATGGATAGTAAATGAGAATACTTCACCTAGTCTAATAAATAAACTGACAGTATGATATACTCGAGGATTGATAGGATTTTGGGAAACTTAGACAGTCTGTAGATGAAAATTGATTCTACTCTTACTATGATGACACCTAGTGTGTCTGACTATGCCTTGTTATGTCTTAGAAACAAGGATCATAACCCTAGCACAATGGTTTATTTCAAATTTAACAACATCACTTTGTTGGATGATTTCCACAGTAATGTAGAAACCAATTGGGATGAGTCAGTTCAGGGTAGTCTTATGCTGAAAGTATGAACAAACCATTATATGGGCTGAGTATTAAGATTGAGGATGTTATGTCACAATTACATACAATCCAAATGGTGCTTAACAATGACAAAATGAACAAGAGTAAGATTATGCTTGTTAATATTTTTTTGAAAAACAATTGGAATTTTATTTTAAACAAAATGTTTTTTTTTTTGAAAAATTGAAATAAAAAATTAAAAAAAAAACTGTTTTTTTTTAAAACTGAAAAAAGAAATATATTTTCAAAAAAAATTGGAATTTTTAAAAAAAAAATGAGTTTTTTTTTTTAAATTGAAAAAAAATATCTTTTCAAAAAAACTAGAAATTTAAAATAAAATATTTTTTTGAAAAAAAATATATTTTTCCGAAAAAAACTTGTTTATTTAAAAAAAACTGAAAAAAAATATTTTTTTGAAAAAAAGTGGAAATTTATATTTAAAAAAAATGTTTCTTTTTTAAAAACTGAAAAGAAAATATTTTTTTTTCAAAAATAACTGAAAAAAAAAATTATTTTTTGAAAAAAATGTGAAAGAAATAGGTGTATTGCCAAAAGTAAAAAAATAATTGATATAGCATAAATTATATTTTATTATTATAGTAATTTAGTGTTGAAGAAATAGGTGTATTGCCAAAAGTAGAAAAATATTCCTTCCCTTTCCTCTCCCAGCGTAAAACCCTAACTACCACCGAACTTCCGCCACTTCAACTTCCGGCCGCCGCAGTTCTAAACGGTAAATTCTTCCGACCACCGTGTTTATCTCTTCTTCTTATCTGTATTTTCTCTATCCTTCCTTATCAAAATCGGATCCTCCATCTTAACCTCTACACATTCTCTCCAGATTGTTGTTCGACGAAATTTCGTTTTGAACCATCATTCAATTCCGATTTGTTATAGGTTTCATTCTACGGTGGTTATTCTTCAGCTTTACTACGAGTAAGGTATTTTATTCTTTCATTCAAATCTTCACAGGATTAAATCTCAAGTTTGAAGTTGTGATTAGAGTAAGATGGAATATATTAGAATCTTTAAATTATTTGGCCCTTAGGTGATTTTCTACTCAAAGTTTTAGAGTTAGTTGTAATAATTGACACATTTTAGAAGTGGGGGAGACTTTTGGGTATTTGCACTGTTATGGATGTGTAAATTAAGCAGATAAAATTTTGGAAACGTTGTAAAAACGGAAAAACTTACTTTTTTTTTATTTTTAGAAAAACCTTAGAAAATGTAAGTGAAATTTTTTGGACTTGTTGGAATGGTATTTTGTAGGTAGATATATGAATAAGCTTATGATAGGTAATATTTGTTTAATGATAACTTGAATTTCAACTCACAAATCAAAGACACTTGGTTTTGTAATGCTATTTTTGGTTACCCTTTTACTTTTATCTACATAAAACACTTTTTGCCCCCTTTTTCAGGTTGGAACCAAAATGCCGGATGTTCATATCCTTGTTAATGATTTTGTGAATCAGCTTAAAAAACGGTAAGTTGTTTCAGTTTAGTGAATTGTGTATTAGGAACTTTTGAGGTTTGGGAACTGATATTTTGATGTTGTGCTTTTCTCTCTGTGTTTGTTGTTTTTGTTATTTATTTATTGATGCTAGTAAAATTGAAGGTTCTCAGGCCACGGCAAAGCAGACAGCAGAGTTGCTTCGGTCTGTGATTTCACAACAGAGGTTGCCTCAAACAAATCAAGCCACAACTCTGATTAATGCAGTAAGGGCTGTGGGGGAGAAGCTTATCGCTGCTAATCCTGTTGGTATGCTGGGATGTAGATTTTACTTATTTTTAAACTACAAATATGCATTGTGTTTGTGTTGTATTCAGTCTTTATGGAAGTCAAGTATGTATTTTTGGGTTATTGCTGCATGATTGCCCGAGTTTGAATTGATTTTCAATTGAAGTATATTTACTATGGTTTGTTTACTTGTGATAAAAAAAATTACAAGCTTATAAGTGTTTATGGAACAGTTAAATGATATGAGACTTTTGTTCAAAATGTATATTGAAAAGGGAGATGGAGAATGAGGAGAAACTAATTTAATATAAGCTGTAACTATCAACTGTTCGAACAGAGTATACTGAATAGAAAGAAGGGAGGGGGTTGGATTAATTTTTAGACAGATAAACAGAACAAAGAGAGGGCATGCACTCTCAAAGAGCCCTAAAAATTGTACTCTCGTTCATTGCTCAAGCTCACATTGATATGAGGGATTAACAAGAAATTTCTGACTTCCTGTTGTTTTTTCACTCTTCTCCCATAAATACCAGTTGATTCTATCATTAAATAAGAGAGTTTTTGAAAGAATAAGATGCCAAAGCTAGTTTCAAATTATACAAGTAGCTTTCTTTATAATGCTCATATAGTTATTGCAAGATTTTGTCTATTTTTTGTTCATGAATTTTCATGGAGAAGTTTATCCAAACTATCTCTATGCTTAGTTTTGCTTTTGTGGAATGACGTTTATGGTTATATTGTTATGCATAATGGTTTATTGTGGTTTGTGGGTAATGGAGATTGATTTATTATTTGCCTATCATAAAATGCTATGCATGCGATTGTAGAGCTTGCTGTGGGAAATATTGTGAGGCGAGTTTTGCACATTATAAGGGAGGAGGATCTTTCCCTTGCCACAGCTGCTATAGCTGGTTTGGAGCTATCAGCAGTAAGCGACGATGAAGATGACGTGGATCGAGATGATTATCCTGTTTTATCTGCTGCTGCTGTTGCAGCTGCTGCAAGAAGCACCTTGCGTCCACCATCCTTGCAAACTCTTCTAGAGGATACACCTATTACAGCTGCCATTCCACACACATCTTCTTCAGGGGGTGATTCTGAAGGGAAAAGTAGATGTGAGTATGGCACCAGGCTATTAAGGTTAAGAATGTTATAAATTAAGTTTTTATAATATTGTTGACCATGTTGTATTTTTATTTTCTTTTTTTGCCTTCTAACTTGATCTGAAGGGAATCACATGCTTGTGTTTTTACTTGTATCCTGTGAAGAACCTATTTATTCTTCTTCTTCTTCTTCTTCTTCTTCTTCTTTTTATTTAGGTTTTTACTTGCGAAAATTCTCACTTAGGCAAGTTTTTGTTTTTAATATATATAACTTTATTGGATAAGATTAATGCTCAGATGTAATACGTTTCCTCATTTTTTCTTAAGACATCAGAATGCTTCATTATCATTGTTAAACTTTAATTGTTGATCACTGTGATTATTGTTTTTTATCCATTCCTTCCTTGGTTGTGGCAACCCTTTTCCTCATTTTTTCCCTTTGTTTCAGCTATTGATAAGAGTTCAAGAGGTCGGAAGTTGAAGCATGATGTCATTGAAGCAGTTAATGAACTTATTCAAGACATATCTACTTGCTATGAACAAATAGCTGAACAAGCAGTAGAGCACATTCATCAAAAGTTAGTTTCTCCTTAATCTACTCTAAGACGTGTGTGTTTTTATCTTGCCTGTTTTAAAGTGCTTGTTTGTTTGAAAACATTTTATACCTGCTCACCGTAGTCTAGATTGGTTAGTGACTCTGATGGGTTTGTATGGATATTTGTACATATTTGCACGCCAATTTTTTGAGCTTACTATGCACCAAGAGTCATACTATTTTATTTTGTGGCCAATGCTAAGATTTCTTACTCTTGTCTAAATAGACATTGATAAATTATTCCAATAATCAATAATTCTTCACATGGTTGATTGAAAGCTTTTGTTTCTTGAGTGGAGTATTCTATACTATGCCATATGGTGAACATACAACTGTTTCTAGATGTGTTAAATTCCTAATCATAAACTAAAATGTTATTGTTCTTTATAACAATTAGACAAGAGACAGTGCATATGTTAAATTTCAGTGCTTTGTTTTTAGTGTTTTCTACATTATTTTAGTAGTGGTGAGGATTGGACTGAAATTACGAATACTAATACGACTATAAGAACCCAAGTAATTTTATATGACTATTTATATGGTTAAGTTTATCAAGCCACACTTTAGTTAAAGCTTTTCATGGAGGCTGTTTGATCCATTTAACTCTAGTTTCCTGTTGAGACTGCATTACCTCATGTAAAAGCATGATTGAGGTATTTGGTCTTGAATATAAAACAAATAAGCAAAGATTTATTGTGTTATTAATATGTGACCGTGTATTTCTGAGAACACCTATTATTGGCTGATATAATTGGTCAAAGAGTGTACACATCAAATAACCAAGTTGTCAATATTTAATCTCGAGAATTATTTTGATGTAGTTTATTATCTTTGTTTATTTGGAAAGTGAGCTATTTTGTCCAGCTATGTTTAATGTTGCTGAGGATTGCTTATCAACATGAATAGTATTTGGCTCTTCTCATAATATTGATGTATCATGTTCCCCTCCTCTTAATTATAACCCATTCAAATGTTCAGTTGATTTACGGGATTATGTCTTGACAGATAGGAATAGAAGATGATCTTTTTATTTATTTAATTTTTTAGAAGAATTTCTAATTCTTTTTCTTATTTGTTTTCACTTTATTTCCGTGATTTTCAGTGAGGTAATATTAACGCTAGGAAGTTCAAAGACAGTGTTGGAATTTCTTTGTGCTGCAAAGGAGAAAAAGAGATCATTTAAGGTCTTTGTTGCCGAAGGTGCCCCAAGGTTGGTAGTAGAGGCTGTCTTGCATTTCCAGTGGATGGTGATGTTCAATTAGAAATGGGTTTCTTTATACTATTCATATGACAATTTAATGTTTGTCATTGCATGCAATCAGATATCAGGGACATCTCCTTGCAAAAGAATTGGCTGCTAGAGGCTTACAAACCACAGTGATTACTGATTCTGCAGTTTTTGCCATGATTTCCCGAGTAAACATGGTATGATAAAATGCCATTCTTCTTGGAGTCAAGACTCATGTGCAAAATTTAATGTGATTTCAGCTTACCAACTGACATGGTAAATGATGGAGTTACTCCTGAATGACCATATGTAACAATCCTGCCATTATACAGGTTATAGTTGGAGCTCACGCTGTCATGGCTAATGGTGGAGTCATTGCCCCAGTTGGATTAAATATGGTTGCACTTGCAGCTCAAAGGCATGCTGTTCCTTTTGCTGTACTTGCTGGAAGTCACAAGGTGAAATATGCTAACTTATAATCCAAATTTACCTCACAGTTACAGTTAGCCAAATCTTCTCATGATTAGTTTTATTCTGTTAAATATGGAAATCGGATTATAGTTTACCAAATCTGTGGGAAGCAAAAAATTCAACATGTTTTTTTCCACATAAATTAAAATTTTGGAAACTGAAATATCTGAAAATATTTAATCAAGGTGTTGTTTTTAATTTGATTATATGAACATGTGGCTGTTAGCAAGAAAACTTTGGTGCCATAACCCTGTTTTGGAATTAAATTTTGATCTGGTTCCTCGTAACAGTTACCAAATGTTAAGCTTTTGTTGAAAGTTGCTTTATCTTATTGACAGTTGTGCCCTTTGTATCCACACAATCCTGAAGTCCTATTAAATGAGCTGAGATCCCCGTCTGAGCTACTTGATTTTGGGGAGTTCTCGGATTGCATGGATTCTGCAAGTGGTGGAGGTTCTCTTCATGTCGTAAACCCAACATTCGATTATGTGCCACCAAAACTTGTTAGTCTCTTTATTACTGACACGTAAGTTGTACTGTAATTGATAGAAAACTAGCTTTTCTCGATAGTCATTGACATTTGAAAATGTGTGCTAATTGGTTTCTTTCTCTGCTTTTGCTGTTGGTTTGGAAATTACTTCTTCTCAGAGGAGGGCATAACCCATCATACATGTACCGGCTCATTGCTGATTACTATTCAGCTGATGATTTGGTTGTGAAACGAAGACCTGCTACTGGGATTTGAGTTCAGCAGCCCCAGTTTTTGTCCTACAATGGTAAATAAATGAATGTCTATTTATTATATTATTTGAGGGTGACAGGGCTTGCAGGCTTCACACTTTAGAATGTTTATAAATAAATGAATGTCCTACAATTGTATTATTATTTGAGGGGGACAGGGCTTGCAGGCTTCACACTTTAGACGTCCATATGGACGGAATGGTGCTTGCATGACTAAGCTAGTGCTTGTATGGACAATCTTCATCTTATTATTTGGTTTTGTGGAATTGAATTAGACTCTATCGAAATTCTGAGTAGTGTTATTTGCAATAGTTTTTTTTGTTTGTTTTGGAGTAATGACATTTCAATGCTCTGATTTTCAGGGTGTCTGATGTCCTCTAATGAACCATGTTCTAGAGAGATATGTTATATGCGGAAGAAAACGAACCTTGTGTAGTGCTGAGAATTGGGACGGAGCAATTGTATGCGGGAAATTATCTGTGAAAATACCCTGTTAAACAAAGAAAGTTCCATTTTTGTGATTGCTTACCAATGGGGCGTAACCGTTGTAATAAATTTTTGTCCCCCAATCTTTTGTGACGTGTATATCTTTTTCTACTCAGAAATGACACACTACTATACATCAACTTTAGTTTGAAATTTGCTTAAAAAAATGTCTGCGACAGTAGACTTTTAACATGAAGTCCAAGTGGATTGTTTCTTTTGAAGTGTCCAGTAATCTAAATTATCCGCAACATTTGTTTTGCTTGAGTGGATTGTTTACAACATGTCGTTTAAGGAGATGTTTACTTGGATAAATCTATTTACATTATTATTTTTAAAACATGACATCTATGTGGATTACTTGCTTGGTTAATGTATTTTGTATTCATCATATGTAGAGATCTCCTTTTTTTTTTAAAAATATTTACTCATGCAAATGGCATGCAAATTTGTTCATGTCATTTTAAATAATTTAGACAAAAAATTACTTGGAAAAATCTTATTTCTGTTAGACACAATAGTAGACAAAAAAAACCATGCAATTTAACCATTTCCTTAATGAAATTTTCAGCAACCTTTTTTGCAATACTTATTTAGTTGACAAAACTCTGAAGTAGAAAAATATTGTTGAATAACCTTCCTCATACCTTGTCAATCTATAATAGTTGAAATTCTCTTTTAGATCCTGAAAAATCTTGAATGCATGGATGAATTGTGGAATTCTCGCAACAACATTAAAATTTTTGAAGAATTTTTAAGCTAACACTAAACTTGCTCTAAAAAACATTTTCTACTCCTTAAAATTGTAGCATAGGATGAGATTTTGTATCTTGCTCTAAGTCTTGTAGTAAGCCTTTCAATTCAGGGTCAGTTTGGACTTCTACTTTTGAACAAACTTTTTGTACCAAATTTCAAAATCCAAACCTATTAGAGGCTTCTTCTTATGAGTGGGGATGGCAAAATGTCTTCCCATTAAATAATATCTCCACTTTTGAACAAATATTAATAGCCATTAATTCTCGCTCATATACAAATTTAATTTTTGGGTTTGACGGAAAAAAGCTATGAGTTTCCCTTCTTACAATTAAACAACCCATAACCCTTTATTTAAAGCATGGAAAAATTTGGAACAAGCAACTCCATCATCTTGTTCTACAATTGCTCAACAGAATTTTATGTCTCCATATTCTAATATAAGTTGTCCTTCAACAAATGTGTCTGAGATGATTTTTGCAAGTATACAGAGTTTATTAGATACATTCAAAGTTAAGTTTAACAAAAACACAATAGTGAAGAATTAAAAAAAATGCATATTTGGCTATTTGGAGATGTAAACACAATAGAGAAAAGTATTTGAATTTGCCGCTGAAGCCCAGAAAGTTGGGCCTTTCCTCTGAGCCCAGAAGCTACATCATTCTAAAAAGCAAAACGAGGGAAAGTAGGAAAATGGGAGGGTTAGGGAGGAAAGGGACAGTGACACCAATTGAGTCACAGTTCCCTCCAGAGGAGGTGCACAAGGCCACCAAGCAATTTCAAGACGCCATCGCCGAAAACAACAACCAGCTTCACGTCAGACAACAACAACCTCGTCAACCTCGTCCAGAAACTCCCCCAACAACTGGAGTGCGAATCTGAAGAAGACGGTTCTGAATCAGGCATGTTCTCCCTTTCTTGCATTCCATATACTCTGTGTTCATTTCTTATCTCATCTCTTTAAGTGAAAATTAGTTTCCTTTTATGTCTTAATTATTATCATAATCATAACCAGTTTCTCTATTCTTCAAACCACACACAAATATGGATCCCTCGTAACATCATAGCTGTCAATTTGTCACCTTCGTAATACACTTCCGCGTGCATGTTTTGTGTTCATCACACACTTCTGACTTTCCCACTGGTTCTGTTAGTAATGTTGGCTTCAACATGGGAGTAGCATAGTGAGGATTCGGCCGGACTTGCTCACTGGTTCTGTTAGTAATGTTGGTCTATTCGGAAGTTTCTCTAATTATTGGTCCTGACATACTGTGCTAAAATATTGTTGAACAGTCACAGATAGGCGAGTCTAGCCACTGTCAAGACTAAAGTCGTCAGCACCAGTCTCATAAAACTTTGTTTCGCTGTTCTGGTTTGTTCTTGACTCCCCAATAGTAGTTATGGTTTACTCTTTCTTGTTTTGGGTCCTTCTATTCCAGTGCTTTTCAGTTGTTTCTTTGGTACTATTTGGTTACACCGTGTTTGATATTTAGGCTTCAGCAGCTACTTTGTTATTTCTGCTTCGTTCGAAGTTGCAACATTTTTCAGGTAGGACTACTTCCTGTAGCTCTACCTGAAACTACAGCTGTTGCAAGCATTGTCCCCGCATCGTTTCAAAGGATTTATCTGTGACAATGACAACTGACAAGCTTAAGCTTTAGTTTGAGAAGGAGTGTATGTATGAAAAGAAATCTTGATATTATCTTGAATTATCTCAATGTCTTAGTTATGTATCTTATCACAAAGGAGTAGTTCACTTTGTTAGGATTAGGAGTCTTGTATCCCTAATTCCCTATAAAGAGAGGATAGTGCTTAATCTTCTGGTATCTTCAAATTATCAATCATAATTATATTTTGAAGTTTTTATTCTTTCTATTTCATTTATTTTCTATTTTATCTAAAAAATCACAACTTCAACATATACATGTTACTTCTGGTCTCGGGCAGCTTACATGTACTCTGTACAACAGTTTCTGCTTATTCCGAGTATATTTCTAAGTGGATTAACACATATTTTTCTTCCCTTGAGCAGGTTTTATTCACCCGCTCACTTTTAAGTTTCTTGTTTTTTTTGTCTTTTATATATTCCTCAACTTTGTTACTCCACGCTTGAAGTTGAATGCAAGCATATATTTTTTTATCATTATACCTTTTTACCGATGACCATACTTCTAGTTTGCTCGAATATTGAAATTATGATTGGATCCAATGTCAATATCTTTTTTCTTTCTTTTCAGATTCAGCTATTGAAGATGTTCCTGGTGTTGGGAGTAATGCATCCAAAGAAGTGGACTATGCTTCATTTTTGTCTTTAATGGACGAACTTGAGAAAAAAGAAGCACTTGCTGAAAAAAATGGCGATGACAGTGATTCAAGTGAGGAAACTACTGATGATTTTGATGATAAGAGACCTGCCGATAACATTTCCCAAAATCCAAAAGTAATATTCTTTATCAATTTGTTGTTTCTAATTTCGAAACCTTATTTATAGGCTATGAGCACAATGAACTGTGATAACTTAGGGTTTAATTTTCTATGAAGTAGGGTATTAATCAAGCCATACATCTGGACCCGAGAAGCAATAGGAATGTAGCAAATGAGTTTCCAAAAAAGCATAATCAGCAAGAAGATATAGGTGATCAGTTGAATGTGAGAAAATTTATTTCTATCATCTTATTTCTGCTTTTAAGTTGTTTAATATGTTACATAGCTACTCAGCTGAAAAGTATATTTTTTGCATTTCAATTTTGAAAATGCAGTTTGTGAACCTGGCTGTTCAATCTCAACTGGCTGTTCAATCTCAGGCAAAAGGTTGGTATTCATTAAGTTCTATGCACTCTCATTTTCTTTGTATGCATTTTTCACGGTTCCGTGTCTCTATAAATGACCGCCTGTGCCATTTGGTACCACTTTAGAGTTGAATTTCTGTTGTGTCTGATCCTACCAGAAGGGACAATTTTAGCACAGAAAGTGAAATCCATTGATTCTAGTATGAAATCCATTGGAGTTCTTTGATTTCACTATAAAACTATTTTTTTAATTTCTACCACTATACATCAGGTTATTGATAGGTAAATGTACTAGGTTGCAACTTGCAAGTAATGGAATGGGCATACTACAAGGATTAGTTTATAATTTCCCATAAAACTAATGGTTATGTATCTCCATTTTTTTTATTTGAGACAAATTTAGTAGCTTTTCTCATCGTGACTCTTTGGAGCAGCTACAAACTTTGTCCATGTGAATTTTTTCAAAAGGAAAAAAATAAACTATTTCTCATTTGTTTATTTTTGTTCCTAAGTAGATTTTCTTAAAATGGAGGGTGCTTTAGCTAAATAGTAAATGGAGTTAAATATGTCCAGTCCCTACTTTTAAATTTTTCAATAATTGAAACTGCGTGCTTGAAAAAATCATTGAGTTCACTTGCCTCTTCCTTGCAGTTTTATTTACAAGAGAATCTACCATGGAACCAACTTGTGCTGCTTGTGCCATGGAATGGAGCATCCAACTTGAGAAGGGTCTTCGTTCTGGTAAACCAGGTAAAACGTAAAAGCCATTTCTGTCATTTGGTGTTCAGTTGAACAGTTTTATTAATCCTTGCACGGCTTCAACAAGATTCAACAAGAATCCGACACTCTTTTGATGGGAAGAGGCACCTTTTTTAACGATGTATTGTGCATTTTTTATAGGTTTGTTGCAGTAGTTTGTTCTGTATATTTAATTATTTTTTTCCGATGTGATTTTGATTGGTTGGATTTTGCTTCTAGCTTCAATCATGTGAGTTATCTAATTATGTGTTTTTGACCATTTTTAGTCCTTACATTTTAAAAAAGGAGGTACTTTTTTGTTCTGTATAAATGTGAGTTGTTAATCCCATATTGCTTGGAATAGTGGAGGATGAACACTTTTAAGTGAAAAGACTCATACACGGTCCTATCACCTTAAGGTTTTGGATGAATACGTGGTGTCTCTTTCACTTGTGTGTTGCTCTTGATCCAATGTGGATGCTCCCCATGATGACCCAGCACTTTTAGTCCTTAAAGAGGGACCAAAAACACTGGTTTTGTTAAATGTTAAGGATTAATAGCACCCGTTTTTATGAAAGGTCGGGACTAAAAATTGATAAAATTACGCTATATTATTTGATCTTATTAGAATATATGATAATGCTATGAATATTCTTTTTAACACACTCTTCATCACTTGTTTATTTGATAAAATTTATATGGATCCCACTAAATTTATATGGAACCCATATGATTTGGTGGGATCAAATATAAATTTCAATCAGTGTGTTGGAACATGTATGTTAAAGATTGTGTCGTGTGCGTGTGTGTTGCATTACATGTTTCTGTCTTGTATCCATGTTTTGTGTTTGGTTCTTCACTGAGGCTCATTTTTCGTCAGGTGTACCTGTCAAAGCCATATTGCAAATGGGGCCCTATCTTCAGCGTTGGAGTAGAGAGCTTGAGTTTGGTATTGTTCCCAGTGACATGGTTGACCTTGTGCCAGGTGAAGGTGAGCTATTTGCTAATGCTATCCTCTTACGTCTCGCTGATGCCTTTAGGGGAGGCAACACAGAAATCAGGCTTTCTGTTGTCAGAGTTTTCTTGATCGAGCGAAAGCACCATGATAACAGGAAGCACAAGCAGTGTAAAGGGTTGCTGTCAATGACCAGAGTAGCTAACCACTTGGAGTTGTTGAAGCGGGTAAAATCTGTTTTCAATAGTGGAGATTCAGAGTCCAAGACACTGGCTCTAGTTCTGTTTGGTTGCTGGGCTGATTTCGCCAATGACAATGCTCAGATACGATACTTGGTACTTTCCAGCCTTGTTTCTCCTCATGATTGTGAGGTAAGATTAGTGTCTTGTAGTTTTGCTGTTGTTCTAGATGCCTATGTATAAATAGTTCTTTATAACATCTCCCATTTACACTCACACATTATTATGTCACTTTAAATAGCCTGGCGTGTGTTTTATCTTTGTATTTTAAAAATTATGCAATTGAGAAACTACAATTTTGATGTGAGGTCCGAGGTTATATTGGAGTGGATTGTTGATATTTATAGATATTATATTGTATTTTTCATTATATACACAAGGAGGTTGATTGTGTAAGTATTCTAATTTTCTTTTCTTAATTTCTTTCCTTTTATAGCCAAACTTCTTTGCAGACGCTATGTTTTGATTGATTATCTGCATCAATGAATATGATATATTGTATTGGGTTTTTACAGGTAAGAGGATCATTGTTTGCTGCCGGTTGCTTTTGTGAGATATCCAATGATTTTGCATGTATTACATTGGAGATGCTGTTTAACATTATGAATTCACCTGCAGCATCCTTGCCTATAAAGTTGGCTACAGCACGGATTTTTGCAAAATTCAAATGCTCATATTCAGTTGCAAAGAAAGCATATAAGGTTGTTGCCTAGTTTTTTTCTTGGAACTATCACATATTATTACTGTTTTCTTATTTCTTAGGTGATGACTTATTTGATGCAGATAGGTCTGGAGCTGATATCAAATTCTTCAAATGAAGATATTCTTGTTATCATGCTATTCTCACTTTCAAAGTTGGCATCCATTTCTACACTTCTTACCTCCAATCATGTACGTGCATTTTTTATTATACTACGATTTAGCCTTCATATTTGAAATTATAGCATAACTAATCACGAGTTTGTTGAAATAGTAATCTCTGATTTTCGCATTTTGCACTTTATTCATTTTAAAAAGCTAAATTCTCCAAGTCCACACGCGTTCTATGTATAATAATATTCTAAATGCTTGGATTCAGGTGGAGTTTCTTGTTTCATTCCTAGAACGACAACTAACTTCGCATGTACGTGAAACAGTCTTAAGATGCATACATTTTTTATTCAGAAACAATCCATCTCTAAAGCTTTACAGCAATACGTCCTTTGAAGTCCAAGATGGACAATCCATGGAACTCTCTCCATCTGAATATGAAGCTTGGAAAGGTGATTGGACAGATGATGAAATGCTTGAACTAAGCAAATTGTTTTCTGATTCAGAAGTCCTTAACTGTATAGTATAAGTTACTAAGTACTAACACACTTAGGATGTTGGTGTAAATTTTTTTTTTTTAAATTAAAATTTCATCTTCTCTAGCATATTTGAAGAGTAGGCTGTGTTTACCCATGAAAGAAATGAAAATTTACCTAACATTAGTTTTTTAAAGTCTTATTTATTAAGTTGAATTTTTGATGGAGTAGATGTGGTTTTTCTAATTTTAGATTTAATTAATATTGTTTTTATAGATGTTTTGTCTTCCCGTATTCACCTTTTTTGTGTTTTTTAATATATTTATCTAGATTACTATTGCTGTCTCTTAGATTGATGGTGCCATTTTAATTGAGATTCCTGGAAGTATCAATGTTTTTTAATATATCAATCTAGTTTAGTTTTCTTTCTTCTTTTATGATCTCAATGTTTTAGTTGGTTTTAAAAAAACAATTGAAATAGAACAACTTGACTCCTCACTCTAACAAACACTTATTGTCCTTTATCAAATGGAGAATTTTTAATTGCTAACAAAAAAATAAATACAATTCAAGTTAAAGTACTGTAATTTTTAATAAGATCAATAGTTAATAGTTAGTTGGTTTGGTAATTGATCTTAGATTTAGTAGAGCGATGGTGCGCCCCGAAGTTGTACCCAAAGCTATTGTAGCTATGGATGTTAAATTGGTTAATGTCAAAGCAGATGTTGATAGATAATTTACAAATAAATAGGAGGTTGTTGTTTGTGAACATATAGTTCAATGGGTCTATACATAAGCTACATATTTGGGGTTTGATAGAAGTTTGCGATAATGAGATGTGAAAGAAGTTGCAAGTACAAAAAATCTATCTAGAAGTTGAAATGGGATGACATTATTAAAAAAAAAGTGAGTGCCCTTTTAAGTTTCGCGGGTATCTTAAGGCAATTGTTACATGAATATTTAATGTGATTTGTAATATACATAATCATGATTTGTGTTACAAGAAATCCGATCAACCGATTGTATGTCATTTTAATTTTAAGGAGAATGATCTTGTTTCTAACATGACAATGAACATGAACATGGTGCAACCTACTTGCAACTTTGAAACAGAAAAGACCTCATGATGTCTTAAATATTAAGCAAGTACACAATGGTCATGCTTGAAACAAGAAGACGATAAGAGGTCCCACAACTAAAATGCAACAACTGTTGAAGTTTTTGGATGATGATCATTATCTATCTAGATATGAAGTGTGCGAGGATGGAGAAACCATTTGAGATATATTTTGGAGTCATCCAGATTACATTAAGTTATTTCACATATTTCTCATAGTGCTCATAATTGATTTAACATATAAGACCAACAAGTACACACTTTCACTTCTAGAAAGTGTTGGTGTGACTTCTACGAAGATGACTTTTTCAGTTGGTTTCTATTTTTGGAAAGTGAAAAAGAGGTCAGGGTTACTGGGTTTCAGAAGTGTGTCAGACCATGTTAAAGAAGCAAGAAAACATGTCAAAAGAAATTGTCAATGATCACGATACCACACTGATGAATACAATTGCAAATGTGTTTTCTACTCCATATGCATTACTTTGTAGGTATCACATAACAAAAAATATGAGGAGTAAAATTAAGCCTACGATACAGACAAAATAAATAAAGGGTGAAGAAGAGAAAATGGTAAAATGTGGTTTGATATTCAATAAGCATAATGAATACTTCGAATGTTATAACAAATTCTTCTATGGAAGAGTTATATGTCATATTTGTAATACATTTTTAAAAGGGTGTGTGAGAAATATCTTAATTTCTTGAAATATGTTGAAAGTATAATTCTAGACCAGGTGAAAGAGAAGATTATTTGTGCTTAGACCGATCAGGTTAGACACTTCGAAAATACAACAACTAACAAAGTTGAATCTGCTTATGCTACATTGAATTATTTGTTGGAAAATATTGAGAATCCATGACCCAAATGATCCAAAATCAGCATAATATACAAACATCATTTGGTCGTAGTATTACAGTATTATTTCATAGATTCATAGAAAATAATCTTTATTCATAGTTGGTGGACAATATGTCTTGAGCGAAATCAAATTTTATTTATCACAAGGCCAGCGAGCAGAGAAAGTAGGTTATGATAAGCGTGATTGTACACTTACAGATACTTACGATCTTCTATACACTTCTTTACTATAAAAGAAGATGAAACTTGATAGACCCATACGAATAGATAAGGTTTACACGCACTGGAAAGTACCTTGTTTTGATGACGATGGTGTGATGAAGGATGGTAAATCGAATATATCTATCATGACCAAATTTGAAGTTATTCAAGATATATTTTGAAAGTTGATGACAACATGAAACTTCACATCAAAGAGAACACGTGGAAGATT
Source organism: Vicia sativa (assembly GCA_021764765.1). Lineage (NCBI taxonomy): Eukaryota > Viridiplantae > Streptophyta > Magnoliopsida > Fabales > Fabaceae > Vicia > Vicia sativa. Next base: position 86,270,418 of record CM038797.1, read on the forward strand.
ACCTAACCAAAAACCACACATTTGAAACCACTTCGCAACCGATAAAAACAAAGGGCACTCCTAAGAATGTTAAATCAAAACAAAGTGACAATTCAACGAAGAAGTCTCCTTCCTATTTTGAACATGTTGATACGCGTTTTCCGGATTCTCCAACTTCAAAATCTCAAAAAGTATTTACAAAGGTGCTCGCATTAGCAAACCATCTCCCTTCACCACATTTACAAAAAAGTCAAACACATTGAAGATATTGTGATTTTTATGCATAAATATATTAAACGAATTGTAGATGTTAAGGGTGGCGATAATTGCAATAATTGAGTTGTTTCAACTTTTCCCAGAAGAGGAGAGGAGAATCATATACTTGTTTACCAACAACTTCTCAAAGAGTTGAAGGCACATAAGATATTATAACAAGTGTATATCATATGGTGTATTGATTTAACAAGATATGACTTCTCGAAAAATATTTTTTCCACTTTGCAATGGTCTACCTCAAAATCCAACCGGACACATTATGTGTATTATGTGCATTTTGATTAAGTTTATTAAAATCAAAATGTCCTATCTTACACACATCACTAGAGTGGACAACTCATTATACAAAGAAAGAAAATTAGTCGAATAATTTTTGAATATAAGGAACTCACTTGTTAAGAGTCTCATATCGGACAATATATGACCTGAACATGTGCTTATAAGTGAGGACAATTTTCACCCTAAAAGTCGGTTTTGTAGGATCAAGTTAAGCCCAATCCACACATTCTAAGATGGAATCAGAGCCCAGTTTAAGATCCATTGGGCCACTCCGCTATCAGAACACCCACCATTTAGTTCCACGCTTCAGACGTTCACTCTGGGAATGAGAGGGGGTGTTAAGAGAATCCCACATTAGACAATATATGGCATGGACATGTGCTTACAATTGAGGAAAATCCTCACCCTAAAATCCGGTTTTGTAGGGTCGAGTTAGGCCTAATTCGCACATTCTAAGTTGGTATCAGAGCCCGGTTTAACATCCGTTGGGCCACTCCGCTATCAGGCCACCCACCATTTAGTTCCACGCTCCAGACATTCACCCTGGGCATGAGAGGGGGTGTTAAGAGTCTCATATCAGACAATATATGACCTGATAATGTGCTTATAAGTGATGACAATCTTCACCCTAAAATCCGATTTTGTAGGGTCGAATTAGGCATAATCCACACATTCTAACATGGTATCAGAGTCCGGTTTTAGATCCATTGGGCCACTCCGCTATCAGCCCACCCACCATTTAGATCCACGCTCCAGACGTTCACCTTGGGCGTGAGAGAGGGTGTTAAGAGAGTCTCACATCGGACAATATATGGCATGAACATGTGTTTATAAGTGAGGACAATCTTCACCCTAAAAGTGGTTTTGTAGGATCGAAATCCTTACTGATGGTTGAAATCTTATTTTGCATTGTTCAACTTTGATTACCAATATTGGAGGGTGAATTCAATGCATTGTATTGTAGTTAGTGTTGATTAATTTTGTGTTTTAGGTTTAGATGTTGATGTAACAATATTTTTTTAGTTCTTCTTGTATGTCTTGTACTTGAAAGACTTTTTGTTGCTTAAAATATATATTTTTAGCTTAAAAATATATTTAAATTATTTATTTAAAATATAATTATTTATATGTGTGTGTGTGTCATTTTCAATATCAATAAAAAGTTTAGATCTCGTATTTTTTAAACTTAGGGTGTGTTTGTTTCAAGGATTGAAATCGGATTTCCGGGAATGCGATGGTGGAAATAGATTAATTCTATGTTTGTTTCAAGTTTTTAAATATTGTTCCCAAGTACATTTTATTCCAAGGAATATTGTTTACACATAACTTTTCTCATGATTATTTCTATGGTTAAAAGGTGAGAATCCATCATTCCCATGAGAATAAATTTAACCATATGTAACTTCCCACTAGTACTCACAAATTACTATTATTTTTATTTTTATAATTTTTAAATTAAATAAATGAGTAAACATTGCAAAAAAAATTAATTTTTGTCCAAACACATAAGTTGGAATATTATTTCTAGGAATAATAATTCAAAAAATATGATTTCAAGAAATATAATTTCATAACTTGAAACAAACATACCCTTAATGCTATTCAATTCATGTGAGAAATCAGGACCCAAAAATCTTCACAATTTAAAGATGTAAAGTCAAATAAAAAAAAGGCATCCATTCGGTTATATCTAATGACCTCATGTCAATGATATCATAGGGCATAAATTTTCGTCCGTCTATTTAACACTTATTTCCTTTAATCAAATGGAGAATTTTTAATTAATTAAGAAAAATTTAAATACTATTAACCACAATGTAAAGTTCATCTAGAAACATCTCATGTTTAAAGTATTTAACAAATGATTAATTAAATATAATAAAATAAATTGACATTAACTAATTGGTAGCTACATATTATATCATACTTATGTGGTGGATAAGAAAATTGTTACCTTGTGTCAAAAAAAGAAAAAAAAATTGTTCCTTTATGTATTCAAGGGTATGGATGAAGGGAGATTCTCTAACTTTCTCTTCTTTAATTTTGCCTAATTTTAGATATTTCTTGTGGAGAGAGAATTGAAAAACAGAGAAAAGGGAGGGAAAAGAGAAGTGAGAGAGTGGATCGCTGGAGAGATATAGAGACAAAATCGGATTACAGTTCCTTCTATAAAGTTAATGAAGCCATACCGCGAGTATGATTCCATTGATTTTGTAGAAGAAATTACATACTTTTTCCTATATCCCTCCAACAATCCCTCTCACCTCTCTTTTCCTCTTTTCCCTCCATGTATTCAAACTTTACTATCTAGGTCTATCATACTTTTCATCCAATAATAATACACTTTGAAATTTTTTTGGATATACTGACACTAATAGTAAAATAAAATGATTTGATATTTATTTAATTATAAGTGTGTTTAAAAACGTAATTTTAAAAAATAAATAAATAATATATTAATTAAAAAATTCTTCGAACATGCATACTAGAAGAACTTAAAAAAGAAGTTTAATACAACTCCACCGAAAATAAAAAATAATCACAAAATCAAAACCCCAACTAAACAATAATATATGTAATACTCTACAAAGAATTGGCCCTCCAAATCTAAAAATCGAAAAAAGAAGTTGGATAGTGAGATTTCAGCCACCAGAAAAATTAAAGTTTAACCTTTTCACAGATAAATCAACGACAAACTTTCATTCTGAAAACCCGCTAATTCCTCATTTTCCAAATTAACCACGATACCGCTACTCAAATAATATGAAAACATTTCGGCAAGCTTTCGATCAGCCATCCAATGTCACAAATTGATCATGGTGATCCCTGCAATGACCATGAAAAACCGAAGAGAACCCTAACCAACCAGACAACATCAACCAAAATTTACCATAATAATCACACTAAATAAACATATGATCCTGATTCTCATTCTGACCACACATTGTAGAACAATTTTGCGTGTCTGCTATAATAATATGTCTCCTAACCAAATTATTTATCCTCGGAAGTCTATTACGATATAACATCCAAACAAATAGATTTACCTTTAACGACATCGCTTTAGTCCACAAAATTTGAGAATCACCTAGATGTTGAACATCTCCCGTCATCGTCAAGTAATGATACACACTACTCACATTATAACGATTTGAAGAATGAAGTCTCCATACCCAAGTATCGTCCACCGATTCCTACAAAACAACTGAATCCAATAACAAAATACACTTCCCACCAACTCTTCCCCCAACGCAAACAACCTACTACGCCAACTCCAAGCCACACCATCAACTCCTCACCCAAAATAATACCTATCTGATACCATAACATCCTTAAACTCAATTAACTCATAAAGCCTACTGAATCTAGTCATTGGCACCCTCCTTCCAACCAAGAATCCCTCCAGAATAGAGAGTTTACTCCAATTACCTATTAAACTCTCAATATTATTGAGTATCTATATGTTATTAATCATTTCACTCCCAATTCTAATCCTGTTCACATTCTGCCACCACACAGACCCCCCGAGTACCCCATACTTCAACCTCTTCCTCCCATTATCGATGAACTGACACCCTATGCCAAAGACTTTCCCTACCCTCAAACATCCTCCAACACCATTTCCCTAATAAAGCCTCATTAAACTCCCTTAAACTTTTCACTCCCAACCTACCATTTTTCTTACTCAAACATATCGTATCCCAATCAATCCAAGCCATTTTACTCTTATCTTATGTACCTCCTGCTGAAGCGGTAAAGAGGCAAGCAAAAGTAAGTATTTTTTATAGGTTATATTATATCGCCTCCACAAGGATTAGTGCTACTGAGTTGTCGTTCGAAAATTTCTCGCATTTATCAGTTTGAGTTAAAATGGTTTGTAATGAAAGGGTCAAAACTATCGACAAGAAAATAAACACATTCTTTGAAAAGGAGAAACTTATCCAACATGAATTTACACTACTTGTCACAAACTTAAACCTATTGATCAGTTGCACTCAACCTACTCTATTTTTCAAAATCATAATGGACACCACGAGATGTACCCACAATGATGGTTATGTCTAACGCCAAGTCGCGAGACCAATCGTCTTACTATATCGATAATATCTTATGCCCTATAACAAGACAAGCACTCCAGATGCTCAGGACGAGTTCTTGCAGGCCTACAAAACCTAACCAAGCTTGAAAAAACTGTGACATTCAAGAAACTTGCAGGCCAAGAATTCAGTTGATTCAAGCCATTCCATGGTTGCCAATCGATTCCTGTGTACTCCATGAATCATTCTAGACCTTCACAATCGACCAAAGCATCCAGAACACCAAGAACACGATCACAATTTACCTCATATTTTTAAAATTGATTTCTTACATACATGCATATTTAATTGAATTTAACCATATATTTGTGTTTGTGATGAAGTTTCGAAGCTTTCTGGATAGGTAATTGGACTGTGAGTGCGGGTATCATGATTCACCATTGCTAGGGTTCATAGCTCGAAATTAGGGCTTTAGAAAACAACCAAAATTAGACCAAACCAAGGGTACCATCGTGTCCAGGACGAAGTTTCCAATCTATCCATGGTTGGATAACTAATTTATATTGTATATTTTTGATTTTGGAAATTTGCAGGTGCTATAGTGACGAACGAGGCTGTGGGTAAAGGTTTTGACAACGGACGATGTCCGTAGGTAAAAACCTGTATTAAAAAACGATGACCCCCACCCCTGCGCGTATTTTCAAATTTAAAATATATTTTAAAATTTTGTGTTATTATATATTGTTTTGTTTTCGTTCTATGACAACTAACACTTGTAGCTCAGATGGCAAGCGCACTGTCCTTTTACTAAAAGGACCTGAGTTCGAACCCCAGCGCCTCCCACCTATTTTTTGGCAATTACTAATCTTTTATTCTTATTTTCTTATTTTAATTTCTTTTTTCAAATAATTTTTTAAACTATCATCAAAAACCCCAAAAAATGTTCTTTTTAGATTTAGGTCATAAAAACCTTTATTTAATTTTTGACACAAAAAATCATTTTATTTTTTTATTTAAATTATTTGATTAATTAATCATAAATTAACTTTTAATTTATTTTCTTAATTAAAATCAACCCAAAAAAATACAAAAATATTTTTCTTTTTAGTAATTAGGTTTTACTAACCTTAAACATTTTTTACTAACATCAAAAACCGTTTTTTTCTAACATTATCTCCTTTGTTCCGATTCAATTCGTTTCTCGGTATTTCTCCAATTATTGTAATTGTTTCCAGGTTGTAATAGCTAGGTTTAATTTCTCGCACATTTTTCCAATATTATGTATCTCCTCACAGGATTTAATAACTTAAACACTAGGGTTTACTTTCCGCATTTACTTTTCTGCACCTCCTATTATGTATCTGCCCCAAAGTCTTGTAATAACGTAGGATTTACTTTCCGCATTTTTACTTTATGCACCCTATAAACTGTATAAATATTAACTGCTAGATGTATGCTAATTAGGATTATATGGTAAGACTAAAAACAACATAGATAACCCTAATCTCAAGATAAATATCTAAAAACAACACACTTTGCACACTTGCACCCTTAGGGTATCCTCTCTTGTTGCCTTACGAATAAAAAATGGTCATGTCCCTCGAACGTAGGGGTACCATTAGCAAAATTCCCTCGGTTCAAAATCATCACAAAGATCATAGTCCCTCGATGACCCTCGATGTTGCCTACAAATATATGATCTCGTCCCTCGGTTGTTGCCTACAAATAAGTGATGATCGTCCCTACGAATGCTAAGGTATCCTTACAATGTTGCCTTGAATGACCATACGATGACCCTACGCCTGTCCCTTCACATCCAACGGATAGGGTTACCTAACTAATGGTATGGATAGCACTGTCCTAAAGGAGAAGGAAAATAACAAGAACGACATTTTTGAGTAGGTAATAAGACTCTTAATTGCTTGCTCAATAAAAATACTTTTCACCCGTCACATTCTTTTCAAAAATACTTTCAAACAAACACTTTGTATACATTCACACGAGAATCATTACAAAGTTATATTTTTCAAACAAATATTTTCAAACACTTTGTATACATTCTTGTGGACTGATACAAGAATCATTACAAAGTCAAGTCAAAATATTTTCAAACAAATCACACACACAAAGCAAGTTTTCAAAAGGTGAGCTAAGAAATTAAGAGCCCGTAGATAACTACGGATGGAAAGGATGCTAATACCCTCCCTTTTCATAATTACCCCCGTACTCAGAATCAATAAAAGGTATTTCCTGTTCTTTTCACCTTTCCTTTATTGGATAAAAGAAAAGTCGGTGGCGACTCTTGCTATCCGCAACATTTGCGATAAAACACAAAACAAACAAGTCAGTTCTCCCATCGTGTTACACTCCCCCTCAGGTTTACTCGATGTTTTCCTTTCTCCTATGGAGAGATAAAAAACATTTAATGGCGACTTCATTGACATTCTATCCGATGACGTTTATCCACGTAGTTTCACTGTGTAAGGCCATAAGTAGAAATTCTTCCGAAATTTTCAAATTTTGACAGAATTTTTTTGTTGCTCAAGAGCTTATATTCAATGAAATCGGAGTAGTATTTTGAGATGCAGGGATGATTGTTTGAGGGTAGGAAGTTCAGACTAATGTGACAGTGGTACGAGTCCAACGTGTAGATTTGTACCAAAGTGCGTGAAGTCTGCAAAGTACTCCTGGAGTAGTTTATCTATACAGTCTAGCATAATTCAGATTCACATGCAGGTATGATTGGTTGAGAAGCAAATAAAAATGGCACCAAATGATGACAAGGCGGTAAAAGGCAATCGGCCTGCTAAGTTGGGTATCCCTTACCAGGTTATTCAGCCCAAAGGGGGTTGATCCCCAAACGTTGTCCAGATGAAGGAAAATATATAACCGCAAGGTTTGAAAATTTCATCAGTCATAAAAGGTAGCAAATGCTGCTTGTTTGGTGCCCGAACAAGTGAAGTTCTTGGCTAGTCATGTGCATGTGATGATTATCATAATTCTAAGTGCCTTAATTTTAGTGTGTGAATGAAAAAGGAGGAAAATTAGAAAAACAAAACTTAAGTACGAAGCATAGTTAGGGAGGTATCTTTGCGTCATGTGAATGCCGAGCGCACTACTTTCTAAGCAATATGAACTGAAGCCTCACATATGCGTATCGAGCTGCTTTGATTTTCATGAGCTCTTGTAATAGTCGCTTGAGGTCAAGCAACAATTTGAGTTTGGGGGAGTTTGACTAGTGGTTTTTAAACAAATATTTAGCATGTATTTCAGTTGAATTTTCTTTTAATTGTTGAGCATTTGAGTTCTTGTTTCTGCATTTTATGCTTTATTTGAGTGTTTTCAGGGTCAGAGGAATAAAATAAGATAAATCGGGGCAAAAGAAGTGAAAAAATATGAATATTGGAGGCTACAAAGGTCCTGACACGGCCACCCGTGTCACAGGACACGACCCGTGTCACAGGACACGACCCGTGTCACAGGACACGATCCGTGTCAGGAAATTATACACAGAGATAGTTTGGGAGAAGAGGCAGGGGATGACACGGCCCGTGTCAAGAAGTCTGGGAGAAATATGGTCTTTGGAGTGAAGGACAGAGGCCAACACGGGTGCCCGTGTTAGGTGACACATCCCATGTTGGCAAGGACGCTGAGAATTCTAATTTTTGGAGTTTTAAGTGTTTTTGGATCATTAAGGGTATTTTGGACATTTGGAACTGCTGAAGGATGACCTAACATTATAAAAACCTATTTTGAACCAAAGGAAGAGGAGTTTTGGAACGAGAGAATAATTTACGATAGAAGAGCAGAGATTCAACAGCTTTGGGAACGGAGAATTCTTCATGCGCGAGAGCAATTAAAGATCGAAGACCCAATCTATTGTAATGTCTTTATCTAATATTTTGATTATGCTACTTTTGAATTCTATGAGAGGATAAACCCCCCAATGCTAGGGGGTGTCCCTAATTTGTTATGTTAAGAATATTGATCTCTTTGTTTTAATCAACATTTTAGTTCTTTATGCATCAATTTGATTATTTAGAGTAATTCATAGTTTGACCCTATGGGACCATAGGATTTCACTATTTTAACACATTAGAGTCGGACGAGCGTGTTAAGGTTTTCTAAATAATGATATTATTGAGGATTTCCCCTAGGACTAGGGTAATCCTATGATAACCAGAATAGTTCTTGATAATTGAATGCTTAACCTCTCTACTAATTTAAATGGGAATTGAAATTAGGAAAGAAGGTTAAAGGTTTTTTCATTAAGGAATTAGGAAAATATACTATTGAGAATCGGTAATTGAGGCTAATGAACTTGTTGAATAGATCAAAAAGTGAAGGTTATTACATGGCAAATTATACACTCACCCTAGCATATTTTAATCAAACAAAAAGTCAATTTTTATATTGTGTCAATTTACATTTTGCAATGATTTATTCCCACCAAACTCAAAACTATTGTTTTTGTTCAATTGAATAAACCATCTAACTCAGTATTTCCTATGCAATCCTCGAGATCGATACTTAGGGTAAATCTCATTATTACTACATCGGTAAAAATAATACACTTGTTATTTTTCCGATCACTCTTGCTAACATAGGTCTTATTCTGATTTATTATTCTTATTTTGAGTTTTTTTCCTGATTATTTAGGGGTAGATATTTTAAAGAATATGCTAGGTTTTCCTTTCTTTATGTTCGTTTCTTCTTGATAGGGTTTTGGTGATTGTCCCCCTTATCTTTTTGTTCTATTTTTATTTTATATATGGAATCCTTATTCAAAAAAATAGAAGGTAAAAGTGATGGATCTCATACTAATATTATCTCTATTTTAGAAGTTAGTTACTTGCCTCGGTCTCTTTTTATTCACTACTACAAATAATGCTCGTAACGACGAACATGAAATGCATTTTACCTCAACAATAAATACAAGGTGAATAAGGTCTTCATAAAAATTAAAGACTTATCACCTCAGTGTTTATAACATTGAGGTAAAATTTTATTAGCACATGAGTTCGAACTCCACCAACAACAACTTTTATTATTTTTAAAACTAACATCTCTTTTATCTCGATTTATCAAAATAACCGAGGGGTTATTAGTTTTTTTAAATAAAACTCGTTACATTGTTTAAACAGAACATTAATAAAGTAACTTGTTTACAAGCTACAATGTTTACCCAGAATATTATATTTTTTACACAGAAAAAATTAATTGTCCATGAAGATCATATCTTTGATCTTTAATTCCTTGAAATTCTATAGAACATTAAATGCATGGGAAACTCCTTTCTCCAAACCAAAAAATGGGTATTCTCTACGACTTTTGCTTGCATTTGTTTATACTATGAACAAAAAAAATAGTTAGACAAAAAAAGGGTTAGATAAAAAAAAGAGTTAGAAAAAAGGGTTAGATATATAAATAATTTTATGCTCAAATAAATAGTTAAGAACAGAAACCTTTAAACCAAATAATTTTCTACTCTTGCAATCCATCGTAGAAAACTATTAATGGCAAACACTCTTGTAAACCTTAAACTCTTCATGATTTTGGATATTTTGGAGAAGATCAAATAATAGATGCATAATATTCCCTGTGGCTTTTGCTTGTATTTGTTTCTGATATGAACAAAAAAAGAGTTACACAAAAAAAGGTTAGATAAATAAATGATTTTTAGCTTAAATAAGAACACAAACCTTAAACCATAGAGAACTATTCATGACAAAGACTCTTGCAAATCTTAAAGTTGAGCATTAATGATAATGTCTTGATAGTTTCAGAATGCTTTTATAATGGAAGTAATTTATGTTTCACGTGGATCACTAATGATAATGTCTTGATCGTTGATAGTCATGAAATGGACGAAAAAAAATTGATTAAGAGTTTTGATAAATATCTTAATTTTTACACTAAATGTTACCTTGGTTTTTAGGATAACCGACAGGTTAGAACATTTATTTTACAAATAATTAAAAACTACAATTAAAATAGAGGTTCCAATTTTAGCTTAATTTTAACGCTAAGATGTTCCCTCGATTTTTATGAAAAACCGACGGGTTATAATATTTAAATCACCAATAAAACTACAATAAAAATAAAGGTTAGAACACCGACGTGGTGCACATGCATTGAAATCATATCACTTATCTAGCATAGAAAAGATCAACTATATTCAACGTTCTCTGAGCTATTTATACGTATCTTTTGGATTATCAAGGAGAATCTTGAGCTATTTAAATGTATATTTACAAACTCCTTGTTTTAATTTTTTTTCCTATTTTCAACTCGTTGTTTCCTTATGTAAGTGTTTTTATGTTGGCCTTAATTTTTGGTAAAACTGGTTTATGTCAATGTCTTGACTGATGTCATGACATTCAGAGTTAAAGATAAATTCTGCAGAAGAAGAACTATACAGGTACATCTCGATCGGTGTTAATCTTGAAATCTGCAAGAAGAATGACCGATGTCATGACCAATGTTGTGACACAATATTTTTGTTATGCGATTTACTTTTCCGAGACTTTTCGTGATTCTTTGTGTTTTATTATGGATTATTATGTTGGATCACATGCTCACGTGGATTGATGGTTAACCTAGTTTAACCCTAATTTGGTTTGTTAAAGAGACCAAGTCTTTAGGTTAACTTTGTTTAACCCTAGATATAATTATGGAAGCCCAAGTTGAAGACTTTACTGCTTCTATAATAGGAAATAAACCCTTATTCTGTGAGCTGCGTCTTTTACTGTGTTCAAGATTAAGCAGACTGTTACTTTGTGTGTTCTAGTTATTCTTGTGAGCCAAACAATTATTATTTGATAAGTGCCTTGGAGTAGGATTTGATTGTAAAGGTTGTTTATCACTCAAAGCTTTGAAGCACGAGTGTTGTGTCTCTTGATTAAAGCTTTGAAGCAAAATCAAGTTATTTATTGAAGAGTGTCTTCACAATTCTATTAATCAACAGGTTGATATCACTGCTGTGATTGAGGGGGAGTGAGTAGGAACTTAGGTCTAAGTAGGACTTAGATTGAAGTTGCATTGGGTAGGTCTTAAGTGAAGGAGATAAACTGGTTGGTTTATTCCTAAATTAATACTGCTTATAGTGGATTTCTTCCCTGGCTTGGTAGCCCCCAGATGTAGGTGTAGTTACACACTGAACTGGGAAACAATTGATTGTGTTCTTTACTGTTTTAAATTACTGTGTAAATTATTAAACATTTTGTCAGATACGGTGTCATAACATTCTCGTGACATTACGATCCAGAATTTCAATTGGCATCGGGCACACGCCTATTATTTCTGGGTGAGATCTAGAGATATTATTTTTTGGCGTTATGGACAAGGAAGGAGGATTTGGGAGCAGACCACCTATCCTAGATGGATCAAACTATGACTACTGGAAACCTCGTATGGTTGCTTTTCTGAAATCACTGGACAATAAAGCTTGGAGAGCTGCTGACAGAGGATGGAAACATCCCACCAAACTTGAGAAAGATGGAACTACTAGCCTGAAACTTGAGGAAGAATGTAGCAGAGAAGAAGAAGAGCTAGCACTGGGCAACTCTAAAGCATTGAATTCCTTATTCAATGGAATTGACAGAAATATTTTCAGACTAATACATCAGTGTGAACTGGCCAAGGATGTTTGGGACACTCTCAAAACCACTCATGAGGGTACATCCAAGGTGAAAATGTCAAGACTTCAGATGCTCACTACCAAATTTGAGAATTTGAAGATGAAGGAAGATGGGACCATTCATGAGTTTCACATGAACATCTTGGAGATTGCCAACACCTCAGGAGCATTGGGAGAAAAGATGTCAGAAGAAAAGCTGGTGAGAAAGATTCTAAGATCACTTCCTAAAAGGTTTGCAATGAAGGTGACTGCTATAGAAGAAGCTCAGGATATCTGCAACTTGAAGGTTGATGAACTCATTGGATCACTTCAGACATTTGAGATGGGGATCAGTGACAATGTTGACAAGAAAAACAAGAGCATAGCCCTTGTATCCAATACTGAAGAGGAAAGAAAGGAGGGTGATGAAGAGAAGATATCAGAAGCAATAGCTATGCTTGGAAGCCAGTTCAACAAACTCATCAAGAGGATTGACCCAAAGTCAAGGTCCAATGTCAAGAACATCCCCTCTGACATTAGCAGACCCTATGACTCCAGCAGAAGAACTAAGTCTGAAGAAAAAGGAAATCAAAGAAGAGGAATCCAATGTCATGGATGTGAAGGATATGGGCACATTCGAGCTGAATGTCCTACCTTTCTAAAGAAACAAATGAAGGGAATGTCTGTCACTTGGTCTGATGGTGACTCAGAAAGTGATTCTGAAGAAGAATCTGCCAAACTAGTTACTGCACTATCTGGTGTTTGTAATTCTGATAATGATTCTAGTGATGAGGAAGTGACATTTGAAGAACTTGCTGATACTTACAAGAAGCTGTGTATCAGAAGTGCTGAAGTCTATCAGCAAAATGAGAAACAGAAAAAGATAATTGTGAAGTTGGAAGCTGAGAAGAAGGCAGACACTACTACTATAAGTTATCTCAAAAGTGAAGTTCTGGTGTTGAATTCCAAACTTGATCAGATGACTAAGTCTGTCAAGATGTTAACAACTGGAACTGACAAGTTGGAAGAAATCCTTCAGACTGGACAAAATGCAGGAAACATGTCTGGTCTAGGATATGTGGCTGCAAAGAAATCTGCTGGTGACAAGAAGAAGAACATGCCTGATAAACCAATGTCAAGACAGATGTCACAACATAGGGCTCAACATCAAGATCAGAGAAACATGAAGAAAAAGTTTCAAAGATGGAGATGTCATTATTGTGGAAGGTTTGGACACACAAAGCCATTTTGCTTCAGACTATATGGATATCCCAATCAGACCCCATATGTCCAGCCTAAGATCAACAAGGCACCATATGTTCAACAGTGGAAGAGAAATACTGCAGCTTTGATATCTCACACCTCTCTTAGAGTTTCTGCCAAGGAAGACTGGTACTTTGACAGTGGATGTTCTAAATACATGACTGGAATTAAGAATCTGCTGAATGATGTCAAACCTCATACTACTAGCTATGTCACTTTTGGAGATGGAGCTAGAGGAGAAATCAAAGGTGTTGGAAACTTGGACTGCCATGGAGTTCCAAATCTAAATGAAGTGTTGCTGGTAAATGGCTTGACTACCAATCTCATAAGTATCAGTCAACTGTGTGATATGGGATTCAAGGTCTACTTCACCAAGTCTGAATGTCTTGTAACCAATGAAAAACAAGAAGTTGTAATAAGAGGAGTCAGATCAAAAGACAATTGTTACCTATGGGAGTCTGAGAACACAAACTACTCTTCTGTGTGCTCTACAACCAAAGAAGAAAAGGAAGTGAAACTGTGGCACCAAAAACTTGGTCATTTGCATCTTAGAGGGATGAAAAAGATCATATCCATGGAGGCTTTCAGAGGGATTCCAAGACTTCATATTGATGAAGGGAGAGTCTGTGGTGAATGTAAGGTTGGAAAGAAAACCAGAATGTCACATCCAAAGTCAAGACATCTGACCACCTCTAAGGTGCTAGAGCTTTTGCATATGGATCTGATGGGTCCCATGCAGGTTGAAAGCCTTGGTGGAAAAAGATATGCATATGTTGTTGTGGATGATTTTTCCATATTTACTTGGATAAACTTCATCAGGGAAAAATCTGATGTCTTTGATGTCTTTAAAGAATTATGCAAGAGACTTCAAAGAGAAAAAGAAGGATGCATTGTCAAAATTAGAAGTGATCATGGAAAGGAATTTGAAAATAGTAAGTTTGATGAGTTTTGCTCTTCAGAAGGAATCAATCATGAGTTCTCTTCCCTTATAACTCCTCAACAAAATGGAGTTGTGGAGAGGAAAAACAGGACTATACAGGAATCTGCCAGAGCAATGATACATGCCAAGAAGCTTCCTATTCATTTTTGGGCTGAAGCTATGAATACAGCCTGTTATGTTCACAACAGGGTTACTTTGAGAAAGGGAACATCATCCACCTTTATGAAATATGGAAAGGTAGAAAGCCTACTGTGAAGTATTTCCATGTCTTTGGGAGCAAATGCTATATTCTGACAGACCGTGAACAAAGAAGAAAGATGGACTCTAAAAGTGATGAGGGAATTTTTCTAGGATACTGTACCAACAGTAGAGCATATAGGGTATTCAATTCCAGGACCAAAGTTATGATGGAGTCTATAAATGTCATAGTTGATGATCAACATGAGGAAACAAATGTTCCATATGATGTTGAGACATTCTTTGAGACTTCTCCACAAGTGTCTAATAAGGATGATGTGCCTATCCCTACTCCACCAGAGTTTGAATCAAAGGAAACCAACAAAGATCCTTCCATCAGAATTCAGAAAGATCTGTTAGTGTTTTAGGTTGGCATTAATTTTGGTAAAACTAGGCTATAGCAATGTCTTGATAAATGTCATGACATTCAGAGATTGAAGATAAATCCCGCTAAGGATGTTAAAGAACAACTCGAATCGAAGCTAAAGTCAGAAATTCGAAAATAGTCGATGTCATAACAGATGTTATGACATTCGATGTGACATTCTGCTCGCAACTGCTTTTCCGAGACTTTTCGTGAAGTTTGTTGAGCTAAATTGTGTTATTAGAAAGCATGCTCACGTGGCTGCTAGGTTAATCTTAATTAAACCTAAATTGGTTGTTGAAAAGACCATGTTTTTAGGATTAAATTAAGTGAACCCTAGCTATCTTTATGGAAGCCCAAAACTGAAGTTTCAGAACTGCTTCTATAAAAGGAATTCAACCCTTATACTGCTGCTACGCTTCCAGAATTTATTGAAGATATAGCAGGTTGTTATTTGTGTACTGTTAAGAGAGTTAACAGTTGTATTGTGTAATTCTAGTTTCTCTTGTGAGCCAAGCAACTATCAATTGATAAGTGTATTGGACTAGGATTTGTTTGTAAGGGTAGTTTATCACTCAAAGCTGTGAAACACGAGTGTTTGTCTCTTGATTGAAAGCTTTGAAGCAAGATCAAGATAGTTTATTGAAGTGTGTCTTCACAATTCAATTATTCAATAGGTTGATATCATCCGTGATTGAGGGGTAGTAGGAACTCAGATCTAAGTAGGACTTAGGTTGAAGTTGCATTGGGTAGGTTTTAAGTGAAGAAGATAAACTGGTTGGTTTATTCCTGAATTAATTCTACTAATAGTGAATTTCCTCCCTGGCTTGGTAGCCCCCAGATGTAGGTGTAGTTAGACACTGAACTGGGTAAACAACTTATTGTGTTCTTTACTGCTGTTTACATTTATTGTGTGAATTGTTAACAGAGTGTCAGATAGTGTGTCATAACATTCTCTGTGACATCACGTATCTGCTGCCAGGAATTTTAAGATCATCCTAAGGAACTCATCATAGGAGATCCTAACAGTGGAGTCATTACTAGATCTAGAGAAATCATCTCAAACTCTTGTTTTGTGTCTAAGATTGAAACAAAGAATGTCAAAGAGGCTTTGACTGATGAATACTGGATTGGAGCAATGCAAGATGAATTGAACCAGTTCAAACAACATGAAGTGTGGGAGTTAGTTCCTAGACCAGAAGGAACAAACATCATTGGGATAAAATGGATCTACAAGAACAAGTTAGATGTTGAAGGGGTTATCACCAGGAATAAGGCAAGGCTTGTAGCTCAAGGATACACTCAAGTTGAAGGGATTGATTTTGATGATACTTTTGCTCCTGTGGCCAGGCTGGAATCAATCAGATTACTACTAGGAGTTGCTTGCCTTCTGAAGTTTAAGCTGTTTCAGATGGATGTGAAAAGTGCCTTCCTAAATGGATACTTAAATGAGGAAGTGCATGTGGAACAGCCTAAAGGGTTTGTGGATCCAAATTGTCCTGATCATGTTTACAAACTGAGGAAAGCATTATATGGTCTGAAACAAGCTCCTAGAGATTGGTATGAAATATTGACAAAGTTCCTCGCCGACAAAGGATACATGAAAGGAGGTTTGGACAAAACTCTGTTTGTCAAGGATGAAGGAGGAAAGATAATGGTGGCACAAATTTATGTTGATGACATAGTGTTTGGAGGAATGTCAGATAAAATGGTTAGACATTTTGCTAACCAGATGCAAGCTGAATTTGAATGAGTCTCACGGGAGAATTGACCTACTTTCTTGGACTACAAGTCACACAGATGGAAGACTCAATCTTTCTCTCTCAAAGCAAGTATGCAAAGAATATTGTCAAGAAGTTTGAGATGGAGAATGCAAGTCATAAAAGAACTCCTGCACCTACTCATCTAAAGCTATCCAAAGACACAAGTGGGACAAATATTGATCAAAGCTTGTACAAAAGCATGATAGGAAGTCTGCTGTATCTAACAGCTAACAGACCTGACATTACCTTTGCTGTTGGAGTATGTGCAAGATACCAGGCTAAACCCAAAGTAAGTCACATCAATCAGGTGAAAAGAATTCTGAAGTATGTGAGTGGAACTTACAATTATGGAATGCTATACTCTCATGGATGTAATCCAATTTTGTCTGGTTATTGTGATGCTGATTGGGCTGGTAGTGCTGATGATAGAAAGAGCACGTTTGGAGGATGCTTCTTTTTGGGAAATAATCTTGTCTCCGGTTCAGCAAGAAGCAAAAGCGTGTGTCTTTATCTCAAGTGAATACATAGCGGTAGCGTTGTTCTCAAATGGTCGGATGAACAGATGTCGATCGAGTACAATGTCACACAAGATGTCATGACATTGTACTGTGATAACCTGAGTGCTATTAACATTTCCAAGAATCCTATACAGCACAGCATGACTAAGCATATTGACATTAGACGTCATTTCATCAGAGATCTTGTAGAGGAGAAGGTGATTAAGTTGGAACATGTTGCCACTGAACTACAACTGGCTGACATTTTTACCAAAGCACTTGATGCTAGTCAGTTTGAGAATTTAAGGGGCAAGCTGGGTATTTTCCAATATGAAGAGTTGTAGCAATTAATATTGCTTACAATAAGGGCTGAAAGAGATATTTTATTCAATTTAATTCTAAGTGGGCTAATTAATTGTTTCCCTCTCTCTTTTCAAAAGCTTAAGAAGAGGAATAGTCATATTTATATCTCACTCTCTTCATTTGGCTGTACCACTCTCCATTCCCTCAAAAGAAAATCTCAAACCTTTTGTCACCTATATTCTCAATCTCTCAAGATGTCTCAACAAAGTGTGTCATCATCATGTTCATCAAAGGGTACTGTGTCCTCTTCTTCCACTGACTCAGGACCTAGGGCAAGCGCAAACTCCATGGATGCTGATGTTCCGGAGGTCACACCTCTTCGTGCCATGGCGACTGATCCTACCAGGGTCAAGAAGTTACGTACTAGACATGCAAGAAGATCCCAAGCTTCTCCATCTGGTAAGACTGCTGAACCATCATCCTCTGTTCCTCCTGAGATAGCAAATAGGGAGGGTTCTGCATATGTTCATCAAGCCATAGCTAGATTAATAACTAGGATTCTGAATGAGAATCACTCTGTACCTGGGGTATATGTTCCATTGAACCAAGAAACTGCTAGCCCTAATTTAGCAACTGATCCAGATGTCACTCAGAATGTCAAGACATCTGATGACAATGTTAGGAAATCTCCTGAGAAACCTGTTGATGACAACACTGAAAAATCACCTGAGAAACCTGCTGATGATAACCTTGAAAAATCTCCAGAGAAAATTGCTGATCACCAAACCCCCACTGATAAAGTTGTTGAACCCCCTGTTATTGATGTGGATGAAGAATTCTATGACAATGACTTAATTGATAGTGTCAACCCTAGCATAGCAAGAAGGATGAAGTCAAGAAAAGAAAAGAAGAGTGTTGCTCAAAGCCCCTCCAAAGAGAAGGCTACTGAAGAAGTGCATGAGAACTCTAAGTCTGAGAGAAAGGTTAGAGAAAAATCTGGAAAGGACAAAAAGGCTGAAACTTCCAAAGGGAAGGGTAAGGTGAAATCTGTTGGGAGTATCTCTAGACCAAAGAGAACTCCAATTTCCAAGAAGAGAAAGGCTCCTGAACCCTCTGAATCTGATGAGGAATCAGATTTTTATTTTAATGTTGAAGGGAATGTCTCAGACATTCCTCTCAGGAAGAAACCCTCTTCTGGCAAACTGCCTAAGATTCCTGAGGTTGCAATAGACAACATCTCCTTTCACCATCCAGAAAATGCAAGCAGGTGGAAGTATGTATTTTTGAAAAGGATTGCATTAGAGAGGGAGCTGAACAGAAGTGCCCTTGAGTGCAAGGAAGTCATGGATCTCATCAAGGCTGCTGGCCTGATGAAGACAGTGGTTAAGTTCTCCAACTGCTATGATATTTTGGTCAAGGAATTTATAGTAAATCTGTCTAGTGGGTGTGCTGATGGAAAGTCAGCTGATTTTAAAAGTGTGTATGTGAGAGGAAGGAAGGTGAAGTTCTCCCCTACTATGATCAATAAATTTCTGGGGAGGTCTGATGATGCTCACCGAGCTTGAGTTCTGACAACCGTGTGCCAAACCATCACGCCAAGCAAGTGAAACACCGCCCTTGAAAGGGAAGCTGACTGCTAGCAAACTAAGTGTCAAGTTTGCCATTCTGCACAAGATTGGTGCAGCCAACTGGGTTCCCACAAATCACAAATCCACCATCTCCACTGGTCTAGGAAGATTCATTTATGATGTTGGAACCAAGACAAAGTTTGATTATGGCACCTATATTTTTGAGCAGACTTTGAAGCATGCAGATAGCTATGCAATCAAAGGTCCCATAGCCTTTCCCTCCCTCCTGTGTGGTATTATCACTGACCAATACCCTGATATCCTGGTAGATAAAGATTCTATTTGTAAAAGAGCTCCTGCTCTTGGTTTCCACTACAAGTTGTTTCAGGGGAAACATGTCCCTGACATTGTCATGACATCTGCTGAGACATCAAATGTCAAAGCTAATTCTCAGAAGGCTGATGTCATTGCTGTGCTGAAAGAAACTCGCAGGGAGCTTGAAGCAAGAAAGCAAACTCTTGAAGAGCTGATCACTACCTTGGAGCAGGAAAAAGAAGACACTGAGGTTGAGGATGAAAGGCTAGATGAGGATGGTGCAGAGGATTTGCATGAGGATGCTGAAGAAGAGCAAGAGGCTGGTGCTGAAAGCAGTTCATCATAGGAAGCTACTTACCACAGTGCTTCTTCAGGAGAAGAAAGTGCCTAAATGTTGATTACTTGTTGTTGCTGCTGCTTTTGATTGCTGATTTGTTGATTTTGTTTTCTTTTTGGCTGATTGTATTTTATTGACTTGGTTGTATAATTATCTCTTCTGCTACTTATATTTCATGAATTCTGGGATTATGTAATGGAACCTTTGGCCCCTTTGTGGCTAAAAAGGGGGAGATGAAATTATGGGAATCATGGGTTGAATTTATCTTTGGTTATTTAGCTTAATTAGCTTAGACTGGTTATTTTATTTCTGCTGCACTGGTTCTCTGATAGCTTAGTTTGTTTTTAGCCAAAAATTTGTCAAAGGGGGAGTTTGTAAGTGTTTTTATGTTGGACTTAATTTTTGGTAAAACTGGTTTATGTCAATGTCTTGACTGATAATGACATTCAGAGTTAAAGATAAATTCTGCAGAAGAAGAACTATACAGGTACAACTCAGACTGGGTGTTAACTGTTATGTTGGAAATCTGCAAGAAGAATGACTGATGTCATGACCAATGTTATGACATTCTGTGCAACATTTGCTGTTATGCAGATTTACTTTTCCTGAGACTTTTCAGGATTCTGCTGAGCTGTTTTATTATGGATTATTATGTTGGATCACATGCTCACGTGGATTGATGGTTAACCTAGTTTAACCCTAATTTGGTTTGTTAAAGAGACCAAGTCTTTAGGTTAACTTTGTTTAACCCTAGCTATAATTATGGAAGCCCAAGTTGAAGACTTTACTGCTTCTATAATAGGAAACAAACCCTTATTCTGTGAGCTGCGTCTTTTACTGTGTTCAAGATTAAGCAGACTGTTACTTTGTGTGTTCTAGTTATTCTTGTAAGCCAAGCAATTATTATTTGATAAGTGCGTTGGAGTAGGATTTGATTGTAAGGGTTGTTTATCACTCAAAGCTTTGAAGCACGAGTGTTGTGTCTCTTGATTAAAGCTTTGAGCAAAATCAAGTTATTTATTGAAGAGTGTCTTCACAATTCTATTAATCAACAGGTTGATATCACTGCTGTGATTGAGCGGGAGTGAGTAGGAACTCAGGTCTAAGTAGGACTTAGATTGAAGTTGCATTGGGTAGGTCTTAAGTGAAGGAGATAAACTGGTTGGTTTATTCCTGAATTAATCCTGCTTATAGTAGATTTCCTCCCTGGCTTGGTAGCCCCCAGATGTAGGTGTAGTTACACACTGAACTGGGTAAACAATTGATTGTGTTCTTTACTGTTTTATATTACTGTGTAAATTATTAAACAGTTTGTCAAATACGGTGTCATAACATTCTCTGTGACATTACGTATCTGCTGCCAGGAATTTCACCTTATTTCAAAGTCCTTATAAAAAATGGATGCAAATCTGTTGTTCGTTATTAATGAAAAGTATGTTGATTTCAATGATTTTGAACGTTTTAATCCAAAGTTAAGGAAAACTATTGACAAAAAAAAAGTAGAATGGTTACTTTAACATTCTACATGGCCCTATATACACTAACCTCGTTAAAGAGTTATGGATGAGCGCCTCCGTTAATCAAGCTTGTCATGAAGAAATCATTCAGTCATATGTCAATGACTCTCATTTCTGCATTACTCCATCATTGATTGCTATAACAATCAACTGTGAAAAGTTTGATAGTTGTGTTGAACATTATGAATCCAACTGTGTCTATGCAACCCACCTTCATCTAATTTTTGCCAACAAAAATAATCCATGCAGTCCTGCTTCTTTGAAACCAATTGCAAAATTTTGTTTTCAACTTCTAGTGGCGAATCTCCGTCCAAGAGAGAAAGACATGTAAACACTTACTTGGTATGACAAACATCTCTTGTTATTCCTCACCTACAACATGTGAGTTAATCTTCCTCTTACCATTTTCAACTTCTTGAAGAAAATGATAAATACTTCTCGGGAGAAAAAGACT
Source organism: Vicia sativa (assembly GCA_021764765.1). NCBI lineage: Eukaryota > Viridiplantae > Streptophyta > Magnoliopsida > Fabales > Fabaceae > Vicia > Vicia sativa. The sequence continues at coordinate 86,292,165 of CM038797.1, forward strand.
TTCAACATACCTTATGGAAGAGTTCTTTTTGAACTTTTCTATAAGTTAGGAATAATTAGGGGTAATGTTATTTGTAAAGTAATTTTCTTTATTGTATTTTTTTATTATCAATAAAACATTTACTTTTTTTATTATTTCCTATTATTGTTGAAAAAAGACGCCAAATAATCCGTCGTTGATTTTTTTTATATGCAGCAACTGGTGTGTGGGCTTGTGCCCCCACCATATTTTGGATTTTTTAAATAACATTTTATATATTACATATATATGTTAAATATAATAAAAATGAATTAGTAAATTTTCATTGGTCCACACTATCTTAATACAAATCTTAATAGACATGGAGATTCTCCTAATATTTGTTTGGTTTTTAGTTATTATTTAATTATAGAATAAATGCATGTTCTTTAATAAGTTAAGTTACAATTCCAGTTTCAATTATAGTATGATTATATTTAAATTAATTCAGTCTCTTCATCTTTCTCTAAGCAAAATATAAAAATAAATATTATTATTATTATTCTCTCTACAAATTGCAAGTTCGTTGTAGTCTTCATCTACTTCAATTATTTCTCTTTTATCCATTGTTAAGCTTCTATAAGGTACACCCTTTATTTTATTTTTTTATGTTCCATTTTATAATTTTATAATTTGTTTTATTAATGTGAGAATATATATTATTTTACCTGCTATAAATATTATCAAGAATCGAATGCGAAATCACATGAGAGATGAATCGTTAAATGATTTATTTAGTTACTTATATTGAGAGAGATATTTTTGTTGACGTTGAAAATGAAAAAGTCATTTAATATTTTTAGAATATGAAGAATTGTAGAGAAGAATTATGATGTATATTTATATTTTTTAATTAAAAATTATATTTATTTATTAATTATTATATTTACTTAATGTTGTATTATATATATTGACCCCACTATGATAATTTTCTAGGTCCGTCCCTGACTATATTACCTCGATTCTAAAGAAAATCGAGATAACAGGTTTATGAAATTTTTTATGGAAAAAAATAGGCGTTAACTTTACTTTGGTTTTTTATAACACCGACGTAACATGATGTTTATCTTATTAAAATAACAAAATATTGCACTCCAATGACATATCCTCTCGATTCTTAGCATGTTGGAGATGAAAGTTTCGTCATGAAAAATATTATTTGTAGTAGTGATTTATAAGAAACATAGTATAATAGTTTATTTAGGATTATAATTATGTAAATCCGCCTCTTTCAACTAATGATAATAATTTTTTCTTATAATAATTACTAAAATTTTAGTAGTACGATTGTGAGGCTCAATGTTCGAATCCTATTAATAGTTTTCAAATAAAAAATATAGATTTTTTTCAATTGAACTAAGATTCATATATAAAAAAAATGAAATGATTTTGACAAGAAATAGAGTTGTAACTTTTGTTAGCGTATGAGGAGAAGCATATAATATTGAACCAAGAGTAGCACGCAATTGAGAGAGACATCACATATTCACTCAAAACATTAAGGTCATATATGTATGAGTTCTCCCACTTATATATGTTTAACTCTCTACATTTATAACCAATGCGGAATTCCAACTCAGACTTGATTTATTATTATCAACACTTTCTCTCAAGTGTGAGTCCACAGTACTCCCTCTTAAGTGGAAATTCTTTTTTTGTCCACTTACACTTGTTTGTCGTTGACACCTCTTCCTCGGAATTTCAATACACCTCTTCCTAGACATTTCAATACACCTCTTCTTGGGTATTTTGATTTCAACGGAACACCTGTTCCTGGGTATTTCGATACACCTCTTATTGAGTATTTCCATTTCAACGGGACAATTTTTCTTGGACATTTCGATACAAGTAAGTCGGTCCTTTTTACTCGAATCAAAGGCTCATGAGGAGGAGTGTATATCATTGGATCAAGAGCAACACACAAGTGAGAGACACCAAATATTCATCCAAAACTTAAGGTGATATGTGTATGGGTTCTCCCATTTATAAATGTCCAACTCTCCATATTTATAATCAATGCGAGACTCTAAATCACACTTGATTTATTATTCTCAACAACTTTTACATATATTTAATTAATAATGTTAAAAAGGAGTTCTTTTCTAGTAGATATAACTATTATGGTAGTTGAAATTGGATCAGACCGACCGATCCAAATAGTCATGCAAATAGACATGAGACAAAAAACTGAAATATAAAGTAAGACAGATAAAATCAGTGGTTTGGCCGATTTACCAGTTAGATCGTGTTTCTCATGTTATATTCCACAGTAGTAAAAAAATCAAAAAAGAAAATGTTGATTTTCTTCATTTTTCTTTTTTGTACTCTATTATCTTAGTGACACTTTGATTAGAAAGTTGGAAAGAAAAATGATTTTGAGAAGAAATAAAGTAGGGAAACACATATATGATAAGTAAGAAGAACTCTCGTTGTCAATGCATAACTAATGACATTAGGGTAAAAGAGTTACTACCTATCTAATAGTTTTCGAATCCAAACCTTAGTTATCTTCATCATCAAGTTTCATCCCAATAAGCTCAAATGATCTAGGTAATGAGCTCAACAATGAAAAATAGTGTCCTCATAATCAAGTTTCACCTAAATATTTTTCTAGTAATAAATAATTTTGTAAATTTCCGTGAATTGCTCGGTAATGGATTTTTCACCCACCATCCAAAATGAATAAAGTTGTTGTTTTATACACAACCTATGAGTCAAGGATTTGATCATATACAATGATTCAAACTTCAGCCACATCTTTGCCACAATATTTTATCTTTAGACTTTCATTAGAATTTTATCTCTGAGGCACAAGACAATGACATCACGATATCATCTTTTAATGCCTCCACACACTTTTGTTAATGCAAAATTGCATGTAACTCCACCTTCAACAATCTAAGATTGTTGTATCTAGATTTTGTTTTGATATCACATTTAGAACTTATTCATAGATAATTTTATTGATTCATAAGAAGGGATAATATATAGGAATAAAAAGGATGAGCTAAACACACTGACGGAGACAAGTTACACTGTAAAACCATAAATCGTTCAGATTTATGATATGTTGGCTTACTGGGCTTGGAATGTCTGATACGGGATGAGACGAGAAGCCATCTGATTGGGCTTGATCTATCTAAATTAACACTCCCCTCGCGTTGAACATGGGGGAAAGGGTCGTGTCTTCACTCATAAATGACCCAGGGTCAGTCAAATAAGGGGTAATCACTTCCCCATGTTTTCGAGGAGAGCAAGTCCTATATGACCACATATTTTGTTCACAAAACTAGGATAAAATGGTTCTCTGATTCTCTAGACCAGGCCCAAAGAGTCTCTATATATACCTCATTCCCAGAATGAAGAGTGATCTCAAACTTTCCCCATAAATGGTACATATAACTTATCACTACTTTATGCGAGCTAGTCCTACATACTGTCAAAATACTCTAAAATCACATATAATCCTTCACAATAAGAGGTTGCACATCATTTTAATTTTTTTTAGCAACTTTAGAAGTCATGGTGGTCACTTGTAAACTTAACCTTTTTTCCCCATGTTTTGTTATGAAAATTAGTAATACAAAAAATATCAAGAAATTAATGTGTTGGACAAAGAACAATGATAACCAAATTAAAAGAGTCTCAACTAATGATAATCTACCAACTAATCTAAACAACATCATAATAGCAAGAACAAGATAAAGAACAAAAATACATAAAATAATATACTTAGTTCGATGAAACAATCTACTTTAGGATAGATAACAACTCTCATATCCACTATTAATCAATGATATTCACACAAAAGATTACAACTAAGTTACAGGAAAATATTTATCTAAGTTCACAAGAACATTTTCTATTTTTTACTTAATTTCTAACCCAATCCATTCTTCTCCAAATACATGAATCACTCTGTTACAAAATATTTAAAAGTGTTTTCTAATCTTTAGATAACCCTAAATAATTACTAAAGTTATAAAACATTGAATTTTAAGAAGCTCTCTTTTTATCTCTCAGAGCCATTCTCACAAGAAATCACATATTTCTTAAAAAAATTGAATATGACATAATTTCCGGAGACAAAATGTCTAATGTTTCATTGAAACGCGTCATGCCCCATCCAAAGCGCCCACATCTACTCTTAAACCTCTTGCAATGGACGCATAATAAAAATGATTCCTCAAAAAATAATATATTACATGCCAAGTGGTGTTGGGGGATACTATTCGAGAGGGATGAGGCTTGGACAGGATCGAAGCCAAGTGTGAGTCATTTGAGTTTTTGGATCAATGTGCTTCAGGCATGTACCTGAACAATTGAGAAGGAAACTGGATGATCGAAGTGAAGCAATGGTTCTCATAGGGTATCATTCGACTGATGCATACAAGTTGTATTCGCTAATCGAAGATAAACTAGTAATCAACAGAGATGTTTGTGTCGACAAAAGCAAAGGTTGGGACTGGAGTCAAAGTTCAACACAAGAATCAGACACAGTTGTAACAGTGTTCGAAGAAGATCCACAGGATGAACCATCAAATAGTAAACGTGAACAAGGCAACGCTTCAACTAGTCGAAATGAAGAACCACCTGAACAAAATGAAAGGAGGTTGACAAGAACAAGAACTGAATCAACAAGGCTAGCTAGTTATGAAATATTTCCAGATCAAGCAATTGATGTTGATGATGATCTAGTCGAAGAAGCCATCATGATGGCTGAAGCAGAACCAATCGATTTGAATGAAGCCATGAGTAATTCGAATTGGTGTGAAGCCATGAAAGAAGAACTCAGAGCCATTGAGAAGAACAAGAACTGGGAGCTTGCCGAAAGAACGAATAAGAAGCCTATCGATGTAAAGTGGATATACAAAGTGAAACAAAGGCCAAATGGAGAGATAACGAAGTATAAAGCAAGATTGGTGGCTAGCGGCTTTCTACAAAAGCTTGGTATAGACTTCGAAGAAGTATATGCACCGGTTGCTAGGCTGGAAACAATTCGAATAGTTGTTTCGACAGCAGCATATAGGGGATGGAAGATGTATCAACTGGATGTAAAGTCAGCATTCCTGAATGGTCCATTGGAAGAAGAAGTCTATGTTACTCAACCACCAGGATTCGACGTCAAAGGGCAGGAGTCGAAGGTGTACAGATTAAGGAAGGCTCTCTATGGTTTGAAGCAAGCTCCTCGAGCTTGGAATAAAAGAATAGCTAGCTTCCTGATTGAAGCAGGTTTCACAAAGTGTGGCTCTGAACACGAAGTGTATGTAAATGATGTCGACAGTGTCAGTCGAATCATTTTATGCCTCTATGTAGATGACTTACTCATTACCAGAGCCGACGAAGCTGAGATAATGAAAGTCAAGTCAAAGCTAATGCAAGAATTCGAAATGTATGACTTAGGGAATCTCTCATATTTCTTAGGGATGGAATTTAAAAATATTGAAGAAGGAGTATTTTTGCATCAGACTAAGTATGCTCAAGATATTCTGAAGAGATTCAACATGAGCAACTGTAATGAAGCAGTTACACCGTTAGAGACAGGAGCAAAGCTGAAGAAGGAATCGAATGATGAGTTTGTAAATTCGACATTGTACAAATAAATCATTGGATCCTTGAGATATCTTTGCAATACAAGACTAGATATCTTCCAAAGTGTAGGATTGTTGAGCAGATTTATGGAGAAACCTCAAGAATGTCATCTCATCGCAGTAAAGAGGGTGCTGAGATACATCAAGGGAACTATCAACCATGACGTGTTATTGCCTAGGAAGACGAAGGAAAGTACAAGTGTCGAAGTTCATGGATACACTGATTCAGATTTCAGTGGAGATCAGGACGAAAAGAAAAACACTGCAGGCTACATTTTCATGATCGAAGGTGCTCCAATCTCCTGGAGTTTCGAAGAAACAAAGCAAAGCAGAATATGTAGCTGCATCATATGCTGCATGCCAAGCAGCATGGATTGAAATGTTACTTGAAGAACTCAAGATAATATAACCTAACAAAATAAAGCTATTTGTCGACAACAAATCAGCCATTAACGTGACGAACCACCCTGTATGTCACGGTCGAAGCAAACACATAGAAAGAATGTATCATTTTCTGAGAGATCAAGTCAACAAAGGGAAGCTGGAAATAAAGCACTGCAAGACTGAAGTTCAACTAGCTGACATATTCACCAAACCTTTGAAGAAGGTTAGATTCGAAGAGTTAAAGAGAAGCATCGGGATGAGAAGTCTCGAGAATATGAATTAGGGGGTGTGTTAGAAAGTGTAATTCCTATTCTTTCGATTAAGTCGAATTAATTGTGTGTGTTGGTCGAAATAGCTAGTTTGTCGAATTGCATTGTATCATAGTGTTAGGCTGTATTCGATGTAATCGAATACAACATACAATTGCAGTGTGTTGAAATCTTTTTGGCCTTGATTGTTTTGGACTTTAGTTTAGTTTCTCTTTGGGGCTGTGAAATATGTCTATATAAGGAGCATTTCATTGTAATCAAATACAATCAATAACAGTTTTTCATACAATTTTAAATAATATTTTTTCTCTCAATTCCATCATTCTTCTTCTTCACAAAACAATCTTTCTTAAAAATTCTTTGTTGCAATGTAAGTATTTTTTTAAAACTTCAGTGATCCATCTTGTGCTATTGAGTTGTCATATTATCAAACCGTTTTGGTAACTTAACAAAAAAGTCTATTCAATTAATTTTTGGTAACTTAAGAAAAAAATCTATTCAATTAATTTAAATTCTTCACTTCTTTCTTTGTAATATCACATCCCTTAATTTGTACGAAATTATAAAACCAAATAATTAATTTATATTAATTAAAGTTAATTGATTAAAGTAGTCAATTTTTTCATTAATTTATATAACATGTACGTATGGGGGAGGGACTAGAGAGTAGTAGCATATTTTTAGCAAAGTCATTAATGGTTATCGTGTTTAGCAGCTCGAATTTGTTTCATTACTCAGTATCTAGACATGCTTCACTTAACTAACAACTTTGTGTGAAAACATAATCTAAAGTCTAAACTATAAAGCTAACACTCATTATGCTTGTGTAAAAACAACATTAATTATATTATTTACTTTTGTTTATAATTAATTTTCAAGTCAGTACATTATACTAAAAAATAGCAACTTCGTGGAAAAGAGAAGGAAATTGTCAACTATGTAGTTGACGAAGACATGAATTTCATGTTAGGATTGAAACATAGGAAGAAAGAAAGAAAGTGCGACGATGAAAGTTTTGGCTAAGTTCTATATGTCATGTCTTTAGTAAGCATGATACTATATATGTAGCAAATCAAGTTAAATATTTGGTCAACTTATGAACATAGTGTACTATGAAAGAGGCACCTACAAATGTGAACCAAAAACGTTAAAAGACAGCACCGCAATTACAACAGTGCTGTGTCCCGTCCTCGAAGCTTCATTTATTTATACAAAGAAAAAGAGAATATATTCATGATTCATTCAGTAATGGTCTTCCTATTTACGTCGCTAGTAAAAGGGACCATAGTCCATATTTGGCATTTTATTAGAGATGTGTCTATGGTTACAAAAACAGCAAATTCATAACTTCTTTGGTGCTTGCTTACATTATATGATATGATATGTCTTTGACTTTTTCCTTTTGTATTTGCTTGTAAATCTTGTTTTTATATCTATATATGCTTTTCAAATTTATTATATATTCGTTTGTCGCTAAGAAAAATGATTTGTTTCATAACTACCTATCTAAAATATAAATTAAAGTAATATTCTTTTTATTAGTTTTAAGTAAAATTGTAAATGTTAAAAATTTAATAATAAGAATTTTAGAAAAAAATCAACATAGAAACAAAATAAAGAAGACAATATTAAAACAAGGATATAGAGGAAATTTTCTAAAAATAAAACAAAAATCACAACAATTTTCAATAGACAAATATTCTTTCCAATCTTATTTATAAGAGACAGTTTATTTTTTAAATTTTTTGAATGATTAATGTATCTGATATATTATTAAATCATATACATTAAATATTCAGAGTTCAGAGGGACGACTCATTGGTCAAACTTTGTTTCATCAAGATTCGAACTCGGGTAGTATCTGAACGATTCATCTTTAGTGGAAACTAATTTTCTACTAGAACTCTACTACTTGGTTAATCAATTGGCCTTTTTTTATATGTTTTACAAGTATGTATATATATACTTTAGTCTCTTAATTCTATCTTAATAATTTTGATCGTTAATGGTCATTAATGGTCTTCTTTTAGTATGAGCGTGTCCATCATGCTATTATTATCATGAACTTATCATTGACTGTTTTGTCTGAGTGCTCAAAGTTAATTATTTAGGAATTGTATTTGAATCATTGTTAAGTCATTGAAGTCTATTATTTAAGGAAGATCTGGTCTCTTTGCCACAAGTGCCCGTCCCCCTTTCATAATGTCGAGCTCAGTAAATCCTACTTGAGACTGGCTAGAGCTTGTCTGTCACCTTCTAAGTATTCTATAGGGTTCTATGAAGTTTTATGTTTAGAAGGTTAAAGTTGACTGATGATAAGTGAGCTTACACTATCATAGATATATTCGTACATAGTCCTCAAACATGAGGTTTGTAGGGGAGAAGTGATTAAGTGAGAAATTTGGGCGGTACATAGTCTCCCAAGCACGAGGAGTGTAAGACCAAAGTGCTTAATATGCTAAACCCCTTTCATTTGTCGAGCTTGTACTCTATCGTCTCCATTCTTTTATCAATTATAATTTTTTATTAAATATTCCATATTAATTAGTGTAATCAAGGTTGTTAAAATCTCGATTTAAAACCAAAACTCTGTAGATTTCATGTTTCTAGGTCAGTATTTCGTGTTAAATCGTAGGTGAAAACCTTTTTATGTAAAATCATATTCTTGGACGATTTTAAATGATTTAAATCGCTTTGAAATTAGTGAAATCGTGTAAAATTGTTGGATTTTTCTCTTTGATCCGATTTTACCTTTTTTGTTAAATTATAAAAAACACATTTCATATTTTCCCATGAAAACTTCTCTCATGCTTTTTAATTTTATTCACATCCTTCTACAAAGGTGCATGAGTTTAGAAGAGATATGTATCATAAGGTTATTAATTATACTTTATCTTTTGCAGAGTTTGTGGGGAAGATGATGGCTGAGAAATCTCCGGTGGACAACTATTCTATGTTGCATCCATCCAAGGAAGAAGATAGAGAAATATTGAAAGGGCATATGTTGGTGAGGTAAACCCCCCAGACATGACTTATAATATTCAGACAAGCATTGAAATGGAGGGTTAATTTTTTATTAAGGTCACTCCTCTGGGAGCTAATTTGTGTCTTTTGGAAGAAACAGAGGCAAACGAGATCATCAACTTGATAAGAGACGGTAAGTCATGGTGAACACAATGGTTTCCCAATATTAGGTCTTGGAAGGAGGATGAAATAGACAACGATAAAGCCACTTGGATAAGGACATATGGACTTCCTTGTCATGCATGGAATCCTGTGTTCTTTGAGTTGCTAACTAACATGGTTGAGACGTACATGTGTTATGACAAGAAAACTTTGAAGGGATTAAATTTGGATATTGCTAGATTTATGGTTAGGATGCCTTCCTCCTCTATCCTAAATGAGGTGGTGAAAGTTTCGATCGATGGAGTCATTTAAAACATTGCTTTAAGAGAATACATTTACGACCCTCTTTATATCTCGAAGGTATCTCCAAAGCATTTTTTTCTCATTCATTTTCCTCTGGTTTGAAGAAGGGTGGGACAAGTTCCGAGTTCAGCAAAAGGTGAGGCGGAAATGAAGCCTTCGACGAATTTTTTTCTCTGGTGGAAGAAGATTTGGAGTAAGATAAGGTGTTTGATACGTTTTTCTATAGATCAGTAGGTATAGGAAAGGAGAATATAGGCCATGATGTCCCCGTTAATTTAATGGAGGCAGATAAGCAGGTTCTAGGAGGTCTTTTGATAATGCTAGAGGGAAGGCTAAGGAAAAGACGTGTCAGGTTAAGCATAAAGGTGGGTCCACTAGAGACAGTGATATTTCGTCTGGTTCTTTTGGGACTAAGGAGGATTGCAATTTGGATCCTAGTTTAAAATCTACTTGTGGGGTTCACGTGGCAAGGAACAAAAATCCAAAGATCATTAAGTTTAAAAAATTATGTGTAGAAGGTGGGATTCTATCGGGTAGGAGAAATAGTCCCAAGAAGAAGCCTAGGAAGATCAATAACTAAGGTAATGGAGCTGAGGGTTGTTCCTCAAAAGATAACTTATTTTCCTCTTTTAGACTTTTAGGGAAGCTCAATGGGGGAGATTCAATTATTTTAGTGTTTCACAGGGACAATTATGTGGAAACCGAAATTTTCAGAAGCAATTCGCGTCTCTAGAAGAATTTAAGTTCCAACGTGGGGGAGAAATTGTTGAAGGAAATCAATAATTTAGGGATTGTGGCAGTGGATTCGAAGAAGGATTATAAGAGTATGATCGATGAGTTGGAGAGAGCTGATAAGGCAAGAAGGTTGGAAGGGAAAACGATATTAAATATGTTGAAATGATTATTGAATCTTTAAATATTATAGAGGGTGATAGTTTTTTGAAGAGAAGAATAATTAGTCAAATTTTCAAGAAATGAAATACCGACATGTTCTAAATCCGAAACTCTAAAAAGGATATTGTGGATCATTATTTTGTTTGAAGTCTATGGGCTAAGGAAGTCATTGGTTGGTCTTCTACAGGTTCGCTTGGTCAGACGAGGTGAGGGCTTATCACTCCGTGGAAGGAAGGAAACATGGATGTCCTTTGTAGCTTCAGAGGTGATGGTTATTTGGGTGTGAAAGTTTATTAGAAGAACAACATTTACAATGTCTTCAAAATTTATTATCCCTGTTCATTGGGGTTGAAAACGACATTGGGAAAGAATACGTTGGAGTTAAAGTCTCGTTAATCTCATGGTGAATGATGTTTATGCGACAAATTTAATGTTGTTAAGGATTCTAGAGGGAGGAAGGGTAGATCGTTGATGGACAGGAGTAGCAAATTAGGGGCTTTGCGAAGTTCATCAAGGATAGCAATCTTGTGGATGTTCCTTGTAATGGGGAGTATTTTAGTTGGGTTAGTGGCGATGGGAAGTCTAGGAGTAGGATATATCATTTTCTTGTTTCTGAAAACATTATTTCCAGATGGGGGTGGTTGGGCAGTTCATCGATTTGAGAGATATTTTGAATCCCTGTCCAATTTGGTTGGTGAAGGATTGCTCAGATTGAGGTCCAAAACCTTTCAGTTTAATAACAAGTGGTTTGGCAACAAGGCTTTTATTCCCTTCGTTGAGAAGGAGTGGAAAGAGTTGGTTGTAGAAGGGAGAAGCGATTATGTTTTCAAGGAGAAGTTGAGACTTCTTAAAGGAAGGCTTACATGGTGGATAAGTAGATTTTTGATAGATTTGATCTGGATATGGAGGAAGGAGTTAGGGTATAAATGAAGGAGACGATTTACTTGAGATAATCTTCAGATTCCTAGGAGATTTTTTAGAAGAGAAGGAAGGCTACGAGTCATTTCTAGTTGAATCTTAAGATTAAGGAGAATATGGTTATTCAAAAATCCAGATTAAAATATCTTAATGATGGTGATTCGAACAATAGTTATTTTTATAGCGCCATGAAGGATAAAAGGAGGCGTAATTTCATCGTATCGATCAATATAGATAAAGCTCTTTTGGAGTCAGGTGTTGAGGTCAAGAAGGAGGTTTTTATCAATTTGCTAGTAAGTTTTGTGAACTTGAAGCGAGAAGACTGGTGATTAAAGGGGTTTCTTTCAAAATTGTTTCTCATTCTGAGAGGTTCTTTCTTGAAGCTTCTTTTTTCGAATCTTTAGATTAAGGAGGCGATTTCGGGGTGTGAAGGCTCAAAAATTCATGGTCCTAACGGGTACTTATTCTTGTTCTTTAGGAGGTGCTGACATTTTCTTCAAGATGATTTTGGTCATTTCTTTAAGGAATTTCACAGTGGGGCTATTTTGTCGAAGGAGGTCATTTCATAGTTCTTGACGCCTATTTCAAAATCCACCAATTTGCTGGGGTTGGACGAGTATAGGCCTATTTTCCTTATCAGATGTCTTTATAAGGCTCTTTCCAAACTTTTAGCAGAAAGCTTGAAAATGGTTTTGAGTTCTGTTGTGTCCTCTTGTCAAAGTGCTTTTGTGATGGGTGGATAATTACTCAATGGTGTGTTGGTGGCTAATGATTTAGTGGGCTACGCGAGTAAGAAGAAGAAGGGTTACATGCTCTTCAAGTTTGATTTCAAAAAATCTTACGACATGGTTAGTTGGGGCTTTCTTAGATTCATGTTACGTAAGATGGGCTTTGATGATCCATGGATGAGATGGATGAAAGTGGCCATTTTTTCGAGTAAAATGTCAGTTTAAGTTAATGGCAATCCCACTAAGGAGTTTATGGTAGAGAGAGAGGATTGAAATGATACAATTTGTTATCTCCTTTTCCTTTTGTTATTGTTGCGGAAGGTTTATCGATTTTGGTTAGAAGACCTTTGGAGTTAGAATAATTTGGGGTTTTTAATGTTAATGGTAAATGTAAAATTGATATTCTTTAATTTGTAGACAATACTCTTATGGTGGATGATGGTAGTTAGAAACATATTTGAACCATTATGTCGGTTCGAGTTAGCATTGGGGCTTGGTATCAATTTTCATAAAAGCAAGCTAATTTGTATTAATATTAGTTCTAATTTTATGTAGGCGGTGACAAATTTCCTTTTGTGTAGGATGAAAGACAAAGCCTTCACTTGTCTTGGCATTCCTATAAGGTCAAACCCGAAGAGGATTTCTTTATGGAAACCCTTACTTTCTAAATTGAGGAATCAGTTTATTTGTTGGAGGAGTCATTTCCATAGTTTCAAAGCTAGAATCACTCTCCTAAAATTTGTCCTTTGTAGCTTTTTAATTTTTCTTCTTTCCTTTGACAAAGCCTCGGTGAAAATTCGCAATGAAATTATTAAGCTTCAAAGGAGTTTCCTTTCGGGAGGTATGAAGGATCGTAAAAGAATCCATTGGGTGAGTTGAATGGATATTTGTTCTCTTGTTGTTAAAGGTGGTTTGGGATTAATTCTCTTTGGTTTCTTATTATTATGGTGCGTTTTAGGGACATTGAGAAGAAGATGACTACTCTTGGGAGTTTCCTCAATAATAGGGAGTCTAAATCCACTTGGTGGATGGACCTCTTTACTCTTTACGAGATGCTTTATGTGGATTTTGTCATTAGCAATTGTAGGTTTTCCAAAGGAAATGAATTCTCTACATCATTTTGGCATGCTCTGTGGTGCAGTGACAGTAGTTTGAGAGACTGCTTCACGCAGTTTTTTTTGTCTTTATTATAGGACGTTTCTATTGTTGGGATTGGGGGGTGGCACAATGATGTTTCGTCCTGGGGTGATTTTGGGATAACGGATTAGGTGAAACCCGTCGTGGCACCTGAGTTACAAGGACTTTGTTTTCTACTGCGGATTGTCTCTCCTACAGTAGACGACCTAAATCTAATTGCTTGGGGAATAGATAGAAGTAGTTGTTTTATGGTTAGTTCAACTTATGATCATTTGTGGAGGTTTTAGTTTCCTTTTGGCCTTTCTAACTAGTTTGACAGAGTTGTGAGTTTGGTTTGGAAGGTTGTGGTGCCTTTCAAAATTAAGACTTTTGGTTGGAGGTGCTTTTTGAACATATTATCGAAGAAAGATCTATTATGTGTTAGAGGTATTTTTCCCTTATAGTGATTGTAACACGGTGGGAGAACTGACTTGTTTGTATTGCGTTTTATCGCAAATGTTGCAGATAGCAAGAGTCGCCACCGACTTTTCTTTTATCCAATAACGCAAAGGTGAAAAGAACAAGAAAGGCCTTTTATCAATTCTGAGTGCGGGAGGCAATTATGAAAAGGGAAGGTATTAGGACCCTTTCCATCCGTAGTTATCTACAGGCTCTTAATTTCTTAGCTCACTTTTGAAAATTTGCTTTATGTGTTTGTGTGGTTTGAAAAGCATTTTGAAAAGTATTTGAAAAGTATTTCGCTTTGACTTCGTAATGATTCTTGTATCAGTTCTCAAGAATGTATACGAAGTGTTTGGGAAATATTTGTTTGGAAAAATGTAACTTTGTAATGATTCTCGTTGGAATGTATACAAAGGTTTGTTTGAAAAGCGTTTTTGAAAAGAATTGTGAGGTGTGAAAAGTAGTTTTTATTGGATTTGAGCAAGCAATTAAAAGTCTTATTACCTACTCAGAAAGGGTCGTTTCTTGTTATTTTCCTTCTCCTTTAGGATAAGGCTATCCATACCATTAGTTGGTAGGTAACCCCATCTGTTGGATGTGAATGGACAATCGTAGGGTCATCGTATGGTCATTGAAGGCAACATGTAAGGATACCTTAGCAATTCGAAGGGACGATCATCACTTATTTGTAGGCAACAACCAAGGGACGAGATCATATATTCGTAGGCAACATTGAGGGTCATCGAGGGACTATGATCTTTGTGATGATTTTGAATCGAGGGACGTTTGCTAATGGTACCACTATGTTCGAGGGACATAACCGTTGTTTATCCGAAAGGCAACAAGAGAGGATACCCTAAGGGGGGTGCAAGTGTGATAGAGTGTGTTGATTCAGATATTTTATCTTTAAGGTGATCTAACTGTTGATTTTAAGATCTCATCATGCAATCCTATGAGCCATACATCTCAGTAGTGTATATATGTACAAAAAATAAAGATGCGAAAAAGTAAAGTCCTAGGCTATTACAGGGCTTTGGGGCAGTTACATAATGGGAGGTGCAGAAAATAAATGTCCTAATTATGTATTACATCCCATGAGCATATACATAATGATAAAAGGAACGTGCGCGAAAAAATTAGACATCATGGAAGCAGTTACAATAATACGCGCGAAACAAATTAATCGAGATAAAGAAATAAAGTTGGGAGAAGTTTGAAAAAAGTCAGTGAAAAAGATTGAGGTTAATTATGTTCTAATTAAGTTAACCTGATTATTATATGAAAATCGGGTGAATCGAAAAACCCTAAATCTAATTGTTTTTAATTAATAAAAGAAATTCAATTTAAATTAAATCAATTAACCTAAATTAAATTAATTAACCTAAATTAAATTAATTGAATTAATTAAATTAATTAAGGAAAAATAAAAATAAAGTTAATGGGAAATTAACCCTAATTAAACTAATTATTTAACCTAATTAACTAATTAAATTATTAATAAATTAAAATATGTAAATAAATAAAAAGAAAAATGAAGAGAAAAATAATTGGAATAGTTGGAAAAAGTGGGAAAAAGAATGGGGGGCGCCAGGGATCGAACTCGGTCCCGCCAGGGTTTCCAAACCAACGCGCTTCCATCTGAGTCATCTATTCAAGTTATCATGGAATCGTAACCATTAGATTATATATGTTCCTCGCATTTCATTTTGAATTTTCAACACAAGTCACGCGTGGACCCCAGTGTTGTGAACGAGCCAATCAGATGGTGGAGAATTACCACGCATGCGGTCAAAGATTCAACGCCGGAGTCCTTCACCATAGCTAGGGATCCGGTCATCTTCTTCGATCGGCCTCCACCCTAAAAATCTGCAAAATCAACCAAAAAATGAAAACCAAGTGTCCAGATCGTATAATTAAGGTGCTGCGAGTTCAATAGCATGATTAGTTTGGTCTGAAAGTGGTTGTATCAGGGCATACGATTCTTCATCGTATCTATGCCCTAACAATGGTGTTTAGTGATTTAGCCACCAAACCTTGCAAACAATGGATCAAACATGTTCTATTACATATCAGGAACTCATCAGCATGGTTAGTTCACATTAAAACACGATAAAAAATAAAAAAATTAAATTCATGAATGCAATGCAATCGGAGTTCATGGTATGCATGATTCCATGGTTATGGACCTATACTTACCCTACAATACCTCTGGAACACGAATTTTTTCTTGAAAGCTCTTGAGGAAGGTTCTAATTAGGGTTTCAACGGTGCAACTTTATCTTGAAAATTTTGAACTACAACCCTAGTTTTATGGTTGCCAAACTCGTGTCGTAATGGTCTGAATGTGTTGAGTATTTATAGAGTAAGAAAACTAGGTCAGAAACTTGAGAGAAATATATTGCATTTATGGGAAAATATTTGATTGAAATTTTGTATCAAAATCTTCCAATTTTTGCTTCAATCTTGTTCAATCATATCTTGCACGATTTGGCCAGCTTGCTATGACTTACTTGGACCTCAAGAATGATAAATATCCAGCCTTGCATGCTTCATCTTTATTTTTGTATTTTATTTTGATTTAATTTGATTTTGAATGAATAAAATCAAAAATAAATACAATAAAAATGAACATGGCGCACGGATGGGCTTGTGGACTCTTGGTGGTGTTAGAAACAAGTTCTAATCATAAAAGTGTAGGCCCATTTGGAAAATTTCAAGATTGCTCAATATTTCTTTCATACACTTTCTCAAAATTTCCTAATTTACACAAGTCATAACTTGCTCAATTTTTAACATTTTGAAGTGTTCTTGGACTTTTTAGAAAGCTTAAGATATCCTATAAACACGCCTTTTTGTTTCATCTTCATTGAAGCTTCCATGTTCATGTACACTTCTTTAGAAAAAGATGACTTTTTGTTGACTTTTAGAAGGACTTATAATGTCTTGACCCATAACTCTCAAATGAAGCATTTTTGGGCAAAGCTTGTGAGACACAAAGTTGTAGAGAATTTAATTCTCTTCAAAATGAGGTTTGGTGGAATTTTTTTTGATATAGTATGTGAAAGTTATGCCTGGTCAAAGTTCTGTTGACTTTCCCCTTAAGAAACCCTAATTTAGAAACTTTGCCTTTTGATCAAATCTTGAGTTTTCTTGATGAATCATGATAAACCCTTGATCAAATGATGAATGTGACTTCAAAATATTGATGTTGACCAAAAGTGGTGAAGTTTGACTGTATGATGACCATAGTTGTCTTTTTGTCCAATTCAATTGACTTAAAACCATCTGAGCAATTGACTGAGCAAAATTGAGATGTGAGGCTTGAAACTTGGCATGGTGATGTTTTGAAACATATGAGGAGACATGATGATCAATTGAGGCATTAGAACTCATCTTTGACTTGAGAGAATCAAATCCCTAGTTGTGGGTTGATTTCTTAGGAGAGGGTTCATCTGGTCAACCCTTGAGGAACTCTTGAATATGGAGATGTGTATTGACTGGAAAAATAAGAGGGAAAATTTTGGGGTATAACAATGATACTAACTACGTTTTTTGTTTGTCTGTTTTAGAATCTCTCGAGCATTATATTATGTTTTGTTGTGTCTCTGTGTTGGTTTGGAACGAGATTGCAGAATGGATTGACTTTAAGGACTACATTGGGAATGTTACAAGAGCAGTTTTTTAAATTGGTTATGTTTTGTAAGGCTAAGAAGGTGAAGTTACACAAAGAAGGTTGCATTTGGTTGGCGGTTTGCTGGAATTTATGGGTTTTACGGAATGATATCATTTTTAGGAATGTCGGTTGGAGTGTTTTGGATATCAAGAAATCGGTGTGGAGTTGGTCCTTTATTGGAGATATTACTTATCTCAATTGTAAATTTTAGGAGTTCAACAAAAATCTTTTGTTTTATTTATCAAGGTGCATTTGGTTTGTAATCTCTCTTGCCTCAAATTTCGACTCGCTTTTTTGTAATGGAGATTGAGTATCCTTTATACCCTTATCAATATATCATGCTTACAAAAAAATGCATAATGCTTAAGTACACTCACAAAATTAAAAAAATTAAAAAAAAATGAAGTCAATTTTTGTTATTAAAGAAAGTATTAATATTTAGTGTGTCTAGGGATTATATATTTGGTTTTATGATATGTACAAGCTCATAAATTTAAGGAGGGAGGTTTAGGAGTGAAACATTATGGGTTGTTCAATATTACTCTGATAAGTAAGTGGAAGTGGTGGATTTTAAATGACGATTCTTCTTTATGGTTTAATATTATTGCCTTTAGGTGTGGTAATGCAAAGTGGGAGGTCTTAGGTGGTTCTTGCGAGAATAAGAAGGCATCTTTGTGGAGGAAGGATATGTGTCCTATTGGTGTCCCCCTATATAACGATTCTTTTAATAATTGCTTTTATTCCCCTATTTCTTGTAAACTTGAAAATGAGAGGTCTTTAGATTTTTAGAGACATCGTTGGCTTGGTTCCTCTCTTTTTATGGTGTTGTTCCCTTCTTTGTTTCGGTTGTGTGGTTCTTTTAATCTCAAAGTTTATAATGCGGGAGCATGGGTAAATGGCCTTTGGACGTGAGATCTTGGCTTTACCAGGAGGAATTTTAATGTTTATCATGTCTCGTTGTTGGAGGATTTATTGCTTATTTTGCAGGATGTGCAACCTAACGCTCTTGGTAAGGATTGTTTTGTGTGGTGGAGGGATAAAGATGGTTTCTCTATTAAAGCGGCTTACAAGAGAATTTATAATATAATGTAGAGGTGCCACCTTTGGGAACTTTTAAGTCAAATCCTTTATCTAGCCTCTGGAAATCTAAGATTCCTAGTAAAATTCATATTTTTGGGTGAAGGTTAATTCTTAATAAATTGCCCACGAAGGTTGAGTTGGCTAGGGGCGGTATTATTGGTAGGCCTTTTGATGTGATTTGCCTTTTTTTCTTTATGGTGGAAGAGGATTGTCGACATTTGTTTGGTTCTTGCTATTATTCTTCGTTTTTCTGGTCCAAGTTTTGTTCCTGGTTGGGTGTGGGCGGTTCTATCATTTTGAGTTCTTTATTGGAAAGAATTCAAGTTCTAAACTCGTATTCTTTCTTTTGGTTTTTTGGTCTTGTGTTGTGTTGGACGATTTGGTCTTTTACAAATGTCATCCTTTTTAAAGGTAGTGTCCTTAAAAACTTGGATGTTATGAGCTACTTTAAATTTCCGGTACAACCCCCCAAATTTTATTTTTTTTAATTTTAAAACTCTGAAATATACTAAAATTTTTGATATGGAATTCGAAATTTTCGGTATTTTACTCAAATTTCCAGTAAAACTCAATTTTTTTGAAAACTTAGTGATTTTTCACAAGCTATAATGGTAAAATCATATCTTTAGGAGGTGGAATGATAAGTTCTTGTAGTTTTTGGTTGAATTTTGCTTTGTTTGTTCTTTATTGGATGTTTGGTTTTTGTTTTTTTTTTGTCTTTTAGCGTTTTTGGTTGTATAAGGGTGGACACTCTTTATTCCTCTTTTAATACTCCATCTGTCCCAAATTATAAGAAGTTTTGGAGAAAAAAATTGTCCCAAATTATAAGTCACTTTACATTTCCAATACAACATTAATGATATTTTTCAGGAATTCACTGAGGATGAAATACGAGTAGCTGTTTGGGAATGTGAAAGCTCAAAAAGTCCTGGGCCCGATGGGATTAATCTGGGGTTCGTGAAAGAATTTTGGGCAGAAGTAAAATCATGCCTTATAAGATTGTTCAATGAATTTCACGGTCATGGAAAGCTAGCTAAAGGGGTGAACTCATCTTTCATTGTTATGTTACCAAAGAGGAATAACGTGGAATAAATGGAAGATTTCCGTCCAATCTCTCTGGTCGGGTGCACTTACAAGATAATCGCCAAGGTCCTTGCAAATATGCTCAAAAAAGTGGTGGGAAATGTAATCCCAGAAACCCAATCATCCTTTGTAGCAGGAAGGCAAATAACAGCTGGAATTTTAACGGCAAATGAAATAGTTGACGAGGAAACGAGGAAGAAAAAAGAAGTACTGGTATTTAAAGTAGACTTTGAAAAAACATACGACTCGGTGGACTGGAGTTTTTTAGACGAAGTGATGCATAAGATGGGATTCTATGTGGAATGGAGACGGTGGATTCAGGAAAGCTTAAAATCGTCAATGGTGTCGGTATTAGTAAATGGAAGCCCCACAAAAGAGCTCAAGGCTGGTAGGGGATTGCAACAGGGGGGTCCTTTATCCCTATTCCTTTTTCTCTTGATCGCTGAAGGTTTTAACGCAATCATGATAAGGGTAGCGAACGACTTGCGCATCTACAATATGTTGACGACATGGTAATTTTCGAGGAGAAAAGTTGGGGTAATATAAGATGCATCAAGGTTAATTTGATTTTTTTTAGTTGATATCGGGATTGAGAGTAAACTTTCAAAAAAGCTATCTATTTGGAATTAATATTTGTCAGTGTTGGGTAAAGGAAGTTGTGGAAAGGTTGAATTGCAGGGTGGGGGATATTCCGTTCACATATCTTGGCATCCCAATTGGTGCCAATCTGAGATCTTAATCAACGAGGCAGTCGGTAGTGGAAATTGTTAGAGCTAGATTGTCAAAATGGAAACATAAACAACTCTCAATTGGAGGTAGAGTAAGACTGATAAAATATGTCCTATCTGCACTCCAAATCTACTTCTTATCATTCTTCAAAACTCTCGCATGTATAATATCTAAACTTGAATCGCTCTTTAAAAAATTCTTATGGGGGTGTGAGGACGGTAAAAAAACTTGTTGGATAAAGTGGGAGAAAATTTGTAGTCCAATAGAAAAGGGTGAGCTGGGAATTAGGAGCCTGAGATTTTTAATCATGCATTGTTAGGAAAGTGGAGATGGAAAATTAGGAAGGATAGGTTGGAGTTATGGTATAAATCCTTAAGATAGAGATATGGGGAAGTTGAAGTTATAAATGGATCCTGTGATAGGCAAAGTTCAGTTTGGTGGAGAGACATATGCAATGTAGAGATAGGAGAACTGGGAAATGCAGAGGCATATTCAGTAAAAGAAAGCAATAAGGTGTTTAGATCGGTAATTAGTGGAGATATCAATAATAAATGGTCAGAGGTGTGGTTAAAAATAGTCCCGTCAAAAATAACGTGTTTAGTTTAGAGATTATTGCATGATAGATTACCAACCCAAGAAAATCTAGTCCAAAGAGGAATCTTAGGCCAGGAGGGCATTAGGTGCGACGGAGGGTGCGAGGCATCTGAATCAGCAACTCACCTATTTTTTGAGTGTCTGTTTTATAAGGGATTCTAGAAGTACATTATCAGGTGGATCATAGTGCAAGTTGCGTTGCCATCTAGCATTTGAGATCATCTTGATCAATTTAGTTCGGTCGGCGGAAGTACAAGGTGAACAATTAAAATATTTAAAACCATTTGGTATGCATGTATATGGAGTATTTGGAAAACTAGAAACAATCTATTATTCAACAATAAAGCTGCAACAGAGGAGCAGATGTTGGAGGATATCCAAAGACTATATTGGTTATGGATGAGAAACAAGCATAATACGTTTCGACACAATTCTCACAATTGGTTCCAGAATCTGTGGATTTTGCTCAAATCAGAATGAGGGGATAAGGGGGAAAAAGAGTTGCAGTAACCTTTATTAGTGATTCGAGGAATTAGAGTGTTTGTAGTATCAATTCCATTATGGGGGTTTAGTGCAGTCTGGGAAGTCCCAATGTTTTCTCTAAATGTTGGTTGCAGTAAATCAATTCCAGTGTTGTTGTCTTCTGTTCAAGAAGAATTTGCGGCTTTGTAGTGGATCTGGTATTGGCTATATTAGTAGGAATCATGTGTATTAATATGTATTTAACATGTAGTTTTGTGTGGGTAAACTCTGTGTGTTGTATTTGCTGGTGGCACTTCTTGTGCTCTGTTTAGTATATCTTTTGCCTTTTCAAAAAATGATATTTTTCCCAATATATCCTATATTATGTATTTCTCTTTCTTCTTTCAATTTTCTTAATTTCACTTTCCTCAGTAATTAATGAAGGATAATAATGTAAAGTTATACATAATTTCTCTTTCTCATATAATAATTGATTACTTTTTTTAATATATATGAAATGTTCAAAATATCTTATAATTTATGGAGGGAGTACTAAATTTTTCTTGCCTATAAAAAAAGAGAATTTCTTAATCCACCCCATGGGGTGGAATTATACCCTATTCATTTCCAAAAATTCCCCTTTAAAACCGGAAGTATACTTCCGGTGCACACAATTTTCTAAAATATTTGAGTTAAAACAGTAAGTATATATCCGGTTTCATACCAGAAGTATACATCTGGTTCTGGGCATGACAGTTAGCAGAAAAATAAAACTAAAGCAATAAGTAATTTAACAAACTATTCAATTTATAAATCGAATAAAAGCCCAAAAATGTTATCCAAAATGCATTTCATAATAATGGTATCCAAAATACAAATTGGATATAATACAAAATAAAAAAACTAAAGTCAAAATACAATCAACCTAAACTACTGGGTATGATAGATGATGAGTCGGCCTGTCACCCTCGAGGCGTCCCTCCGCTGTCTCCTGTACAATAATGCACCCTCATCTTCTGCCATGATAGCCTTCAAAACTCCTTTGACATCGGATCCATCAGGAAACATCCCTCTGTCAATGTCATCCCTAGCAAGCTCCATGATACAACGACACCTAGGAAACACGTCCTGGGCATGATCCCTCCTTGCCTGCTCCTCCTCCAGGATCTCCTGATGAATCGGCCTGGGTGGGTTTCCTGGAGCATCCTGTATAATGTGTAGATGGGACACCCTGAAGAACCACAATATGTAATCGTACGCGTAACTCCAAACATCTAGATCCATGATACTTCTGGCCTCCTCAGGTACAAAATGATTCTCAAAATCATCAAACAACTCATTGTCCTCCCTCCTCTTCACTGTCGGAGGAGCACATATAGTAGGATGTCTAGGAATGGTCTAGGTGAACCGAATTGACGCATCACCCGCTCGAGCATATAAGGAGCAATATTCTGAGTACCACAGGCCAACCAACCTGTAAACAGCGAAACTTCATCAAACTGTATCGTCTCGTGGGGGTCGGCGTAGACACAGAAGTGAATGTCTTCATGCACTATTCGGTCAAGGTAAACTCGGAACGACAGTTTCTCCTGGTTCCCTATGAGCGGCTCGTATGCACATGCACGCAGAATCTCCTCGGTATAACCCTCAACAAGTGACCATCTATAAATTTGGGGGAAGTGATGTAGGATCCATCCCTAAAATAACAAAATTAAACCAGTTAGTTTCAGAATCAGAGTGAACAAGTTAATTAAAAAAAGGTCGCTAAGAGAAATAATTTTTACCGTCAAGAGAGACATGCTGCCAGTGATTTGCCTCGTCCTCCACTTAATCCCCTCATCCAACTTGGTATACAAGTAAATCAAGAAGGAAGTCCCCCCAGCTCTAGCCAATAATCGCCTCAAAATCACCAAAGTACTAAAGATACATGATGTTAGTGTAAGTGGCACTGGTGTCCATAAATATCTAGGTTCTAACAAGATACATGAGGTATGCTCTCATGGCATACCCCCTGTGAAGGGTAACATGCTCGAGATCACCATCAGCAGCAGTAGCATGTGCAACCTCATTTGTAAAAGCCTCCGCCAACCAGCTATGTCTCACGTGACAATCATGTGTCTTATCAACCTCCTCCAGGGCCTTATCCAAGGTAACTCCCAACCTCCCAACCAACAAAGTAATGGCCTCATATTTCTCCAACTTCTGGTGATCCAGAAAATTCCCTTTGATCGGCAGGTGAAACAGACATGTGACGTCATCTAGTGTGATCGTCATCTCTCCATGTGGTAGATGAAACGAAGGCGTCTCATGTTACCACCTCTCTACAAAAGCGTTGATAATCCCCCAGTTGACCATGCTATATCCACAGAGTGTCAAATCTCTCAACCCTATAAGGCGTAGAAGATCATCGAACCATGGCTCAGGAGGGGGATTAAGCTTGTTGATCTTCCTCCCATGACTTATGACCTTCAGCGTATCGCGATCCTGCAAGAAAAAATTCATTGTTAGAATTCACAATAATATCCATAACATAATTAATAACTGTAATATAAATGTAAATTTCATACCTTTCCATCCCATATATGTCTAGCCACATCGGTCGGATAAAGAGGGAGCAGAGATAAGTCAGAATGTCCTCTTCCAAAGACTCGAGGGACTTGGGGTGCCACCGGTGCCTCGAGTATCTCTGGTGCCTCTGGTGCCACCGATACCTCGGGAGCCGGGGGTGTAGCAACAGGTCTCATCTAGGATGGCCCCTCCTGTGAAGCATATGAGGATCCCATCTTAAAAATCTGTGGTGGTGAGGATGGTAAGGATGTACATCTGCGGTAGGACGAAGGCGACGAAGGATTGACTAGAGACTTCTGTCTGCTATAGGAGAAAGATGTAGAGGAGGTAGAATCTGAACCAACAGAATGTGCATCCGACATAGCTTGTCCAGATGTCGAAGGAGCTTATGTTGCCTGACTCCTCTCTCTCTCTGCATGGAAGCATGTTGTGCAACCCGATCATGCCTCAAACGTGACGGTCTCTCAGACATATCTCCTGTAGAAGTAAGAACGAAGGGTTAGCATATGACTTACAGTGGAAAAAAGGCAAAATGCGTCTTCTGCGGTTTCTTCTACGAAATAGAGTTACGTATCAAACTACCCCAAATGCGTCTAAAAACATCCATTGATCGTCAAAAATAGTTTACAAATAGTGTTCTAATGATTCCTAATAATATAAACTACAAAAAAACAACACATTTAAAATCATATTTCACTAATTTCAATAGATATTACATAAACTCTAAAAATTTCTTATATCACTTGATTGATTGAAGATGGTTGTTGCTTGCTTGATTTTGTTAGTTGTTGTATTTATTCCATGCTTGATGGTTTGAGAAAAAAATTGATTTTGAGATAAAGGGTTTAAATGAGTGATTCAGAGAATATTTGTTTATTTTTTAAAAAATTTGTTGTTATAGGGAGGGGAAGAGGTTCTGGCGCCCTTTAAGTGCGTCCAGGTACCGCAAATTTACTTACGGTTTGGAACCAAATGTATACTTCCATTGTCATCTAAATTTCTTATAGAATTGATAAATTTCTTGTAATTAAATTTAACAAAAAATATCATCTAAATTAAATATTAAAAAGTGTCATCTAAATTAAATTTAACTTTTAAAATTATAATTAAAAAATATTTCTTATATTTATTTATAAAAAATTATTCATAATTTTAATTAAATAATTAAAAGACAATTACATTCACTATTATAATTAAAAAAATTAATTATTAGATTCATTGTTTAATTTCATATCATAAATTTACTTTAATAATTTTTAATTATAAATTTAAGTTATTTTTATTATAATAATTTAATTTAATTATATTGTTAGAAATATATTATACAATTAATGCATATCAAGTAAATCAAAACAAAAAAAATCAATTGTATCTTGTATCTCTTCATATAGAAATTGATATCAATTGTATTAATAGATTTTATTATTATAAGCCAAATATAAATTAACCTATATATATATATATATATATATATATATATATATATATATATATATATATATATATATATATATATATATATATATATATATATATATATATATATATATATATATATATATGGACCCAAAATTCTATAGTAAAGATTAGTATGTTGTTTATTTAGTGTTATACCCAAAATTCGTAAATCCACTTACGAATTTATCTTATTTTGTTTACTTCGTAAGTGCACTTACGAATTCACCTTATTTGATTTACTTCGTTACGAATTTATCTTAATTTTTAAAAATCCTAAATTATGTCATATGTGTATTTATGAACTTATCTTATTTTAAATACATTTACGAAATCTGAAAATACTTTTATTTTTCATCAAAGATAGGAAAGAAGCCTATTGCGAAGAAATTTTCTTTTATACAGTAGCATGTAAAAAAAATTTCAAATTATTTCATTTAACACTCTTATCCCTTTCTACATATTACTTCTTGTCAAGGACTTAGAATTCAAACCTAAGAGTTACATAACAACACGACAAGTAAGGTGAATAAAGACACGTGTGTCTTTGAAATTCCACTTAGACGGCAACAACAAATTACTATGTACGATGACATAAATACATCTTCGATATGTTTCTATATTTTCA
The DNA here is from genome assembly GCA_021764765.1 of Vicia sativa. NCBI lineage: Eukaryota > Viridiplantae > Streptophyta > Magnoliopsida > Fabales > Fabaceae > Vicia > Vicia sativa. Next base: position 86,318,246 of record CM038797.1, read on the forward strand.
AACATAACAATGACGTCTCTAAAATGACGTTTTTATTTTCCCATTCACTTTAGACTTTCATGAAAAGTTATATATATATATATATATATATATATATATATATATATATATATATATATATATATCAATCACACCCCCACAACTTAATTCCTCTCACTTGTTCGTTTCCTATATATTAAAGTATTATACATTCACTTCCACAACAATTCACATTTTCATCCTATTCTTAAATCTTAACCTACCTAGCCTAGCTCATCTTAAAAGGAAAAAAAAAAACAAAGATTATTTGATATAATAAAGTTTTATCTATAATGGATCATGTGAGAAATGATCAACCTTCTACCTCTACAACCAAAGTTGAAAGAAGGCTCGTGGAGAAAAACAGAAGAAATCAGATGAAGATTCTCTACACCAAACTCAACTCTCTTCTCCCTAACTATAACCCCAAGGTTCTAATATCTCTCTCTCTCTCTCTCCCTCTCCATCTCCCTCTCCCTCTCCCTCTCCATCTCCCTCTCCCTCTCCCTCATAGTTATTGTGCTTGTTTGATTTTTGATTATTTATACGTAATCTAGGAGTTGGCGTTGGCATTACCGGACCAAGTAGAAGAAGCCATAAACTACATTAAGAGTTTAGAGGCAAGTGTGAAGATGGCTGAGGAGAAGAAAGAGAGATTGTTAGTGGAGAAGAAGAAAAGATCGCGTGAATGTTTCTTAGGTGTTCCAAAATCGCCATGTTTTGAAATTCATGAATTTGGTTCTTCTCTACAAATTGTTCTTACGTGTGGTTTAGATAATCAGTTCATTTTCTATGAAATTATTCGTGTGTTGCATGAAGAGAATGTAGATGTCAAGAGTGTCAATTCCTCGACTGTTGGTGAAAATTCTTTCTTACATGTCGTGCATGCTGAGGTATATATCTGTTTCATTAGTTACTTAATTAATCAAGGTTCTAAAAAACCATTGCGGTCGTGTCGCGGTTACGTTGTGCTTGCATCGGTCAGTACAAGTGTTGCGGTATTTATTGCGGTCATTATGATGTGAATTAGTTATAATTTATTCTTTAATATAAAAACGGTGATAAGTGTATCGACACCTTTCAAAACCGTTTTGTCACTGCTGTTTTCGCATTGGCCGACAGTTTTTTAAAACCCTAAATTAAATGTTTGCATTTTCTTTAATTTTATGTAGTAACTCTTCTTTTCTTTAATGCAGATTCCTCAGACTTATGTTCAATTTGGAGCGACAAAAGTGAGTGAAAGATTGAAAAGGTTTGTGAATGGATCATCCAGTGATGTGGAAATACAACCTCATGAGTTCTGGGATTTTGAAATTGGAAATGATGTGTGGAGTTTCTAAGTAGAGTCATGCAATTACTAAGAGTTTATAGTTAGCAAGTCATTCTATTGTGTGAGTTGTTTATGATAATTAATTGAAGAAAAGTATTTATGAGATGACAATGAGCATGGTTTTGTAAGAAAAACATACTCACAATTTGAAAAGAAAGAGATCTAATAGTGAAATAAATATTAAACATATTTATAATATTCGCAACAAATACAACAAAACTATAAGGACTTCAAAATTTGAAATCAAGTAATTGTTGAAATTGTTAGATGAACATCATTTCGAATTGTTTAGTGATGTAATGTTTAGTGATGTAAAATATGTTTAAGAATTTTTTTTATGCATTTAGAATCCCTCAAATTGTTTCACTTATTTTGCAATGTATTGATAATTCATTGAACATACTAGACAGACTATTACATATTACATCTTATCATTGCTTGAAATTGTTGGAGATACTTGACATGTATATTCAATTGACTTTGCCATTTTAGAATGTGAAAAGAATGATAATGGTAATTGTGCTCTAGAAATGTATCACAGTTTGTTGAAAGATCTAGAAAATATGTCAAAGAATATTGTCCTTATCGCGATACTTCACTAATAAATTTTGTTGCAAAAGTATTTTCTGCACCATATATTTTATTGTGGTGGTATCACATAATTAACAGTGAGATCTAGAGTTAAGTCAATTTAAAAAAAAACATTTAGACAAAGATGAAAAAATTGTCGAATTTAAGCAAATATTGGAAACAACAATAGAAGCTTGGAGTGATGTAATAAATTTTTCTAATTTATTTTATCTTGTAGTTCAAAAATGTGAGTGCAAACCTTTCTAAGTTTTTGAAATATTTTGAAACTACAACATTAGATTATGTGAAGGAGAAAATCATAAGTGTTTAGACCGATCAAATTAGACACATTGGCAATACCCTGCACCATAAAAAGAGTTGAGATACATATCTCTTTCAATCAAAGTATCATTGTATTAGAACATAAGTTTAAGGACAATATTTTGTATTCTAAGTTAATTTGAAATATTTCTTATTGAGGATTTAATTTTATTCACCACAAAGTTGCACAAGCAAATAAAATAAGTTCAGATAACTTCAATTGTGGTTGAACAATTAGAAAAATATATTGTCTTCTATGTGCTTATGCAATTACAAAGAAGATCGTGAAGATGGATGAGGTAAACACACATTAAAAAAGGTTTTGGTTTGAAGATGATGATGGTGTGATCAAAGATGATAAACCATATATATCTATTATGATAGAGTGGATGGTGATTCAGAAAATAGAAAGGTGTTTCATGTCATCTGTTTGATCTTGAACTTACTTGATTCATCCAACTTAGTATACAAGTAGCCAAACATTAAGCTCTCAAGTTATACCCGTGAATCATTCGTAGATCTAAGAAATAAGAAACACATAATACACCAGCTTATGTTGCACTTTTATCTATAAAAATGGTTATGCTAAGAAATATACCTTCAAGGAACATTGTTTGTGAAACTCTTTGAGTCCATCATTACGGTAATGAGTAACAATGCCCGTCAAATACTGTATGTATATGGTCTCAATAAGTTTAAATCATGCACGGAGTCCCCACGTTTGTGCAATATCGAGTTCGACCTCATCAAGTTCAACTCTTAAGTGTTCAACCATCAAATCTAGTGCTTCAAATATATGAAGAGAAGAATGATCCAATAGTTGGCGTATGATAGACAGATGGAGAAAACAAGAAATATCATCCAGAGTGATGATCATCTCACCAATGGAAAGATGAAAGGGTGGTGTATGTGTATCTAAATGTCATCTCTTGAGAAATAATGACAATAGTCTATGGTTTGTGAAGTTGCATCCCTACGTACATCATTTACCTTATATGCTACTAATACATCTTAAAACTATGATAATATTTAAGGCCATACTTTTTATGTGTATATATTTTACTTGCAAAAAGTACAATGATGTTGATTATCCTTATCATGACTCTCATAGTCCTCTCAAACTATTGAGAGACCTTTGCGTAAGAGCATCTCGAATGGTGTTACTCATTTTTTTAGTTTTTTGTGGAATCTATTAAGTCACATTAGTTTGAGCAACTCGTCTAATTTTTTATTCTAATGGTACAATTCTAAAGAACTCATACGTGGTCCACCATTTTATCTCATATATTAATATTTTATTTATATTAATTTTATTTTAACTTAAAATAATAATTTAAATTATAAAAATTAATATTAATATAAAATAAATTAAACATAAATTAAACATAAAATTTAAAATAATAATTAAAATAAATTAAACTTAAAAGTTAAAACAATAATTAAAATTATATAATTAGAAATAATGAAAATAAATAACACCGTGTAGTTCGTTAAATTTAGAATTGTTTGATGGAAATTTTGATTAAATAAAATATTGTGTCAAATGAAGGCTAATTAGTTAAATTGTGAGAGAAATATTAAAAAATAGAGAGTAATTGAAATTTTAAGAAAAATTAAAATTGTGTGGAAAAATTTGAGTATAAAAAATTAGAAATGATTTCAATTATAATAAAATTAATTGTTAAAAGAAATAAACAAAAGCTAGCTGAAACACAACCATTGCCATTTTTATTATATTTATTTCATTCAATCGTTGCATTGCAATGCTACGATCGTCACTTGGCACAAGTGCAATGTCCACTTTTTCTTGAAAGCTGGTGTTCAATTGGCGAACCAAGACAACCATCCTCCCGTTGGAGATGGTCTAAGAAGCTGAATTTATCTTTAGTTGAGTCTTGGAATTTTTTTATGGGTCCTATTTAACCATAAATTAACTGTGAAATATGTGTATGGAGGCGCTTTTAGCCATAATTTAATCTTGAAAAAGTGTGAGGTCGTGTGTTCTAGGTCTCCATGCACATCCTCAACAAGGACCCTAACTAGCGAGTATGACCACAAGAGGGTTTTATGCTAATTATACAAAAATAACAAATGGATCTTCCCAACCCTAGAGGTTTAGATACTAATAGCCAAAAATATGGTTAATATCATGAGAAAGAAATGGATTTTCCTCAGGTTCCCAGTGAGTTTATGAGAGTAAGGGAATGAGTGTTTTCCTCCTTAATTGGTGGAGTGGTTTCCTCAGTAGTCTTATACAAAATCCCTCCTTTTAGGGACACGTCATTGACATGTACTAAGGAGGTTAGATTGTGAAAGGATTGGGTTGGGTGACCCAAGCTTCGGTTGGGAAACATGTATCCCACCTTATTATGCATGCTCGTTTTGTATTCTGGCTCTTTTATAACACCTTTGGGCTTATTGAGTAACGGGTCTCTCCCTTTTAAGGCTCAACCAAGATTTTCCCGGTCCATGTCTCTCAAGCACACAGAATGAAAATGAAGAGGTGATTAAATAAGGTATGTTGTGATCCTTTCTCAGGAAATAACTTTAAAGGAGAGTTCCTCATACGAGACTTGTAAAGGAGAGTTCCTTAGGTGAGACTTGCAAAAGAGAATCCCTCGAGCAATACTTGTAAAGAAGAGTCCCTTAGATGAGACTTTTGAAGGCCGGTTTCTTAGGAGAAACTTGTAAACGTGAGTCCCTTAGGAAAGACTTGTAAAGGAGATTCCCTTAGGCCAAACTTGTAAAGGAGATTCCCTCTAGCGCAACATGTAAAGGAGCGTCCCTTAGGAGATATTTGTAAAGGTGAGTCCCTCAGGGAAGACTTGTAAAGACAAGTCTAACCCATTCAACACTTAGGGGTTTTATTTTGTATTACCTCCTTTGTTTCCTTATTAGAGGGTTTTGTAACATTGCCCTTCAAGGTCTTTTAATAAAAGTAAGTGTTTTTATGTTGGCTTTAATTTTTGGTAAAACTAGTTTATGTCAATGTCTTGACCGATGTCATGACATTTAGAGTTGAAGATAAATTCTGCAGAAGAAGAAGAATACAGGTACAACTCAGACTGGGAGTTAACTATTATGCTGGAAATCTGCAAGAAGAATGACTGATGTCATGACCAATGTTATGACATTCTGTGCAACATCTGTTGTTCTGCAGATTTACTTTTCCTGAGACTTTTCAGGATTTCTGTTGAGCTGTTTTATTATGGATTATGTTATTGGATCTCATGCTCACGTGGCTCTGAGGTTAACCTTGTTTAACCCTAAATTGGTTTGTTAAAAAGACCAAGTCTTTAGGTTAAATTAAGTTAACGCTAGCTATAATTATGGAAGCCCAAATTGAAGTCTTTTTACTGCTTCTATATTAGTGAGAAAACCCTGATGTTACTGCTGCGCCTTTCACTGTTAGGAGATTTAGCAGTCTATTGTTATTGTGTTCTTGTTATTCTTGTGAGCCAAGCAATTATCATTTGATAAGTTCCTTGGACTAGGATTTGATTGTAAGGGTTGTTTATCACTCAAAGCTTTGAAGCACGAGTGTTGTGTCTCTTGATTAAAGCTTTGAAGCAAAATCAAGTATGTTTATTGAAGAGTGTCTTCACAATTCAATTAATCAATAGGTTGATATCACTGCTGTGATTGAGGAGGAGTGAGTAGGAACTCAGGTCTAAGTAGGACTTAGATTGAAGTTTCATTGGGTGGGTCTTAAGTGAAGGAGATAAACTGGTTGGTTTATTCCTGAATTAATACTGCTTATAGTGGATTTCCTCCCTGGCTTGGTAGCCCCCAGATGTAGGTGTAGTTACACACTGAACTGGGTAAACAATTGATTGTGTTCTTTACTATTTTAAATTACTGTGTGAATTGTTAAACAGTTTGTCAGATACGGTGTCATAACATTCTCTGTGATATCACGTATCTGCTGCCAGGAATTATAATTGGCATCAGAGCAGGCACCTGCCTGTTATTTCTGGGTGAGATCTAGGGATATTATTTTTTGGCGTTATGGACAAGGAAGGAGGATTTGGAAGTAGACCACCAATTCTGGACGGATCTAACTATGATTACTGGAAACCTCGTATGGTTTCCTTTTTGAAGTTATTGGATAACAAAGCTTGGAGAGCTGCTGACAGAGGATTGAAACATCCCACCAAACTTGAGAAAGATGGGACTACTAGCCTGAAACTTGAGGAAGAATGGAGCAAAGAAGAAGAAGAGCTAGCACTGGGCAACTCTAAAGCATTGAATGCCTTATTCAATGGAATTGACAGAAATATTTTCAGACTAGTACATCAGTGTGAACTGGCCAAGGATGTTTGGGACACTCTCAAAACCACTCATGAGGGTACATCCAAGGTGAAAATGTCAAGACTTCAGATGCTTACCACCAAATTTGAAAATCTGAAGATGAAGGAAGATGAGACCATTCATGAGTTTCACATGAACATCTTGGAGATTGCCAACACCTCAGGAGCATTGGGAGAAAAGATGTCAGAAGAAAAGCTGGTGAGAAAGATTCTCAGATCCTTGCCCAAAAGGTTTGCAATGAAGGTGACTGCTATAGAGGAAGCTCAAGATATCTGCAACTTGAAGGTTGATGAACTAATTGGATCACTTCAGACATTTGAGATGGGGATCAGTGACAATGTTGACAAGAAAAACAAGAGCATAGCCCTTGTATCCAATACTGAAGAGGAAAGCAAGGAAGGTGATGAAGAGAAGATATCAGAAGCAATAGCTGTGCTAGGAAGGCAGTTCAACAAACTCATCAAGAGAATTGACCCAAAGTCAAGGTCCAATGTCAAGAACATCCCATCTGACATTAGCAGAACTTATGACTCCAGCAGAAGAACCAAGTCTGAAGAAAAGGGAAATCAAAGCAAAGGAATCCAGTGTCATGGGTGTGAAGGATATGGGCACATTCGAGCTGAATGTCCTACCTTTCTAAAGAAACAAAAGAAAGAAATATCTATCACTTTGTCTGATGGTGACTCAGAAAGTGATTCTGAAGAAGAATCTGCCAAACTTGTTACTGCACTATCTGGTGTTTGTAACTCTGATAATGATTCTAGTGATGAGGAAGTGACATTTGAATAACTTGCTGACACTTACAAGAAGCTGTGTATCAGAAGTGCTGAAGTCTGCCAGCAAAATGAGAATCAGAAAAAACTCATTATGAAGTTGGAGGCTGAGAAGAAGGAAGACACTGCTACTATAAGTCATCTCAAAGGTGAAGTTCTAGTGTTGAATTCCAAACTTGATCAGATGACTAAGTCTGTCAAGATGTTAACAAATGGAACTGACAAGTTGGAAGAAATCCTTCAGACTGGACAACATGCAGGAAATATGTCTGGTCTAGGATATGTGGCTGCAAAGAAACCTGCTGGTAACAAGAAGAAGAATAGGCCTGATAAACCAATGTCAAGGTAGATGTCAGGTGACAAGAAGAAGAGCAGGCCTGATAAATCAATGTCAAGGCAAATGTCACAAGATAGGGCTCAACATCAAGATCAGAGAAACATGAAGAAGAAGTTTCAAAGATGGAGATGTCATTATTGTGGAAGGTTTGGACACATAAAGCCATATTGCTTCAGACTATATGGATATCCCAATTAGACCTCATATGTCCAGCCTAAGATCAACAAGGCACCCTATGTTCAACAGTGGAAGAGAAAGACTGCAGCTTTGATAGCTCACACCTCCCTCAGAGTTTCTGCCAAGGAAGACTGGTCTTTGACAGTGGATGTTCTAAACACATGACTGGAATTAAGAATCTGCTTAATGATGTCAAACCTCATACTACTAGCTATGTCACTTTTGGAGATGGAGCTAGAGGAGAAATCAAAGGTGTTGGAAACTTGGACTGCCCTGGAGTTCCAAACCTAAATGAAGTGCTGCTGGTAAATGGTTTGACTGCAAATCTCATAAATATCAGTCATCTATGTGATATGGGATTCAAGGTCAACTTCAGCAAGTTTGAATGTCTTGTAACAAATGAAAAACAAGAAGTTGTTATGAGAGGAGTCAGATCAAAGGACAACTGTTACCTATGGGAATCTGAGGACACTAACTACCCTTTTGTGTGCTCTACAGCCAAAGAAGAAAAGGAAGTGAAACTGTGGCACCAAAAGCTTGGTCATTTACACCTTAGAGGGATGAAAAAGATCATATCCATGGTGGCTGTCAGAGGGATTCCAAGACTTCATATTGATGAAGGGAGAGTTTGTGGTGAATGTCCGATTGGAAAGCAAACCAGAATGTCACATCCAAAGTCAAGACATCTGACCACCTCTAAGGTGCTAGAGCTTTTGCACATGGATCTGATGGGTCCTATGCAGGTTGAAAGCCTTGGTGGAAAAAGATATGCTTATGTCGTTGTGGATGATTTTTCCAGATTTACCTGGATAAACTTCATCAGGAAAAAATCTGATGTTTTTGATGTCTTTAAAGAATTATGCAAGAGACTTCAAAGAGAAAAAGAAGGATGCATTGTTAGAATTAGAAGTGATCATGGAAAGGAATTTGAGAATAGCAAGTTTGATGAGTTCTGTTCCTCAGAAGGAATAAATCATGAGTTCTCCTCACCTATAACTCCTCAACAAAATGGAGTTGTGGAAAGGAAAAACAGAACTATATAGGCATCTGCCAAAGCAATGATACATGCCAAGAAGCTTCTTATTCATTTTTGGGCTGAAGCTATGAATACAACATGTTATGTCCACAACAGGGTAACCTTGAGAAAGGGAACATCATCCACCCTGTATGAAATATGGAAAGGTAGAAAGCCTACTGTGAAGTATTTCCATGTATTTGGGAGCAAATGCTATATTCTGATAGATCGTGAACAAAGGAGGAAGATGGACTCTAAAAGTGATGAAGGAATTTTTCTGGGATACTCTACAAACAGCAGAGCATATAGGGTATTCAATTCTAGGACCAAAGTTATGATGGAGTTTATAAATGTCATATTTGATGATCACCATGAGGAAACAAATGTCCCATATGATGTTGAGACATTGTTTGAGACATCACCACAAGTGTCTGATAAAGATGATGTGCCTATCCCTACTCCACCAAAGTCTGAATCAGAGGTAGCTAACAAAGATCCTTCCATCAGAGTTCTGAAAGATCATCCAAAGGAACTCATCATTGGAGATCCTAACAGTGGAGTCATTACAAGATCTAGAGAAATCATCTCAAACTCTTGTTTTGTGTCTAAGATTGAGCCAAAGAATGTTAAAGAGGCTTTGACTGATGAATACTGGATTGGAGCAATGCAAGATGAATTGAACCAGTTCAAACAACATGAAGTGTGAGAGTTAGTTCCTAGACTAGAAGGAACAAACATCATTGGTACAAAGTGGATCTACAAGAACAAGTCAGATGCAGAAGGGGTTGTCACCAGGAATAAGGCAAGGCTTGTTGCTCAAGGGTACACTCAAGTTGAAGGGGTTGATTTTGATGAGACTTTTGCTCCTGTAGCCAGGCTGGAATCTATCAAATTACTACTAGGATTTGCTTGCCTTCTGAAGTTTAAGCTGTTTCAGATGGATGTGAAAAGTGCCTTCCTAAATGGGTACTTAAATGAGGAAGTGTATGTGGAACAGCCTAAAGGATTTGTGGATCCAAACTGTCCTGATCATGTTTACAAATTGAGGAAAGCATTATATGGTTTGAAACAAGCTCCTAGAGCTTGGTATGAAAGATTGACAAAGTTCCTTACTGACAAAGGATATAGGAAAGGAGGGTTGGACAAAACTCTGTTTGTCAAGGATGAAGGAGGAAAGATAATGGTGGCTCAAATATATGTTGATGACATAGTGTTTGGAGGAATGTCAGATAAAATGGTTAAACATTTTGCTAACTAGATGCAAGCTGAATTTGAAATGAGTCTCATGGGGGAATTGACCTACTTTCTTGGACTACAAGTCACATAGATGGAAAACTCAATCTTTCTCTCTCAAAGCAAGTATGCAAAGAATATTGTCAAGAAGTTTGGGATGGAGAATGAAAGTCATAAAAGGACTCCTGCACCTACTCATCTAAAGCTGTCCAAACACACAAGTGGGACAAATGTTGATCAAAGCTTGTACAGAAGCATGATAGGAAGTCTGCTGTATTTAACAGCCAGCAGACCTGACATTGCCTTTGCTGTTGGAGTATGTGCAAGATACCAGACTGAACCTAAAGTAAGTCACATTAATCAGGTGAAAAGAATTTTGAAGTATGTGAATGGAACTTACAATTATGGTATGCTATACTCTCATGGATGTAAACCAATTCTGTTTGGTTATTGTGATGCTGATTGGGCTGGTAGTGTTGATGATAGAAAAAGCACCTCTGGAGGATGCTTCTTTTTGGGAAACAATCTTGTTTCTTGGTTCAGCAAGAAGCAGAACTGTGTGTCTTTATCTACTGCTGAAGCTGAATACATAGCAGCTGGTAGCAGTTGTTCTCAAATGATCTGGATGAAGCAGATGCTGACTGAGTACAATGTCACACAGGATGTCATGACATTGTACTGTGACAACCTGAGTGCTATTAATATTTCCAAGAATCCTATACAGCACAGCAGGACTAAGCATATTGACATTAGACATCACTTCATCAGAGATCTTGTGGAAGAGAAGGTGATTAAGTTGGAGCATGTAGCCACTGAACTACAACTGGCTGACATTTTTACTAAGGCACTTGATGCTAATCAGTTTGAGAATTTAAGGGGCAAGCTGGGTATTTGCCAATATGAAGAGTTGTAGCAATTAATGTTGCTTACAACAAGGGATGGAAGAAACGTTTTATTTAATTTAATTCTAATTGGGCCATTTAATTGTTTCCCTCTTTTTTTTCAAAAGTTTAAGAAGAGGAAGAGTCATATTTATATCTCACTTTTTCCATTTGGCTGTACCACTCTCCATTCTCTCAAAAGAAAATCTCAAACTCATTGTCACCTGCACTTTCAGTCTCTCAAGATGTCTCAGCAAAATGTGTCATCATCATCATCAAAGGATATTGTGTCCTCTTCATCCACTGACTCAGGACCTAGGGCAAGCGCAAATCCCATGGATGCTGATGTTCTGGAGGTCACACCTCTTCGTGCCATGGCCACTGATCCTACAAGGGTCAAGAAGCTTCGTACCAGACATGCAAGAAGGTCTCAAGCTTCTCCATCTGGTAAGACTACTGAACCATCTTCCTCTGTTCCTCCTGAGATAGCCAATAGGGAGGGCTCTGCATATGTTCATCAAGCCATAGCTAGATTAGTTACTAGGATTCTGAATGAGAATCACTATGTACCTGGGGTATCTATTCCATTGAATCAAGAAACTGCTAGCCCTAATTTAGCAACTGATCCAAATGTCACTCAGAATGTCAAGACATCTGATGACAATGTTAGGAAATCTCCTGAGAAACCTGCTGTTGACACCACTGAAAAATCTCTTGAGAAACCTGTTGATGAACACATTGAGAAGTCTCCAGAGAAACCTTCTGATGATAATCTTGAAGAATCTCACGAGAAAGCGCGATCACCAACCCCCGAAAATGTTGTTGAACCTCCTATTATTGATCTTGATGAAGAATTTTCTGACAATGACCTAATAGCTAATGTTAACCCTAGCATAGCTAAAAGGATGATGAGTAGAAAAGGAAAGCAGAATGTTGTTCAAAGCCCCTCCAAAGAGAAAAGATGTGAATGAGAACTCTAAGTCCGAAAGCAAGAGAAAAATCAAAAAGACAAAAATGGAACTTCCAAAGGGAAAGGAAGGGTAAAATCTTGGGAGTATCTCGGACCAAAGAGAACTCCAATTTCAAGAGAGAAAGGCTCTGAACCTTGATCGATGAGAAATCAGATTTTGATTTTGATGTTGAAGGAAATGTCTCAGACATTCCTCCCAGGAAGAAACCTTCCTCCAGCAAACTGCCTAAAGTCCCTGAGGTTGCAATTGATAACATCTCCTTTCACCATCCAGAGAATGCTAGCAGGTGGAAGTATGTTTTTCTGAAAAGGATTTCCTTGGAGAGGGAGTTGAACAGGAGTGCCCTTGAATGCAAGGATGTCATGGATTTAACCAAAGTTGTTGGCCTGATGAAAAAAGTGGTTAAGTTTTCAAATTGCTATGATATTTTGGTGAAGGAATTTATTGTGAATCTGTCTGGTGGATGTGCTGATGGAAAGTCAGCTGACTTTAAAAATGAGTATGTGATAGGAAGGAAGGTGAAGTTCTCTCTAACTGTGATCAACAAATTTCTGGGAAGGTCTGATGATGCTCAACCTGAGCTTGAAGTAACAGATAATCAAGTGTGTCAAACCATTATTGCCAAGCAAGTAAAATAATGGCCTTTGAAGGGAAAGATGACTGCTAGCAAACTAAGTGTCAAGTTTTCCATTCTGCACAAGATAGGTGCAGCCAACTGGGTTCCCACAAACCACAAGTCCACCATCTCCATTGGTCTAGGAAGATTTATTTTTGCTGTTGGAACCAAGACAAAGTTTGATTATGGAACCTATATCTTTGAGCAAACCATGAAGCATGCAGACAACTATGCAATTAAAGGTCCCATAGCCTTTCCCTCACTCTTGTGTGGTATCATCACTGACCAATATCCTGATATCCTGGTAGAAAAGGATTCTGTGTGCAAAAGAGCTCCTGCTCTTGGTTTCCACTACAAGTTGTTTCAGGGGAAACATGTCCCTGACATTGTTATGACATCTGCTGAGACATCAAATGTCAAGGCTAACTCTCAGAAGGCGGATGTCATTGCTGTGCTAAAAGAAACTTGCAGGGAACTTGAAGCAAGGAAGCAAACTCTTGAGGAGCTGATCTCTACCTTGGAGAAGGAAAAAGAAGACACTGAGGTTGAGGATGAAAGGCTAGATGAGGATGCTGCTGAAGATTTGAATGAGGATGCTGATGAAGAGCAAGAGGCTGGTGCTGAATGCAGTTCAGAGGAAGCTACTTACCACAGTGCTTCTTCAGGAGAAGAAAGTGCCTAATTGCTGATTCCTGCTGCTGCTGCTGCTTGTGTTTTGTTGTTTTTGATTCTGTTTGTTCTGGCTGATTGTATTTTATTGACTTGGCTGTATAACTATAACTTCTGCTACTTAATATCTCATGAATTCTGGGAATCTGTAATGACACCTTTGGCCCCTTTGTGGCTAAAAAGGGGGAGATGAAATTAAGGGAATCATGGGTTGAATTTATCTTTAGATATTTAGCTTAGTTAGCTTAGACTGGTTATTTTATTTCTGCTGCATTGAATCTCTGATAGCTTAGTTTGTTTTAGCCAAAAATTTGCCAAAGGGGGAGTTTGTAAGTGTTTTTATGTTGGCTTTAATTTTTGGTAAAACTAGTTTATGTCAATGTCTTGACTGATGTCATGACATTCAGAGTTGAAGATAAATTATGCAGAAGAAGAATAATCTGTGACTCGGGAGTTAACTATTATCTTGAAATGCAAGAAGAATGGTGATGTCATGACCAATGTTATGACATTCGGTGCAACATCTGCTGTTCTACAGATTTACTTTTCCTGAGACTTTCCAGGATTTCTGTTGAGCTATTTTATTATGGATTATGTTATTGGATCTCATGCTCACGTGGCTCTGAGGTTAACCTTGTTTAACCCTAAATTGGTTTGTTAAAAAGACCAAGTCTTTAGGTTAAATTAAGTTAACCCTAGCTATAATTATGGAAGCCCAAATTGAAGTCTTTTTACTGCTTCTATATTAGTGAGAAAACCCTGATGTTACTGCTGCGCCTTTCACTGTTAGGAGATTTAGCAGTCTATTGTTATTGTGTTCTTGTTATTCTTGTGAGCCAAGCAATTATCATTTGATAAGTGCCTTGGACTAGGATTTGATTGTAAGGGTTGTTTATCACTCAAAGCTTTGAAGCACGAGTGTTGTGTCTCTTGATTAAAGCTTTGAAGCAAAATCAAGTATGTTTATTGAAGAGTGTCTTCACAATTCAATTAATCAATAGGTTGATATCACTGCTGTGATTGATGGGGAGTGAGTAGGAACTCAGGTCTAAGTAGGACTTAGATTGAAGTTGCATTGGGTAGGTCTTAAGTGAAGGAGATAAACTGGTTGGTTTATTCCTGAATTAATACTGCTTATTGTGGATTTCCTCCCTGGCTTGGTAGCCTCCAGATGTAGGTGTAGTTACACACTGAACTGGGTAAACAATTGATTGTGTTCTTTACTATTTTAAATTACTGTGTGAATTGTTAAACAGTTTGTCAGATACGGTGTCATAACATTCTCTGTGACATCACGTATCTGCTGCCAGGAATTACTAAAAGTATTCACGCCTTTGGCAATATGTTTTTGATTTTGTGTGACCGTTGTTGTTTGAGCTGGTAAAATCACCTTATGAGGCTTATCCATAAAGGCGGTGATAACAAGTCCCAACTCAAACGAGATGGCCTCATAGGGAGGCCTTACCTCAATATTAAGAAATGAAGCATGTGAAGGGAAATTGATTTAAATATGAGATATTGATCTCATTCTATATAAGTGTATCATTGACATGAAGATTAAGGGGTGGGTTACTTTATGGTAGATTAAAGGGGGTCCCTTGAGCATAGCTTGGGCGATTCCCTCAATAGTTTCTTGGGGAAAGTCTTTCAATTGTTGATTGGGCGATTCCCTCAAGTGTTGTTTGGGACAAGTCTCTCAAGTGGTTATTGGGGCGAGTCCTCAAGCATTGTTGTATTTAATGTTGTAGGTATTTGTACCTTTTTGTTATTCGTATTTCCTCCATTTGTAGGCCTTTTTATAACCACGCTTTTCAACTTTTTTCTTTAATGAAAAAGCTTACACCTTCTGGCTCTTTACTTTACCAAATTATTGAGTTTTATTATTTGCAACATCAAGTTATATTTTTCAGGTGTGTTCCCTATTGTGCCTTCTTTTGGAACACAACAAAGACTTTCCTCTTAAGGCAGAAATGACCCATCAATGAAGGTCTAACAAAAAAATTCATGATAAGTCGACAAGGTTCCTTTAGTGAAGATTCATTAAATATTTCCCTATAAGGAAAAAATGATCCTTCGATGAAGGTTCATTAAATTTTATCTAATTAGGAAAAAAATTATCATTCAATGAAGGTTCAACAAATATTTCCTGATAAGGCAAGAAGGATCCTACAATGAAGTTCAAAAAAATATTTCTTGATAAGGTGGAAAGAATCCTTCGGTGAAGGTCCAACAAATATTTATTGATAAGGTGTAAAGGATCCTTTAATGAGGATCCATTATATATTGTCTAATGAAACGACAATGAACCTTCAGTGAAGGTCCAACAAGTATTTCCTTATAAGGCGGGAAGGATTCTTCAGTGAAGGTCCAATAAATATTGCTTCATAAGGTGACAAGAAGCCCTGATAAGGGTTAAGCAGTATTGTGTGGAAGCTCGCATGATAGTGTATATCGTGATCAATGTCTTGTAAGGAAACTACGTTATTTCTTGAAATAATATGGAAGTCACACACACACACACACAATCCTTCGCGAAGCCTCACATATTTTATTTAAACCACCTGAAAATATTTTTAAGGCCTAGATAACTAATTAAAAGAATATATGATTGATTTGAAGGCTTTTCCAACTAAATAGTTAATTAAACCTAATAATTTAATCAATTATTTTCACTATGCTGAGTCTAAAATTCACTGGGACAAAATCTCATAATAATTGGTAGAGGTTACAGGTGTGAGCGCAAGAGGGTTTGAATGTTGATCATCTAAAAGTAGGAAACCGAATTTTTGCAACCCTATAGATTAAAATATAAGTAACCAAAACTATGGGTCTAGTCAATAGAATGATGTGGTATTCCTTCAAATTTTCAACGAGTTTGTGGGAATATATAAAAGAGAGGTTTCTTTCGTAATTAAAAAGTGTTTTTCTCATTAATATTGACTAATATGGGCCTTTTCAAGATCGCCTCATATATTAGAGAAATTAACAAGTCACCCCCATATTATACATGGCACCCCCACTCTTAGCACAATTACGAAAATGTCCCTGAAATATATCGAATTTTTTGAAATTTCTGGTGCAGTATCGCAAATTTCGTTTAATTTTCAACTTTTACCGTGTCATATGAACTTAACCGGAAATTTGAAATTTCTAGTACCGAAAATTTCAATTTTCGATACCTAAAATTTCAAATTTCTAATATATTTCATCCTTGTACGAAACTAGAAATTTGAAATTTCTGGTAGTTCTGGAACTATTTTTTTAGCTTTTAGTTGAATAAAATACACAGTGAAATAGAGAATCAATTTAATATATAAATAGAATAAATGTCATACATATATGGTATAGAAAAACTACAATCACTTCCTAGACAATTCCTCAAAATGCTTGAACGACCCGCATATGCTGATTCCCATGTTTTTGCATCATTAAAACAATTCTCCCTCCAATGAGTAATGACGGGAGATAGTGCACAATCGGGTTTCAATTTTAGCTGAACCCAATGATTATCGTTGACAAAACCAACAACAATGATTGTATGTCGACTAGTGTACATGAGTGGTGCTATAAGAAGTGGGGAAATGTTATTTTAAGTCTCATGGAAATGGAAAGAAATACGACTTTATATTTAGAAGCAATGAGATAACCCATATCAATAATCATCATCCATTTATCCCTACCTTACATACCCAAGTGTTTTACTTGTAACGAAGTCCTAACAACAGAGATTGTGTCATAGAAAAACTTAGAAAACATGTCAGTGTGTTGATGGACTTGAATATCTAATTGTTTTTGAATCGAATAACATGCATCTTGCCCCATCCTAATATAGATGAAATGCAACGAAAACCACATTTTCCATCATGATCAACATCAATTATGTCATCGATGTATGAATGAAAGAAATCATGAAACTGTGACAAGTACTCAGGTCTTCAAGATTTGGTAGAAGGTTGCTTACCAGTCAGCATGGTTGATGATTGACTTCCAATTTATTTTGTGCATGATCTCTTTGTAGTCTGACTCCCTTGCGAAGCTACATCATATTCCCACTAGTTAGGATCACGATGATATCACTCTCCTCACCCTTTCGACTTTTCTTAACTCCCTTATTTGGTTTGTATTTCACCGACGGCGGACACATTGAAGTTGTGGATGGATAAGTTAAATCACAAAATTTTTTCTTTAACACTCTATGACCCACAATATCCAAAGTACTAAAATATATCTTCAACACTTCACACTCTAATGCTAAATCCCACTTACTCTCGTCATTAGTCGCATCATGTTCTGAAATGTACGATTTCGTCTAAAATACATGAATTGATTCCAAAGATATAGGTGTGCCTAAAATTTGGAAACCGATAAGGTGACAATCACACAGTAACCCATGTGTTGTTCTAATGTAATAACCACAACTATTCTTGCTTGCACCAACAAATTTTACTCTTTTTAGTTCATTTCTACTAGTTCACTACCACTAGTTCATTTCCATTGAGTTGTATACATTGTCTTGAGAAAAAACTGTGCAATTTAGAATAGAAATGGGTGTTATGCTGATGCTCAATATTGACTGTATTTTTTTGAAATGACACTCTGATGGAAACTAGTTGAAACTTCAACATTGTGTTCACAGCATCCCAACTTCGACATAAATCACCACGACTTGTAGTCAACAAGTTCTTTAGTTTTCAATGTGCATACTCCACCCTAAAAGCTATGAACATATTATCTAAACAACTTTCAATTTTAATATTTAAACATAAACATATTTTCTGTTAGTCCAACGTACATGTTTGTTATTGTGTTCTCTAAATGAGTGAATCTGTTAGTCCATGCAGCAACAAATCTTTCTTTATATGATGTTAATCATGTTTCATTCACATACTTGACAAATGATAAAAATATCATCACAAACACTCTCGAAGTACTTGAAATGTACATCAAACTCGTCTTATGTATTTGAATACATGATATTGTTCCATTGATTTATGACATTTTTTTTCGGATTTCACATACTCCTTACATTTCATGTTCACATTTTTTGAAATATAAAACGTACACAACATATGATTTTCCTTTGGAAACACAAAAAGATATAAAATTTCATCTGCAAACATACCGTAAATTTTAACTGTAAATTTCAAGTATAGATGAAATTTCCGGTTAAGGTTCTTTTGACGCTCGATTGGCAAACATCCATTTTCGATCCATATTTCCTAACAAGTAACATATATAACTAGTTAAAAATTGGTTCTAACAACCAAATTGGGTTCCATCTATAAACCATATTCCCAATTTCACAGTCCTCGTCCTATGGTGTCATAGTTTGTAATTCCATCTCAGAAACTATAACTGTGCCCGCAATATCAAGTTAGGACAAACAGAACAGACAATCTAAAAAGTAAACACGATAAAAAACTATAGTATAATGATAAATAGATATACATGTGTAAGAGACTTATTATAGAATGCAACAACTATTATAGCATGCAACAACTATAGCATGCAAATCTACAACAATTTGTAACACATCGAAAAAATGAAAGCTTTGCAATTGAGGAACAAACAAATGGAAGCATAGTCATTAAAGACATGATAACTTAATTTCTATCATGATTTATAAGCATTTATATAATAAACCCAAACCAAACTCTATATGCATTAAAAAAAAACCACTTTTAAAACCAATTTAAAAAATAAAGTTTAATATCAAAAATAATTTTTTTATTTAAATAGTTTTAAAATTATTATGTTAAACTCACGGTAAATGATGGAACATTAAAATATTAACATGTCAATAAATATTATCTAAATAAATCACAAGAGCATTATTCAATAAAATTGCATTTCATTCTGATACAGAGACCCAATCTCATACTTAATTTGAGACCCAATCTCATACTTAATTTGCATGCCGATAACACATCTAAAGCTTTAGATCCTTGAACATCTATTATGCAACATAAAAATCCGAAATTTACTTAAAAAAAAACATGGGAATTATGATATAATGACCAACAGTGAGAAATCCAAAAACGAATCTGATAATTAAGCATGACTGAATGTTAACACCAACATGTTTCAAGCCTTTTCTAGAAGAAAAATACATCATATTTCAAACACAATAATACTAGGTACCATTTTTAGACAGTGTTTATTTTTATATATGTCACTTCTGTTGAAATTCATTAAAGTGTTCGAACAAGTAATGACAGTTGATGTTAAAATTTGATACCGTTTAATTAAGAAGAAAGTGGTTGTATACAGTTAGACAAAGTATAAAACTGGAAGTACTCATATTGCAATCAATTTGAGGAGGTGATTTTTGTGTGACCATAGATGTTACGTTGAAATGAAATTGATCATCATTTGGAGCTATTATTTAGTATTCTTTTGTTGCTGATTTTTGAAGTATAAAAGTGTTTGTTTTCTTCAGCAACACTAGAAGAGACGGGACAAACTAGTTGCTACTCACCATCAAGATAATTTAATCCTATTTGTTACTTTTCTTTTCCACAAAAACTTTGAGTCCTCTAGCAAGCGAATATCTAAGATCAAATTGACATTACTCAACTCCTTAAGCCTTAATTAAATGTTTATCAATGAATCTTCAGAAAGTAAAACGCTACGACGACCATAACAGTACTAAAAATTTTGTAGAGGTAAACTTATAAACTATCGTATATGAAATTAAGAAAGGGAAGAAACGTTACAAATAGAATATGATAAACGCAAAGCAATAATCGGAGAAAATAAAGATTACCAGCGAACAATGAAGAGAGGGACGACGATGGTGAGTTGGCGAAGGGCTGAGTTCGGTGCGAAATCTATTGTATGTTAGCGACAAAATCTGCAGAACTGTTACTGGATTTTGAACTGCATAAAGCATGCTAGGATCAGCTACCAAGTATGTCTACCTCAAGTTGCTAAAGGACCTGTTATTATGTACAAGCATAAACCTATCATAAACATATTTGTTTCAAAAATGAATTGAATATGTATGTTGCAGAATGCTGTTGCTGGTAGATGTTGAGAAATTGGTGCAACAACTATCTTCAAATGCTAAGAAGATTTATCATATCTCAGGTACCCAAAAGTTTGAGTTGCCAAAAGATGAGGTTAGAATAGCTGATGTATTTCAAGCTGTTGAAACTGCAAAGAGAAACTTCACAGTTTCTGCAAGGGGTTTAGCTGACACCACAATGGAAGATGTCTTCATTAAGGTTGCCCGCGACGCTCAGCAATACGACACTTTATCTTAATTTAATACACATTTTATTGTTGGTCTATACATGTTACATACGTGTAAATAACAAGTATGAATTCAGCTAGTCATCTATGATATTTATAGGATACTCATGTATGATGTTTATATTTTGCTTTGTAATAATTTGCGTAAACTCTTTCAAATAAAATTGTATAAAATCTTAGTATGTTTTTTTTATCATGTTATGGTCCCCATATTTGGATCCAGATTCTCTGTGGTGGGAAAAGTAACAATCTCGGCCGAGCTTAATCTGATATTAGACAGTTGAGATCAGATATTGTGTGAAAAAGTTAGTTACTGCACGAAAGCCAAACCCCTCAATATACAACTACATAGTTTATATACTGATCAAATTTATATTAAACTAATCAAAAATGAAAAGTTATTACTTTTAGGTTCCATGGTGGATTTTTGGGATGATCCAAGTGCAATATCACCCGAAATCATCACCACTAAAGGTATGTCTCATTCTTCTCCTCTTGCCTACTTCAATCATTTACTGATTTGAGTGTTAAATTGTATACAGGTACACTACCCCCTCGATCAAACATCATTGATGCCATGGATTTAACTCAAAAACCACTATTCATATAACCTTTTCTTCATCAATCCATCATCACTGTGAGATTTTCTCCCTCTTGTTTAATTTTAGTATATAAATATTAACATTGATTTAATAATTTTATCATAGTTTAATATTGATTTAACAATTTTTATAAAGTTTTAAAATAATTTCTATCAATTTTCGTAGACTTCATCCATGTTATGATAATTTTCAATTAGAAATTTTATTTTTATAATATATAGATAGCAAATAGAAAAATCAAAAACAACAAATAATTAAGGACCAATGACTATTAGTGGAAAAAAGTAGTACAATTTAGAACCATTGAATTACAAACATACGGGTATCAGTGCTTTTCGCTTAATATGTCTAGAAAATTAGTGAAGGAGATTTCGCACTTTGGCTCTGCCAATTCCATACAAATTGAGTTTGTTTTGTATCTCGATTAAGCACTTTTGTTGAAGTCCCACTACCAGGTGATATATTCTTTCATTTCTTTGTTCAATAGTTTCTGCATTTTTTTTACTAACTATATATATGCATGCATGTGTATGTATGTCATTGAAAGTTAAAATATAAACATGAGATATGAAGTTTTTTTACTGTCTTCACCACTATTTGATTTTTCAGAGGAAATAAAATCACAACTATTACAAAACAATTTTCAAGTATGGGAGGAACGAAAGAAGAAGTTAAACATGAAGAGGTTGAGGTTGATAAGAAGGATAAGAAGGAAAAAAAGAGAAAAAGATTAAGAACCCTGAAGATATAGCACTTGTGCTTACACTGTCACTATAAAGACAAGTTGCAAATCTCCATCTTATACCAGAGATTGAATCAGTCTCTCATTTGAGAGGTTCTCTACAGATCCTAGTCTAGACACATTTCATGTAATCAAAACTGAGTTAGAGAGAAAATTAATACAAATTATTGAAATCAAGTAACTTTTCCAGATTTTGAGCAAATCAGATCTTGAGATTTTATCAAAACCACCTCAATCGCACGGATAGAAGAAAACCTCAGTCCAAATCTCTATGTTTCTAAACTTCCGATTCAAACAAAACAAATAAGTAGCTCAAAATGAAGAAGAATTTGTATACATACCTTCGAAGATTCGGGCGAAAACTTCAACTCCAGTACGGTCTCCAGTGGTGAATTGAAGAATTGTTGTGAAAAAGTGGAGAATCGTTGCCGACAAGAGAGAATCGATGGCTTAGAGGCTGTGAATCCGGGGAGAATCGTTGGTGACGATGGAAGAGTTGATGGCTGAGCAGTGGTGTGGAGATTCGCCGGCTATGAGAGGGAATCGGTGGCTTCTTCTTGTCCGGCTGAGCGGTTACCGGAAGATTATGGCGGCGAAGATGAAGAGTAAAGTTATGGAACTGAGAGGGAAAGAGTGAGAGGGAAAGAGGTGAGTTGTGCCAAAATTTGTGCGCCAAAAAAATTGATATCAGCCAAAAATTTGTTTTGTTTTGTTTTTTAATTTTATTAATTATTAATTATTAATTATTAATAGCACTTTCAGGAAAGTGATATTTTAATGTACAATATTTATAACGTTTCGTAAAAAGTGGTATTTTTACTGAAAATTAATAATAACGTTTTCGCACAAAGTGCTATTAAAATCATATTGTTTGCATTTTTTAATAGCGCCCGATTATAAAGTGCTATTATAAATGTGTTTTTTCTTTTTTAATAGCACTTTCTTTATAAGTGCTATTAAATTAGGAGATACAAAAATTCAATTTTGGCGTAGTGTCTCAAGTTTATCAGAGTTGGGATTTTTACGGTCCCCTCCATCTAGCTGTGAGTTTGATGACTAGGTAAGGAGATTTTTAGCCATGTCATACATTCTAAAATTAAATAATTTGATATTATTCTAAAAACATTAAAAATTATTTTATTTTAATATTAAAAAATATGTTAAATAGAATTGGAATGAAAATATGCCCTAATTTAACATATTTTTTTAATATAAAAAAATAATTTTTAATGTTTTTAGAATAATATCAAATTATTTAATTTTAGAATGTATGACACGACTAAAATCCTCTTGCAGGTCATTAAACTCACAGTCCGATAGAGGGGGACTGCAAAAATTCCTAGTAAACTTGAGGGACAAAAAACCTAACTTTTAAACTAGGAGACCTTAAATTTCATAATTTTGAAAGTAGGGGGATAAAAATGCATTTAACCCTTTATAATATTAGCTTTGATGATGAGTACCATGAGCCAAAAGCCCAAAGCATACGTCTTCCAAGTTTCATCCCATTTCCATGACGATTCTTAACTTACACCACTCTACTAGTTTTCCTTCATTTCTCAACATTCTTACCCTTCCTTCTTCATTCATCATCATTATCAATATGGTTTCTTCTTCAACCCTAATCTCTTCCTTTCCTTTTCTTCAATCCCAATATGGCCACCCTTCTCTTTCTACTCATCATCCTTTCCCTCTCTTCAAGTCCTTCCCTCTCCATCCATAATTTCCATCAACCGTAAGTCCTACCACTCCCTTCATTTCCTATCATAAATATAGTCACAATGCATGTTCCATTTTCTCATTCTGCTGTTTCTGTTTGTACAGTTTTCCCATTGTGGAACCTGATCCTGGTCATACAAAACTACGTCTTTCAAGACAAGGTTTGGAGGCTATTGAGAGAATAAACAACCCCATTGCATCTGTGGCTGTATGTTACCTTCACTGCATGCAAATTTAAACCATGCATATTTTTATTGCTGATAGTTAGATTATCTTGTAACAATATTTTTTATATTCTAACAACAACCTGTTGGTGAATTCAACTTAGGTGATTGGGCCGCATCGTTCCGGAAAGTCTTTCTTGCTAAATCAACTCCTCTCTCTTTCTTGTTATGAAGGTGCATCTTTTATTGCTACTCCATCATCTGCATTTTAGGGGTTTCCTTCTGTTTTCTGTTGTTGCATATCAGTTAAATGATTTACTTTGAAATATTTTTCTGTTAGGGTTTGGTGTTGGGCACATGCGCGAAGTCAAGACAAAAGGTGGATGAAAATTGGTGTTATTATCATGAATATGCGTATTTGGATTTATATAGAAATAATTTTTGATCATTTTTATCTTCTTTTGGTTTGCATCTTTAGGAATATGGGTTTGGGGAACTCCTATAGAGTTAGATATTGATGGAGTAAGAACTTCGGTTTTTTACCTTGATACAGAAGGATTCGAGAGTGTTGGGAAGTCCAATGTATATGACGATCGGTAATTGTTGATTAGTCATGCATTTTGTGTTCATTTTTTGTTGAATCAGATATTATTTTTTATTAGGCCTTTTCTTGTACTTGCAGGATTTTTGCTCTTGCAACTGTCATGAGTTCTGTGCTTATATATAATTTGCCTGAGACGGTAAGATAATGTCTTCCTCCCCTAATTTCAGGAAAACTGACTGAATGTAGAATATTACTGGTATCGACTTTGAATTACTTGATGTAGGATGCATGATCTTGATCTCCTCTCTGTCAACACACTTGTTTTTAATAAAAAGTTAGGCCAATCTCAAATGTTATCCTCTTTGTGTGTTAGATACGAGAGGCTGACATCTCTCGACTCTCTTTTGCGGTGGAGCTTGCTGAAGAGTTTTATGGGAGGTTTGCATCTCGATGGAATTGATAATCTTATCAGTCCTTTTGAAATTGCTTTGTAAAACTCTTCGTTTTATGGATATGTTATGGTTACTGACTTGTTGAATTGTTTTGGATATCTCAAATAATTGTCATATATTGAGCAGAGTGAAGGTAAGCCTGCCAAGGGCCTGAATATTGTCTGCATTGATCTAATCATTTTTATGTAAAATTGTCTTTGATAGATCGATTTTTTTTTGATGTCTCGAAATTTTGTAGGGAAATGATGTGGCCTTTGAACCAGCTAAGCTCTTGTGGCTCATCCAACGTGATTTTCTGCGTAAGTTCATAAATACTCCACTCATTTGTGTAGTTGTGTTTAATACATCGGTAAGCTGTCTTGCATTGAAATCCATTGTGTGTAGTCTACTGGCTTTTGATATTTTCCTTAATCATCTACAGAAGGGAAATCGGTGCAAGAAATGGTGAATGAAGCTCTTCAACGAGTCCCCAATACCAATGGTCAGTACTATTTCTTGCGGTCTTGGAGAAAGTTTTCTTTTACACAGCCTAATGTCTCCTGTTTCGAAAGCAAATCATCTGATAGAAATTTTTGTATTTAACTGCAGGGGACAAAAATATTGACTTGGTATGTCCTCATCTAGATTTCAATATCCAATCGCCAATGAACTATTACTTTGAAACTGAAAATTTATAATGAAAGTTAACTTCTTCAGGTTAATCAGATTCGGGACTCGCTTGCTAGTATGGGGGACAACAATACTGCCTTTAGTTTACCACAGGTATATGAAAATGGAGTTTCTGCTATATTAGAATGTAGTCTTTGTTTCATGTTAAAGTATTTCAATGATTGATCGCTCAACAGCCACATCTCATGAGGACAAAGCTTTGTGATATGAAAGATTTTGAACTCGATCAACTATATGTTACGCGAAGGGAGCAATTGAAAGAGCTTGTTACCAATATAATCTCTCCAAAGATTGTACAAGGGAAAACTTTAAATGGTAAGGAATTTGTTTCTTTTCTGAAGCAGATACTTGATGCCTTGAACAAAGGAGAGATTCCATCATCTGGCTCTCTTGTAGAGGTTTTCAACAAAGGTATTATTGAGAGATGTGTCAAGTTATACAATGAAAAGATGGGAACATTGGTTCTACCTCTTTCAGAGGAATCTCTGCATGAGGTCCATAATAGGTCTCGAGATGAAGTCATGAAAGTTTTTGATCAGCAACATTTTGGCCATCACCATGCTAAAAAATCAACCATGGAGCTGGATGAAGAAATACAAAAGGTTTTCTTTGAATTAATACAGTGAATTGAAAGCTGAAAAATATGATTGACTAATCGGAAATTCATTTAACGCCTATACTTTTGCTTGGGAAATCATGCAGATGTATAAGAATGTTATTTTGCAAAACGAGTACCGATCTTCAAAGCTCTGCGAGGCATTGTACACCAGATGTGAGGACAAAATGGACCAGCTTCAAGTTCTCAGACTTCCTTCCTTGGCAAAATTCAATGCAGGTTTCTTGCAATGCAATCATAGTTTTGATCGTGAATGTATTGGACCATCAAAGACAACTTACGCGACACGGATGATGAAGGTTCGATGCAATAATACTTTTAATTAACAGTTGAGTTGTTTCAATTCTCAATGAAGTGAAATTAAAATGGTTTGGTAACAAATGGAAATGCATTATGTAGATGTTAGGGAAGTCGCGGTCTCAATTTATAAAGGAGTATAACCAAAGACTTTTCAATTGGCTGGTGGTGTTCTCACTGATTATGGTAGTGATTGGACGTTTTATTGTAAAGTTCGTCTTGATTGAAGTCGGAGCATGGATACTCTTTATATTTCTGGAGACTTACACTAAGATGTTTTGGTCAGTAGAGTCTCTTTACTATAACTCAGCTTGGCAGTTTATAGTTGCGACTTGGGAAACTCTTGTTTACAATCCAATCTTAGATCTTGACAGATGGGCTATACCCGTTGGTGTAATTTTGTCAGTGTTTATCATCTATTGGTGGAGTTATGGGAGGAAATATGTATCACAGTGGCTATTACCTTTATACAGAAGCAATAAGAATCGACCACGAACAGACTAAATCTATAATGTTGGTTACATGAAATTATTCAACAAATGTATTCCTTTGTTTATATTAGGGTGAAAATTGAAACAATCATGGATTAAACAATGTGTATTCATTTATCTTTAAACAATGCAAGATAACCAAACATGGAATGATTTGAAACGCCACTTGTTGAAGTTAAACAGATTATGTTAACAGTATGGCATTTCTCTTAAAAGTGTCTTGTTGTGAATCAGATGCCTTAGAAACAAAGTATAAACTTGTTGCTTAATGATTAAGAACAAACAATTGTAGAAAATATGAGAAAAACGTATACAAGAATAACAAATAACCCTCTCACCCTAAATTAAAATTTGCAGTATGCAATGGTGAGAGACTAATATGCTATTTATAATAAACCTAACGTACAAAACTAATGGGCTTTTATCACAAATATTCATTACAAGCTAATTTAGAGTATAATCTAACTTAGACAATTGGACATAACACACAGGCCCATTTCGAAAAGTAACAACCTAACATTTTGACACCCACATACTAGAACATACTTCGACTATATTATATAGGTCTTCGACACCAGCTTGTGAACATACTTCAACGACATGGCTAAACTCTGTCGAACCAAGAAGCCACCCTTCGACCCAATAGAGTTTGATCCAATATCTCACAAATCTCCACCTTGGAACAAACTCTATTATCAAAGAACAAACTAGCTTTATTCATGCAGCTTTATCAACTGCATATAGTGGAAAAACTTGCAACTTGTCAATATCTTGGTGATCATATCAACAACATTATGATCTGTCAAAACCTTCAACACTTGTACTTCTCCATACTCGATTACCCCTCTAACAAAATGCAGCCTCACATCAATGTGCTTGGTTGCTCATGATAGGCTGAATTCTTCGACAAGTGTATTTCACTTTAACTATCACATTTAACAGTGATAACTTCACCTTGAATTTTCAGCTCCTTAGCAAAACCTTCTAGTCAAAATGTTTCTTTCACAGCTTCAGTTAAAGCAATATATTCCCTTCAGTGGTTGATAATGCAACAACCTTCCAAAGTTTTGCTTTCCAACTAACTGTTGTACCAAACATAGTGAAAACATATCCAGAAATAGATTTTCTGGAATCCATACAACCTGCATAATCAGAGTCGACATATCCTTCGATTACTGCTTCATTATCTTCACCCAAGGCTCCACCATAAATCAAGACTCTGTTTAGAGACCCATTTATTTACCTTAGATTCCACTTCAATGCTCGCCAGTGAGCCTTTTCAAGCTTCGCCATGTACCTGCTCACAAGACTTACTGCATATGCTATGTCGGGTCTAGTACAAACTATCGCATCACTACGCCAAAAAGGGTTTTAGGCAGCGCACTTTAAACATGCTTTATACCAAAAGTGTTGCTATAGGTTAAATAAAAAAAATAAAACACAGAAAGTATAAACGAATTTGTAAAAAGCGCTGCTAAAGGCCTACCTTAGACAACGCTTTTTTAAAGCGCTGCTAAAACCCGACCCTAGACAGCGCTTTTCATAAGCGCTGCTAGAGGCTCATTTACTAAGCGCTGCTAAAGGCCCACATAAGACATCACTTTTCTAAAGCGTTGCTAAAACCCCTCCTTAGACAGCGCTTTCTAAAAGCGCTGCGAGAGGCCCATGTAAAGCGCTGCTAAACCCTCCCTTTTGACAGCGCTTTCTAAAAGCGTTGTGTAAGGTCTTTTTTTTATAAAAATAAATTAAACATAAACCCCAAGGTCTTTTTTCATTCTTTCTCTGCAAAACCGCACGCATACGATTTTTTAGTCTTCATCGTCTTCCTCCAGAAATTCCTTCTTCCATTAATACTCCTACGCCTACTCTCCAAACCTCACCATCAACTTCCAGCTTCAAACTTCTTCATTCATCTCCCTCTATTCTCCGCCATTTATCTCCCTCTTCCCCCTTCCGCCTTCAACGGCCCCTTGACCATCTTTCATCCACTATCACCATTAACTATCAACCTTCATCTTCTATAACCCACCGGTTTTCTCCATAGAAACCACTCTTCCACCTTCTGGGCTCGTTAAACGCAACCCGTTTCTTCCTTCCTCTCTTCGTAACGACAAACATGCCAACAATCGTTCAAGTCTCAGCCGCACTCTCTCAATTCCACAACAACCAACAACATTCGCTCAACCTCTGTTCCGTTCAACAACAACCGATCTCAACACTGTGCATTATCTCACAACTGCTTCAACAATTTTGATTCAATATGCTCGGCATCTTGGTAACTTGTAACTTCTTTCGATTTACATAACTTACTTACTGCCTTAATCTTGTGATGAATTGAAATGTTGATACAACTGTGTTTGATTTGGTCTAGTCTGGTCCATTGTGATTCGATGTTGAATAATTTGTTTATAATTCTGGGAAAATAGTTTCAACATTCTTTTGATTTAAATTGGTATACTGTGATACTGTGAAAAGAACCTATGGCCAATTCAAAAAAATACATTAATAGTAGTTTGACAATTGTTTCAGTTTTGATCTAAAGTTATGTTGCGCATTTAAAAGTTGATTTGATACGTCATGTTTGTTGTTGTCCGTGGTTTAAATAATGTCGATTTTGTTTAAATTTCGTGTGAAGTTGTGTCAGTGCTATTCTGTTGATGTTGAAATCAAGGTCATGTTTATGTTTACAATCCCTTTAATTTCAAATTCAAATTATGGATGAATTGATGTCGTGATAGCAAAAATTATTGAAGTTATTGATGCATGTTTATATTGATGCTATTCATGGTACTGAATCTTAACTTACCCTCGACACTATTAGACCTAGTCGAGTTCACCACTTCCTTTGTCTTGATTGTTATAGAAATTGTGGTTTGTCCATAAGGTTTAAATTGGTATATTTTCCATAAGACTTATTCTTTTTTATGATGTTGCAATAGTTGAACTAATTTAGTCTGAGCATTTTGTAAGCAATATTTTTGGTTTCTTTTTTATCAAATATGTGTCAATATTTTTGGTAGCCTTATAATTATTAGTTTCTATCACAATGACTTTTATGCATATATGAAGTTATGCGTAAAACAAAAGCCATAAAAGTGGCTATCTATTGTAATCTATTTACTGTATTGCTGATGGATTACTTGAATTTAAAACCAATTTATAACTAATACTATATGTTGTTTGTATTTTAAATTAGGATTTATTGGATTCTCCTCAAGAAGGTATCCTTCTATAAGCGACTCAAGGTAATAAAATTTAGTGCTATAATTATTAGTTTCTATCACAATGACTTTTATGCATATATGAAGTTATGCATAAAACAAAAGTCATAAAAGTGGCTATCTATGGTCATCTATTTACTGTGTTGTCGATGGATTACTTGAATTTCAAATCAATTTCTAACTAATACTATATGCTATTTGTATTTTAAATTAGGATTTATTGGATTCTCCTCAACAAGGTCTCCTTCTATAAGCGACTCAAGGTAATCAAATTTAGTGCTTGTATTTCGTTCCTGTGATATCAGAGTCTTATGTTTGGTATTTAGTTTTCGTATATAAAACCGAGTCAAACTCATTATTTTCTAATTTCTAATTCAATTAATCAATGTGCAATCTCTTCAATCGAGACTACGATCATATGCATGTATTTTGTACATAGAATATGAGAGGAAAAAGATTTGTTACTGACCAAATTTTTCTATGCCCCCTTTCAATTGTTAATGTATTTGATTTATTTGAGCACTGAAGGACAACGTGAGGAATCAAAGAGAACATTTGATTATGCTTCTTGCTAACTCTAACTATATCAAATGCATTAATATAGTTAAATTTTGTCAACTAGTTCTTAAATATTTGTCAACTAGTAGCCTATGATTAATTTAGAGTATCAAAATTAGTGGTTAGAAGGGTTAAGTATGCTAAATCCTAATGGTGATGTTGTGGAAATGTGGCACATGTGGCTATATTTGGAGGATATGTATGTGACCGTTACTTGTTACGAAATAAGCATAACATTAAATAGTGTGTTGATGTATATAGGACCAAACCTTGTTTTAAAGACACACGAGTGTTATGTTCATGAATGCAAATACAAA
The DNA here is from genome assembly GCA_021764765.1 of Vicia sativa. NCBI lineage: Eukaryota > Viridiplantae > Streptophyta > Magnoliopsida > Fabales > Fabaceae > Vicia > Vicia sativa. The sequence goes on from CM038797.1 coordinate 86,349,114, forward strand.
TTTTGATGTGACTTCTTTTATGGAGAGTGTGTGTTCGCGGTAAAAAGTGACGAACGAGGGAATCGAATCGGAATTCGAATCTCAGGCTTAAAACGATTTACTCTTTTGATTTTTTTTTTGTTTTAAAAGATGCCGCGAGCATCAAGCTTTACTATTTCCAAACAAGAAAAAAAGATGGAAAAGGGGAAATCTGAAATACCCTAAATAAATAATGATATGTGATGCGACTACCATGAACTAGACGCAACGCATTGGGGAGAGATCAAGGTAAGAGGGTTGGTTATATAAAGGGAAGGTATTATCACCCTATATATCTATAGTTTTCTATAGGAACTTTTTATGCATATTTTTGTATGCTTGTGTGTTTCATTTTCTACTCTATTTTGGGAAATTCTCTCCTTTGGGTTTTAAGAAAGGTAGGTTAGGCGGGGTCCTAAGTTTTGTTATTATTATGCTCGCAAAGATCATTGAGATCCACTGCATACATATCCCCTAGTGGGAATCAGAGCATCTGTAGCTCGGATCTAAGGGGACTATAATTTGTTTGGTTTAAGGGAGAAAGAAGTATGCTCGCCAAGGATGAGACCTTGTGCCTACGTATTCTCAAAGGGAGGTTGAGAAAGCCAGAGAAATCGTAGTTCCCACTTATGCTAGTGGAAGCAAAGGGTGTCATTAAGAGACAAAGACAAATATCATCTTAATGAAAAATGTATCTAATCTATTTCATCACACACATTTTTGAAAGGTTGATTGATTAAATCTTTCATCGTAAGTATTAGGTGTTTTGCTTGAGTCTACAAGCGTTACCACTTACAAGTTAAAAAAGATGTTTAAAAAGATGTTTGAATCTTTCATTGTAAGCATTGGGCATTTTGCTAGAGTGTACAAGCGTTGCCACTTACAGTTAAAAGATGTTTTATTTGAAAAAAAGTGGTTGAAAAAGTGTTTGATTTGTATGTGATGTTATAGGTGAGACACTTCTTCCATAGAGATGATACATGTCTAAATCTCTAGGAAAAATTGATTATTGATAGGGGATGCTTTTAAGAAGCTTGTGGGTCCTTGAATTGTAAGCCCAATAGGAGGCATTCTGAGGGACATCGAGGGTCCTTGTATGAAGCTCAAGAGGAAGCTATAGGGTATGACTGGCTTTGGCTTTAAGAGTTATTTCACCGGGAAACCATCCTCTTAGGATTCAAGAGTGATTTCACCGGGAAATCATACTCTTAGGGTTCTATTCTAGCGCGGGTGATTCTTTGCATTGGAAGCCCAATAGGAGGCTGTTAAGAGATTTCCAGGTCTCTTTCTTGTTTGATGCCCAAGAGAAGGCTAAACTCAACGAGGGATTTCTTTTGAATGATCCCAAGAGGAGGCTAAATCAGTAGGGGAGTTCTTTTGAACGAAGCCCAAGAGGAGGCTAACTCAATAGGTGAGTTATCTTGTACAAAGCCCAAGAGGAGGCTATGGGGAACCTAGTTGTTATACTAAATGTTATGACATAAATAAACATGAACAAGTATATGAACAAGTATACATATGACAAAGTGTGTGTGTGCATTCACAAGAGTTTATGAAAGAAATATATAAACAAGTGTATAAAAAAATCAATTAAAGCAAGTGTAACTTGAATATATACAAATGATGTGTGAAAATATAAACAAGTGTTTAAAACGAGCGGATAAGCTAGTATACTTGGGTGTATGCAAAGGGGTTGAGACTTACACCTTAAGGGAGGCTCATTGGTTTAAGAACAGTTTCACCGGGAATAATGCTCCTCTTAATACCAATGGAATCGGTGTATAAACAAGTGGATGAAAACAAATGAACAAAGTTTGTTATACTTGAATATTTACAAAGATGATTGAATATGTACAAGGAATTGAATATGTACACAAAAGGGTGAATATGTACAAGGAAATAAATATATACATAGGAGGGTTGGGACTTACACCGTGAGGGAGGCCCATGATCAATTTGATTTTGAATTCGAAAGAATTTCGAAGAAAAGCCTTGTTCGGTTTGTATTTTCAAAGATTAATCGAAACGATCATGGAAAAGAGGTGTGTAAGTCAATTGAAATATTTTTGAAAGTTTTGAAATAATTTTGAAAAGTGAAAGATATTCTCAAAAGTTTTTGAAAAATATTAGGTTTGAAAATCAGAAAGAAAACATTTTTGAAAAGTATTAAAAACGTCTCATTTTTAACCTAATAAAAATATATCGAAAAGAAAATATTTTTTTGGACTTTTTTCACAATCATAAAATAGGTATATTAAATTATAAGTGTGCAAAAAATCATCTCAAAATGAGAAGTTTGGTTTGGTTTTTGAAAATGTTGAAGTTTGTTAAAAATGTGAAGAAAACAAGTGATAAAAATTTGATTTTGGTCCTAAGGAGGTTTGAACTCAGGACCTGAGGCTAAAAGGTGAAAAACTTAGCCACTGGGCCACACGCGTGGCTTGTCAAAACAAGGCTTTGATTTGATTATATTTGAAAATGATTTGTGAAATCAGTGGAAAAATGAAGGTTTAAACGCGCGCTGACAACCACAAGGGTGGTAATGCATCCGTGAATAAAACACAAACTATTAAATATATTTTAAAACGAGAATTTGAATTTTTCAGAAACTGAAAAACGCGTGCAACGTTCATCATCTTCCTCCAATCTTCCTTAAGCCATGGATTCTTCATTTCTCAATGAAATCAAAAGATGTAAACATCAAACTTGCTTGAATTTTCGTCAGGAACATGATGGTGATGATTAATTTCATTTACTTTGAGTTTAAGACCATTAATTTTCGCAAGAACACGAAGAACCCTAATTCTAACAAATCAATATGAAATCATGTATGAATCATGGTTTGTGAAATTGATTGAGGGTTAATGATCAGTGATAGTGCAGAAACAAAATGGCCAATCCATTTTTAAACTGGAAAGCAATAATTAAAGAGTTCAAAGTTCAAGCTCTTACCTCTTCAATTTGAATTCTGATTCTTCGAAGGATGTGTTACAGAGTTAGTTTGATGATTGCTACAACACCACTGGACCTTATGGAGTGTGTATGGATGCTTAGCTTGGATTAAAATGGCCTGGGTCACTCTGACCAAGTCCAACTGCAGTCACTTGAAGTGAGAATCAAATTTGATGATTCTGGGTTTACAGTGATGAAAAGATGGTTTGGATCACTTCTATATGATGTATAGAAGGTGTTTGAAGTGAAAAATTGGAAGATGCACGAGTGGATTGGAAATTTGGAAGTTATGGCTCAAAATGATATGTTTATGGAGTTGGAGGTGGTTTCTGAGTTTGGCTAGTTTTTGGGCTAGCTTGAGGGTTCCAACAACTTTCTACTGATATTTAGAAAGTGTTTGAAGCCTAAGATTGCTCAAAAATTGCAATGCTTGGAGTTTTGCAATTTCTCCAACTTAGAAACTTGAAACTTGAAAAACAAGAAAAAAAGAAGGAAAGCTTATTTAGTAATGCTTTGGTGTGATTTGAGAGTGAATTAGAGACCTCTATTTATAGGCAAAAAGTTTGGCTAGAAATGGCATGGATTGACTTGAAATTTAAGAACTTGCCTTAAAGGGCAAGAAAGACATTTTTGCCATAAATGCACATGGAATATTCTTTTAACCATGGTTAAAATTTTAACTTGATATTATCCTTCTCTTATTCACTCTCATATGATATTTATCTCTCTATCTAATTTGATGACAAGACTTCTAGAAGGAGAAAATACAAAAAAAATGACCTATAATCTTGAAAAATGACTTGTAAAATATGGTTATGGAGCTCTAATTTTCCATTTCAAAACCCTAGATACACAAAGTGTTTTTGTAAGTTCTTGGACATTTTGGAAAGCTTGTAACAAGATCTAAAACTTTCATGTTTTGAGTTTTTCAAGAATCAAAATGGATATAGGTCAAAAATGGCCATAAAAGTAGTGAAAAACCATGTTTTTAAGACTTGAAAATTTTTCTAAGTGTTGAAAAATTTTAATCTTGACTTTTGTTGAATTTTTCACATTTTTTGATATTTTACGACCATGATGGATGATTTGAAATGTATTGATGATTGAAAAAAATTGGATTTGAAAAAGTTGATCAAAAGTCAAAGTTTGACTTTTTTGAATAGTTGAATTTTCATCAGATGATTCGGATTTTCTCTGATGATCAATCATGATATTTGGAATGTTTTGAACCAAGAAATTAGGTCAAGATGTTGCATTGATGATTTTAAGATCAATATCCAAGCAAATAGGTCATTCATTGAGAAAAAAGTCAATGATTCACCATCCTCGATCAAAACCCTAATTGGTTGGTTCAAGGTAGATCATGAGAAAATGTTGGGAATTTGAAGATCAAATGTTGATGATTTATGATGATAGATAATTTGAGGTGAGTGGAAACTCAAACCCTAATTGATCACATCTTGAACAGATGAAAAATTTGATAAAACCCTAATTTGGCTTCAGGAGCACACACACGATCTATCCTGTTCTGAAACTGTTAGTGATGCAATAATGCATATGTGAATGATATGAAGTGGTATCTTAGGTCAAAAATTGGGGTATGACAGTGTGCATGAAGTTTGTTGTTTTTACTTGTGGTCCCTTTAAGATGAATGGGATCTTATAACAAGAAGAAATAAAATATTTTTATAGATCGTACAGTTGAAAAGTTGTAAATTTACTCTAGGTGTCACGCATCTGTAGAAGTTAAAAGGTTCTTGAACTGAACTTCTAGTTAGATGTTTGATCCTTAAGTATGTTTAGTGGCATGAACATTTTAATATGCATTGGGTGATTGTTTAGAATACTAATTCATCATGTTATGGTTTTTTGGTAGAAAATAATGTAATTCGTACTCGATTTTTGATGTTGCAATGTGAATTCGTACTTATTGTTTCATTTATGATTTGAAAATTTTTATAATAGAAGTTTTCTTTCCTTTGAGTTAGCAGCGTTTCCTGGCCGAGTTCGACGTACATCGCTCATTTCCTGCGTTTCTCTAAATTCGAGGTAAATTACTTCCTCAAAATACTAGTACTGGTGTGAGTGAGATTCTCTTTTATGAGAAAGTTTAATGTGTGATGAATTTGTCTGAAATTGTGTGAATATATTTGCTCCGGATCCATTCCGTGTATACTTTGCATTTTGAAAGAAATGCATTATACCTTTTTGTGCCCTAATTAGTGTTTTTGTTTTGCTTACTTAATACTAAAACCATGGATAAAAAATGGATGTAAGTCGATCGATTGTCAAAAGAGTACGAGAATGGGGTAATAGAGTTTGTTAAGTTTGCTGTTGAACACGCTGAAGACCTTATTAGAATGAAATGTCCTTGCTTGGGTTGTTGTTATGTGGGTCGGGTTGACACTCATGGATTGCAATCGCATTTACTGATGTGTGGAATTGATAGAAATTAAACGTGCTGGATATTTTATGGTGAGAAAAACATCGAGAATGTTGAACCGGGGGTGAAAAGTAATGCGACCTATGCTTCATACGACAATGTCACTGATACATATAATTGTGATCGAGTTGAAGAGATAGTAGAAGAACTTGAAGAAGATCTTCAGGATTGTCCCAAAATGTTTGAGAGGTTGGTAAGCGATGGAGAGAAATCGTTGTATAAATATTGCACCAAATTCACAATACTGTCTGTGGTATTAAAGTTGTACAACTTAAAGGCGCGCAATGGATGGTCGGATAAAAGTTTCACAGAGTTATTATCCCTTTTGAGAGATATGCTTCCCGAGGATAATGTTCTTCCTAATTGAACCTACGAGTCCGAAAAAATGTTGTGCTCTATTGGCATGAGCTATGATAAGATACATGCATATCTAAATGATTGCATTTTGTTTCGAAACGAATATGCATCATTAAATGAGTTCCCTAAGTGTGGTTTATCTCTGTCATACCCCAATTTTTGACCTAAGATACCACCTTATATCATTCACATATGCATCATTGCATCACTAACAGTTTCAGAACAAGATAGATCGTGCATGTGCTCCTAAAGTCAAAGTTAGGGTTTCATCAAAATTTCATCTGTTCAAGATATGATCAATTAGGATTTGAGTCTCCACTCACCTCAATTGATCTATCTTAATCAATCATCAACATTTGATCTTCAAATTCCCAACTTTTTCTCATGATCTACCTTGAATCGACCAATTAGGGTTTTGATCGAAGATAGTGAATCATTGACTTTCTGCTCAATGAATGACCTATTTGCTTGAAGATTGATATTAACATCATCAATGCAACATCTTGACCTAATTTCTTGGTTTAAAACATTCAAAAATCCATGTTTCTTCATCGGACAAATTCTGAATCATTTGATGAAAATTCAACTATTCAAAAAAGTCAAACTTTGACTTTTGGTCAACTTTTTCAAATCCAAATTTTTTCAATCATAAAATAATTTCAAATTATCCATCATGATCATAAAAAATCAAGAAATGTGAAAAAGTCAACAAAAAATCAAGATTTGAAATTTTTCTAACACTTAGAAAAATTTTCAAGTGTTAAAAACATGGTTTTTCCTTACTTTCATGGCCATTTTTCACCTAGATCCATTTTGATTCAAGAAAAACTCAAAACATGAAAGTTGTAGATCATGTTACAAGCTTTCCAAAATTTCTAAGAACTTGAAAAAACACTTTGTGTAGCTAGGGTTTTAAAATTGAAACTTAGAGCTCCATAACCATAAATTACAAGTCATTTTTCAAGATTATAGGTCATTTTTCACAATTTTCCCCTTCTAGAGCCTTGTCACCATTGGGAGATAAGTTATAACTGATAAATATCAGTTAGCAATGATTAAGAGAAGGATTGGATCAAGAGGAAATTTTAACCATGGTTAAAGAAGTTCACCATGTGCATTAAATGTAAAAGATTCCTTCTTACCTCTTAAGCCAACTTGCAAGCTCTTTCAATTAAATCCTTGCCTTGTCATTCAGAATTCTTGGCCTATAAATAGAGGTCACTTCTTCATTCAAAATCACCCCAAAGCAATCATAATCCAAGCTTTCCTTCTTTCTTTCTGGTTCGGGCAATAATCTTTGACCTTCTGTCTAGGATTTTGCGGATAATTTTCACCTGTTTGAGAAATTAAACTGAGAGAACAGGATTAGTTCTATGCACATTATGATGCATGTAGGTATGTAATGACGCTCATGAATGATACATGCACATGTTATGATTTTTTTATGAATGATGTATGAATGTAGATGTTGTGGTATTTCAAAACATATCCATCTTGAAGAAAATGGGAATGTTTTGTCGGGGATCTTTGATTTTTTCTTGGGGATTGTCATACCCCAATTTTTGACCTAATATACCACCTTACATTTGCATCATTGCATCACTAACAGTTCAGAACAAAATTAATCGGGTGTAGCTTCTACAGGTCAAAATTAGGGTTTCACAAAATTTTCATCTGATTCAAGAGACAATCCATCAGGGTTTGAGTTTTATTCACCTCATTTGATTTATCTTGATCAAACCATCAACCTCTGATCTTCAGATATCAAATTTTTTCTCATGATCTATCAAGGATCGACCAATTAGGGTTTTCATCGAGGATTAGCAATCACTGATTTTCTGATCAATGAATGACTTTTTTGCCTGGAGATTGATCTTCATATCTCCAATACAACATGTTGACCTAATTTCTGGATTCAAAACATCACAGAAGTTCACAGAATTCATCAGTCAATTTCTGGATCATCTGATGAAATTTCATCTGCCGAAAAGTCAAACTTTGACTTTTGGTCAACTTTTTCAAGATAAAACTTTTTCAATCATCAAAATACTTCAAATGATCCATCATGATCATAAAAAATCAAGAAATTTGGAAAAGTCAACAAAAAGTCAAAAATTCCAACACTTAGAAAAATTTTCAAGTGTTAAAATTTCACACTTTTTCCAAACTTCATGGCATTTTTTCACATAGTTCCACTTTGAATTGGAAAAAACTCAAAAAATGAAAGTTGTAGCCTTTGAAACAAGCTTTCCAAAATGTCCAAGAACTCTCAAATCCATGGAGTCTAGCTATACGTTTGATTTTGAAACATAGAGCTCCAAAATCCTTGATTTTCAAGTACAAAGTTCAAGATTATAGGTCATTTTTGAGTTTCTTCTTCTAGAAGCCATGCCACCTTGCAAAGAGAGTTAGAGCTGATAAAAAATAAGATGGAGAGTAATTATGATGGGATAAGATCAAGTTGAAAAATTAACCATGGTTAAAAGGAAGTTTCCTTTTGCATTTAATGCAAAAATGACTTCCTTGCCCTCTAAGGCAACTTGTAAATACCAAAGCCATTTCCCTTCCCTTGCCATTCAGAACTTGTGACCTATAAATAGAGGTCATGTTGGCCAATTCAAACCACACCAAAGCTATGCAAGAACATGCTTTCTCTCTTCTTTCTTAAAATTCAAGAAACATAGTTCAAATTGAGAAATTTTGCATTTTTGAAAACTTGTGAAAAAACATGAAAGATTTGGTGTCTAACATGTCTTAAAATCAATATGTAACTTGTTTGAAACTTAAAATCAACACAAGAATCACTAAAACTCAAAGTTGCTTTTCATATTTCCAAATTTGCCAAAACTGCCTTAAACTTCAAGCTGATAGTTTGGCTCGAGCTAGTTGTGTTTTGATCATCCAAACATCATCAATATACTTCATATGAATGATCCAAACCATCATCTTCGATCTGTAACTCCATTAACCACGAATTCAAGTTTTACTTTGAGCAAACTGCAGGTTGACTTGGGTGGAACGATCCAGGAAAATTTATGATGTGCAGACCATCCTCACATGATCCCTGAAGTCCGTTGATGCTATAGGAATCATCAAATCACAACTGGAAACACTCCAAAGCAGTTTTCGATCTCAGCTTGAACAGGTAAGAACACGAACTTCAAACTCTATGATTCCTTGATTCCAGTCCAAAAAACTCTTGGCCGTTTTGTTTATGCACTATCACTGATCAATAACCCTCAATCAATTGATAAATTCATTCACCATACACGATTTCAATTAGGATTTTCAGTTTTAGGGTTCTTCGTGTTCTTGAGAAATTTAATCATGTTAGGATTAAAATAAATGAAATTAAAGGACATCATCATGTTCCTGGGCTTAAAACGATCAAGTTTGATGTTTACATCGTTCAATTTCATCAAGAAATAAGGATTTTAGGATTGATTGAAGATTGGAGAAAGAAGATGAACACTGCGCGCGTTTTTCAAATTCAAATATTTGTTTTAAAATATAATTAGTTGGTTTAACTTCAATACACGGATGTATTTCCGCCCCAGCGGTTGCCAGCTCACTCTTAAGTCATTTATACCTTGCCTTGCCTTGAGGTCCCGGGTTCGAGTAGCCTTGGGACCATTTTTTACCAAACTTTGTAATTTTTTTTCATATTTTGTTACAAACTTTGACTTTTTCAAAACCCAATCAAAACTCCTCATTTTGAGGTGATTTTTTGTACACTTATCAATTAATGTATCTATTTTAAGATAGTGTCAAAAAATTTCAGAAAAACTTTCATCCGATTATATTTTTATCGAGCCGAAAACGGTACTTTTGAGTACTTTTCAAAGCACCTTTAAAGGTGATTTTTTCAAACTTTCGAAGCCCGAATTCTTTTCAAAACTTCTTGTAAGTAAATTTCCTCTTTCAAAAACACTTTCAAGATCATTTTTTCAAAACTTTTCATCAAACTTACATCCTTTTTTCCATGATCGATCCGATTTAGACGATAAAACCAAATTCGTTTTTTCCTCGAATATCTTAACCGATCATGGGCCTCCCTCACGGTGTAAGTCCCAAAAATTCTTTTATGTACATAATTATTTCTTTGTACATATCAAATTCTTTTCATATACATACAAAATTTTACCTGTACATAATACAGACGTCTTTTGTAAAGTACAGACAAACTTTGATCGTTTGTTTTCGCTTGTATAAACACTGAATACCATTGGTATTAAAAGGAGTATTATTCCCGGTGAAACTGCTTTTAAAACAATGGGCCTCCCTTATGGTGTAAGTCCTAACCCTCCTATGTACATCCACAACTTCTCGTACATACATACTCGTTCACGTACATATTTACTTCCTTGTACACAATTCAAACTTGTAAATAATCAAGTTACGCTCGTTTTAAACGTTCGTTTCACATACACTTGTTTATATTTCCTTCATAAACTCTTGTAAATAAACATCATGCATCTGTTTATATTTCCTTCATAAACTGTGAATACATATCACACACACACTTGTTTATACAACTCTAGTTATAACATAACAACTAGTTAGGTTATTGTTCCTCTTGGGCTTTGTACAAGGCAACTCATTTCATCTGAGTTCAGCCTCCTCTTAGGCTTCATATAAGAAAACTCATTCACTGAGTTCAGCCTCCGCTTAGGCTTCATATAAGACAGCACTCCCCTGTTGAATCAGCCTCCTCTTGGGCTTCGTTCAAAAGAACTCCTCATTGAGTTTAGCCTTCTCTTGGGCATCAAACAAAGAAAGAGACCAGGAAATCTCTTAACAGCCTCCTATTGGGCTTCCAATACAAAGAATCACCCGCGCTAGGATAGAACCCAAAGAGTATAATTTCCCGGTGAAATTGCTCTTAATCCTAAAAGGATGGTTTCCCGGTGAAATCCCTTTTAAAGCCAAAGCCAGCCATACCCTATAGCTTCCTCTTGAGCTTCATACAAGGACCCTCGATGACCCTCAATGACCCTCGGAATGCCTCCTCTTGGGCTTACAATACAAGGACCCATGGGCTTCTTAAAAGCATCCCTTCTAATCCAATCAATTTCTCCTCGAGATTTAGACGTTTATCATCTCTATGGAAGAAGTATCTCATCTATCACATCACATACAATCAAAAACTTTTCAAAACTCTTTTCAAACAAAAACATCTCTTAATTATAAGTGGTAACGCTTGTACACTCAAGCAAAACACCCAATGCTTACAATTAAAAGATTCAATCATCTTTTTCAAACATCTTTCTTAAACATGTAAGTGGTAACGCTTGTACACTCAAGCAAAACACCGATAACTTACGATGAAAGATTTTAATCAATCAAACATTTCAAAATGTATGTGATGAAATAGATTAGATACATTTTTCATTAAGATGACATTCGTCTCTGTCTCTTAATAACATCCCGTTGCTTCCACTAGCATAAGTGGGAACTACGATTGCTCTGACTTTCTCAACATCCTTGCCGAGCAAATTTCTTTCTCCCTCAAACCAAACAAACCATAGATCCCTTTAGATCCGAGCTACAAATGCTCTGATTCCCATTAAGGGATATGTATGCAGAAGATCCAAAGATCTTTGCGAGCACAATAATAACAAACACTAGGATCCCACATAATCTATCCTTTTTAAAATCCAAAGGAGAAACTTTCCCAATCATAGAAATAGCAATTAAAACACACAAACATATCAAACGTATTCATATATAAAGTTATAGATAACTATATATATTTAGGGTGCTCCATCTATTCCCTTTATATAAAAAACCCCCTTACCCGGAATCTCCCTGATGCGTTGCGTCTAGTTTGCGCTAGTCGTAATGCATATCATATCAATTTAGGGTATTGCATCTTTCCCCTTTTTCATAATCATTTTCTTGTGTTGGAAATAATAAAGCTTGATGCTCGCGGCATCTTTATAAACAAATCAAAAGAGTAAATCGTTTCGAGCCAGAGAATCCGAATTCAAATTCGATTCCCTAGCGCATCACTTTTTAACACGAACAGGGATGTAGTTGTTGGAGACCCTGACTGGGGAATAAGAGAGATGTGAATTCCTCCGATGCACTATCTGACCAAGTTTCAGGTCTGGATATTGATGATGTTGGGGAATAATAATCCTTGAGAGATACTCAGATGGGGATGAATATCTCGTGTACGAATCTTGCTGGGGAATGATGTGATCTTGTATAACCTATTACTGCTCGGAGACTGACATTATAAGTTGGTTGATGATTGGTTACTACTCAGGGACCAATGTAACAAGGTTGACGTTCACTGCGCGGGGACTGATGTGACAATGTAGACGATCACTGCTCGGGGACTAATGTGATGAGTTGATATGATCACTACTCTAGGACTAATGTGATAAGTTGATAGGATCACTGCTCGGGGACTAACGTGATGAGTTTATAGGAGCATCACTCGGGGACTAACGTGATGAGTTTATACGATCATTGCTCGGGGACTAATATGATAAGTTGATACGATCACTACTCGGGGACTAATGTGATGAGTTGATACGATCACTGCTCAGGGACTAACGTGATGAGTTGATACGATCACTGCTCGGGGAATAACGTGATGAGTTGATACGATCACTGCTCGGGGACTAATGTGATGAGTTGATATGATCACTTCTCTGGGACTAACGTGATGAACAGAAGCGTTGGACATTGTTGAAATGAGATGATAGAGTAGTAGCCTTGTTGGGAAATCTGTCTCAGCCGGGGGAGAGATGGCTTTGCGGGGATTTGTAGAAATTATTCTGTGGGGATATTTCAGTGAAACTGACTCTCTGGGGATGTGTTGGTGACTTGGGTTGTCATCTCAATTCCTAGATCCTGTAGTAACTGCTATTTCTGTTTGCTTTTCGTGTATTTGTGAACGAATATTTATCGTCAGATGCATATAATCATTCAAAGCAATCATTGGACTTATGCAAACAAAACAGATAAAATAAAAAAAATTGAAACTGGAAAAGGGGAATTGTATTAATTTTGAAAAGGGTCCTATAAACAGGCAGTTCGTATACAGAGAGACAAATACCCATGTAAGAGGAAATTGTCGGAAACATTTGGAAAATAGTAAAAGCTATGTGGAAACAATCTCGTTGAGTTTCAACTCTTCTATTGCTCATATATTTTCGACTATCTCATCTCCTTGCTGCCAGAAGAAGGTGATTGAACTGATCAATGCCATTTGAAGCTGATAGTAGTGTAGTCTGTAAGTAGATGATCTCGTCGAGACATAGTCGTATGTTTTAATCCCTAACTTTTTCCTAGACCTTCCTTTCGGGTTTTTAGTCTACCGGTATGCCTTTTTTTGCCCAAGCTGCCTTTGTAGGTTTTCGACTTGTCGGGTATATATTTTTTATATATATGTCCCTAACTTTTGCAAGAACCCTTTTGGTTCTCCAGGACACCCTTATTTTTTCCTAAGCCAGTTGACCTAACGGGTCTCATTTATGCGTAGTATTTTTTGACTATGTCTGCATTCACAAGGTACGGGAAGTCTTAGCCATCCATAGTGCTCAGTATCATGGCTCCGCCGAAAAATACCTTCTTCACTACAAATGGTCCCTTATAAGTGGGAGTCCATTTGCCCCTCGGATCACCTTGTGGTAGGATGATGCACTTGACTACTAGATCTCCAACTTGGTACGCTCGGTGTTTGACTTTCTTATTCAAGGCTTTGATCATGCGTTTCAGATATATTTTCCCATGACAGATGGCTGCGAGTCGCTTCTCATCGATCAAGTTGATATGGTGAAACTGGATTTGGACCTATTTGTCTTCGCCTAACTCTGTGTCCTTCAATACTCTGAGTGAGGGTATATGAACCTTGATAGGTAGAACTGCTTCCATACCATATACAAGAGAGAAAGGGGTTGTCCTTCTAGATGTTCGTACTGAAGTGCGATAATCGTGGAGAGCAAATGGCAACATATCATGCCAATCTTTATAAGTCACTGTCATCTTCTGTATGATCTTCTTAAGATTCTTGTTGGCGGCCTCCACTGTGCCATTCATCTTTGGCCGATATGGAGAAGATTGTGATGTTTAATCTTGAACTGCGTGCAGAGTTCGGTGGTCATCTTGTTATTGAGATTGGTACCATTGTCTGTGATAATCTTTTGGGGACTCCGAAACGACAAATAAGATTATGCTTGATGAATCGAGCCACAACATTCTTGTTAACAGATGCGAACGAGGTTGCTTCTACCCGTTTGGTAAAGTAATCAATAGCAACAAGGATGAAACGTTGCCCATTAGAAGCGGTCGGCTTGATTTATCCAATCATGTCAATGCCCCACATCGCGAAAGGCCACGGGGTGGTCAGAACATTCAATGGATCTAAAGGTACATGCACTTTATTTGCGTATATCTGGAATTTGTGACAAGATTGGGAATAACAATAACAATCAGCCTCCATAGTGGACCAATAGTTACCTGCTCTTAGAATCTTCTTAGATGTTGTATGTCCACTGGAATGAGTACCAAATACGCCTTCATGTAACTCTTCCATAATTCATCCGGCTGTCTTCTGATCTACACATCGGAGTAAGCCCAAGTCATGGTTGCATTTGTATAAGATGTCATTACTAAGAAAGAATTTGGTGGTGAATCTTCTTAGGAACGTCTTATCGCTGACAGATGCCCCTTCAGGGTATTCTTGAGCCTCGAGATACCTCTTCACTTCGTAGAACCAAGGTTTCTCCTCTACTCCTTGAGTCAATTTCACAATAGTATATTGGTTTATCTAGTCTTTCAATCGTAATCTAAGGAGCTTCGTTCCCATATGACTTTGAACATAGGTGAGATGGTAGCTAACGCGTCTTCCAACTGATTTTCTTCTCATGGGACGTGCTCGAAAGTGATTTATTTGAAGTAAGAGATTCGATTCAACACATGTTCTCGATATGGAATGAGATTTGGATGCTTCGTGTCCCATTCTCCCTTAATCTCACTGATCACCAAAATTAAGTCTCTATATACTTGCAAGAATTTGATCCTCAAGTCAATAGCAGCTTTGATACCCATGATGCACGCTTCATATTCAGCAATATTGTTGGTGCAGTCAAAATATAGTCCGACGGTGAAAGGTGTATGGCCACCTTTAGGAGATGTAATTACAGCGCCAATACCATTGCCAAGTGCGTTAGAAGCTCCATCGAAGACCATGGTCCATCGGGATCCTGGATCAGGTCCTTCTTCTGGTCCAGGCTCTTCGTAATCGGTGACTAACATAATATCCTCGTTTGGGAACTCAAAATGCATAAACTGGTAGTCATCTATGGCTTTATGATCCAAATGATTAGCTACCACACTTTCTTTGATCGCTTTCTGAGTAGTATACTAGATGTCTTATTCGGTCAAGATCATTTGCCATCTTGCTATTCTTCCGGAGAGAGTAGGTTTCTCGAATATGTATTTTATCGGATCCATTTTAGAGATCAACAAGGTAGTGTGAGTCAACATATACTGTCTTAGTCGTCGAGCAGCCCAAGCCAAAGCGCTGCAACTTTTCTCGAGCTGTGAGTATCTTATTTCAGAGTCGATAAACTTTTTGCTAAGGTAGTACATTGCATACTCTTTTCGGCCAGACTCGTCATGTTGCCCCAACACACACCCCATTGAATTCTCTAATACTGTTAAATACATGAGTAGAGGTCTTCCTTTGACTGGTGGCATCAGGATAGGAGGTTCTTGTAGGCACTCCTTGATTTTGTCATAATTTGTCTGGAAATTGTCGTTTCATTTTACTACTTGATCTTTTTTCAATAAAGAAGATTGGATCACCAGTAGCAGTTAGATGTGCAATGAATTTGGCAATGTAATTCAGTCATCCCAAGAAACCTTTGACTTTCTTCGCAGTAAGGGGAGCTAGCATTTCTTGAATAGCTTTGACCTTGGCGGGATCAACTTCAATACCTTTACCACTGACAACAAATCCCAGGAGTTTGCCGGATCTGACTCCAAAGGTACATTTGTTTAGACTCAGTCTCAACCTGTATTTTTTCAGTCTATCAAACAGCTTACGCAAATGACAAAGATGTTCTTCTTCGGTTTGTGATCGAGCTATCATCTCGTCAATGCAGAACTGTATCTTGTCATGGATCATATCATGGAATAAAGCCACCATAGCACGTTGATATGTGGCGCCAACATTCTTCAACCCAAAGGGCATGACCTTGTAACAGAAAGTGCCCCAGTGTGTAACGAAAGTAGTCTTTTCCATGTATTTGGGTGCCATCTTGATTTGATTGTAACTAGAGAAACCATCCATGAAAGGGAAAACTTTGTGCTGAGCGGTATTGTCAACCAGAACATCAATATGTGAAAGCGGAAAATCGTCTTTTGGGCTCGCCATATTCAAATCTCGGTAGTCCACACACATACGCACCTTGCCATCCTTCTTAGGTATGGGTACCATGTTCGCAACCGACTATGGATAAGAAGTAACAGCTAAGAAACCGGCATTGAACTGCTTCATGACTTCTGCTTTAATTTTCTCGGACATCTTAGGACGCATACAATAGACCTTCTGCTTCACAGGGAGAAAACATTCTTTCGTTGGTAGTCGGTGTACCACAATGTCGATATCTAAACTTGGCTTGTCTTCGTAGGACCAAGCAAAAATTTCAATGTAATCTTGCAGCACCTAGATCAATCTTTCTTTAACACTGTTCTCAAGACCCGCTCCTATCTTTATTTCTTTTCTGTCTTTGTAGGTACCTAGATTCACAAATGTGACTGGTTCTTCGTGTGGCTGTATAGCCCTTTCCTCTTGCTATAGTAGTTTGGAAAGTTCTCCTAGCACTTCACAATCTTCCTCACCTTTGTCTTTGGCTTGGTAGATCGGATTATCAGAGTTATATTTAGCAATAGCACAGTCGTTATCGACGAGATCTGGGTTGAATGTGGATCTGCAATTTATTACGTGGGTGTGTGTAAGAACACATAGCTTTTGAAAATGTGATAAGATAAAAAAGAAAGACATGGAGCACAATATTTGAATGCAAAAGTCCAATAATTTATTGAATGAAAATATGCGAATGACAACTAATAACCCTCACAAACAAGTCGTGATGCCCTGGGCAAGGCACTAGGCTTAGAGTTTTATTGTTCGAAGTGTAAAATCAAAAAGCATAAAACAGAAACACAATTACTCCTATCTAAAGGAGATTGGAATAACATCCATAGTTGTCCAATTGTTGAGTCCATCGCCAGTAGTTGGGAAGATCCAATTGTTGATGTCGAAGTCACCATCATCGTCTTGTATAACATGAACTCCATTCTTGTTGATGCGGAATGGAGGTCCACCGGCACGTTTGCGGCGTATCATCTTCTGAACTTTGGAAGTGAATCCTAAACCAGTCTTGTCAAATTTTAATGGAAAATCGGGTAACTGACCCCAAACGGTACAACCTTCTTCTGCAACTACAACTCTGTCATCTTTTAGTGAGGCCATCTTCGGTGGAACTCTAGTAACTTTAGGAGTGACAGGAGAGTCGACAGGCATGATTTGTGGAACTACTTCAAAAGCTTGATAGGGAGATTCGATAAATTTGTTCTTGCAGGAAAAACTTTATTAAAGTGACTTTAGGGATTTGGAAGCTCAAGTGTCGTAACTCAAGTTCCAAGCTTATTATTGTCTTGCTTACCCCGCTGGCGGGAGCCCTATTTATACCATTCCTTCCTTGAAGTTATTTCTTTCCTTCCGTAACGGCCTCAGCCCATTAATCATGGCCTTGAAGGCAAGGAGTTAGCTGTTACAGCTTGTAATCATTCACTAGTAACGTCTCATAAAGACTCTAGGAACTCTTCATCTTCAGAACGTCTATTCAATCGTTCATACTGGAATACCTGCCGAGCTACACCTCGGACCTAGGCCGTCCTCATGTCTTTTCTCGAGACCCAAGCCGGACATAGATCTCCTCTTTTATGGCCGAGACCTATCTCGGATCCTTACAATCTTCCCTCCAGGCATCCATCTCAGCTGGGGATTTTGTGCATGATCATAAGCCCCCTTGGTCGCTCGGTTTTAAGCTTCTTGAATCCGTGTCGACCAAATAGTTTGAACCCTTAATCCCTTAGCGAGATGTGTTACATTTTCAAACTTTTCCAAAAAGTGTGACACGTGACCCACGTGACACCAGTCCAACGGTCACTTGTATATATATATATTTTTGCATGATTGCCCTATAATAGGGAAAACCTGATTTCACGCCATCCTTTCCTCCTACTCATTTATATTTCACTTAATTGCTCTCCAGGAAATCTTTCTCTACAAATTTTCAAATCCTACTGCGCTCTTTTGCCGTCAGTTACTTCAAAACACATCCTTTCAGTCGATCGATCATCAAACTCATTTATCCTCTTTTCCCTACATTGCTTTTTGTTTCATTCTAAACATGGTCGTCATTAGGGAATGCGATGATTTTGGTCGCAAAATCCACTTAGGAAACGAAGAACGTAAAACCCTGTTTGAGGAATGCATGCGCGAGATGAGCAATGCTCAAAGAATAACTGACCTAAAGAGAGTCACAGATAGGGTTTGCACTGAAGTTTTTACTTCTGATAGTGATTCTGACCCTGACTCTTCAGGTTCGGCCGAGCTTATAATGGAAACCAACCGTCTGATCAAAGGAGAAGCTGTAGGCTTTAAACGGAGCCTAACACAAGATGAAGAAATCGCTGCCCTACGCTCTTTAAGGAATGTCTCGTCTACAGGAGACGAAGATGACGTGATTCTGGAGTCTTGTGAGTCTGGGGAGAGTGTCTGTATGATCCGTCCTCAAGAGGTCAAACCAGAGTGGTTTTACTTTTATACTGGGGTGATCGAGGAGTTTGACATTCAATTCCCCCTCTCCGACTTCGAGACCGATATCCTTCGCACCATTAACCTTGCTCCCTCCCAACTCCGTCCCAACAGTTGGGGTTTCATCCGGGCCTTCGAAATAATATGCCGAGCCCTATCTATAACCCCCACCATTGGTCTGTTCTTTTCTTTCTTCGAAATAAAAAGCACGGAGCCTGGAAACTGGGTTGCCATCAGCGGCATCCCAAAAAGAAGTTTCCTCCAAGCCTACACCTCCAATTTCAAAGGCTACAAAGAGCGTTTCCTCCGAGTTAGATGTGGGTCCCGGTGCCCTTATATTATTTATGGTACAGATGGGCATCATAAGTTCCCTCTTTATTGGACTTGTGATCCGCTTCCTATTTCTGGCTTTGACTATGATAGCCTGAGCGATTCCGAGATCCTTTCCCTAGAAATTCTGGACTCCTTCAGACCGATCCGGGTCAAGGATTTACTTGCCTTATCTCCTGAGGAAGTCCTCGACTTCCTAGGTAAGCTTTTTCATTTAGCTTTATTCCATTTTTCTTTACTTGTATGCTTACTCCTTGTTTCATTTTCCACAGACAAAATGACTGATATGTCAGTGAAAGAACAGAAGAAGCTGATGGCCGCGGCTCGCGCTGCTCGGATGGATGCTGGTGGACCCTCCGAGTCCAAGTCCAATTTGGAAGTGCGTAATCAAGAAAGAAAAGCGTCACGACCCGTGACCTGCTCGAAACAATCATTCTCTGCTTCCACGAACCAGCCCCGAGCCTATCCCAAAAAAGCGTGAAGACCGTTATGGGGAATGAGACCAACTCGGAAGACTGGGCCATCTCCAATTTGCTAAAGGACACTGGAGGTAGCTATGATCATGCCTCTTCAGAAAATCGGTTGGCTCGATTTTGACGACCTCAAGTTTCGTATGATCATCAGATACCCAACCGATGTGAACAAACCGACTAGTCTAGGCTCAGCAGATCACTAAGGTGAGCTCATACGATGAGGTGTCTTGTACTCACCAAGTTTGTTCGAGTCGGTGACCGTGTGAAGAAAAGACCAATGGAGGTCAAAGGTTGGTGACAACGGCGGTTCCTTCTCAACGCCAACAATGCATTCAAGAATAAACTCTCGGAAGCTGCCGATGACATCACAAATCTTGAACAGAAGAATTCAGAAGCCAACAAACGGATAAAGACCTTGGAAGATGAGCTCGCCCAGATGTCCATCAAGTTCCAGGATTCTGAAAAATCATGCTCCGAGCTGAAGGAAGCACTGAAGAAATCCCAGATGGGTATGCTGGATGCCGGGGACTTAGCTTTTGACCGGGCCAAAGCTCAAGTCAACTGCTTATACCCCGACATAGATATCTCGGAGGTTGATTACTTCAAGACCATTGTAGATGGGAAGCTGGTGGAGGTTGATGAAGATGATAGTGAGACCACTATTAGCGAAGAAAACGCTAAGGTGGATGCCGATGCTGCCGACCCCAATCCCTGACTTCTTCTTTTGTTTCCATAGTTAGTCATCCCTTTTGGCGGATGCATTCTGTATTTTGAATATTCGCCCTGCCGGGCTTATGCAATTTGTACTTTGAATATTCGCCCTATTGGGCTACTTTAATTGCTTTCTGAATTTTCGCTATTAATTTTGTCTAGTTGCGAACTTTTATGTAGTATTTACGAGCCCCCCAAGCCACAGGATGCAACAAGCAATCCTAGTGGTTTTTGAGAAAAACACATAACATTTGTTCGTAACATGCATTCTCGTCAATCCCGATTTGAGACGGAGAAAGTGTTAAGGGAACGCTAGATGCAACTTCAGTAAAAATGTTTTTATTCCATACGTTTTGAAGATTGCTCCGAGTTTTAGCATCATGTCGCCAACGGTTCAGAGCCTCATGCCGAGGTTGACCAAGGAGTATTCCACGTGGGAACAGAGCCTTTCCGTGACTGAAAGACGATCCTTAGACCGAGCTTAGCGTCGCCAATGGGTTCGAGCCTCGCGAGGTTCACCAAGGAGTATTCCGCATAGGAACGAGCCTTTCGTGGTGAAAGACGATCATAGACCGAGCTTAGCGGTATGTCGCCAATGGGTTCAGAGCCTCAAGCGAGGTTGACCAAGGAGTATTCCGCATAGGCGAGCCTTTCCGTGGTGAAAGACGATCATAGACCGAGCTTAGCGATGCGTCGCCAATGGGTTCGAGCCTCGGCGAGGTTGACCAAGGAGTATTCCGCGATAGGAGAGCCTTTCCGTGGTGAAGACGATCATAGACCGAGCTTAGCGACGTCGCCTTTTCTACAAATCGATCTTTGCAACATAATTTCATTAGATAGATGCCTCATTAAAACCCGGCCCTTGCCTAGGAAAAGAGTACACCAATTATTTTACATAAATATATTTAACTAAAATAAAACTTAAGACTTGCAACATTCCAAGTCCTTGGTAATTCGATCCGTCCAACGTCTCAATTTATAGGCTCCGCAATTCTTCCGAGACCACGAATGGTCCCTCCCGTTGGGATCTAACTTACCCTTCTTGGTAGGATCGGTTATCTTCTTTAGTACCAAATCTCCAACCTTGAAACCTCCGCTTCACCGCAAGTTGAAACGTCTGGTCTTTGCTTTGCCACTTCCACGACATGGGTCGTGTCCCTTATCTCATCCAAGAAATCCGCCTCTTCATTCAAAGCTTGGTTATTGGCCTCCTCTTCAAAATTTTCTCGACGCCAAGAGGGTAAAACCACTTCTACCGGAATCATGGCATCAGCTCCAAAAACCATCCGGAAAGGAGTCTCTTGCGTTGTGGAATGGATTGTGGTATGGTATGCCCATAAGACTTCGTGTAGGCATTGCGCCCACAACCCCTTGGCCGAATCCAGCTTCTTCTTTATTGCATTAAGTATGACCTTGTTGGCCGACTCAGCCTGTCCATTTGCCTGTGGATGCTCTACGGATATAAACTTGTTTTGAATTCCGAGCTCCTTGCAGAACTCCACTACCGAGGTACTTGCAAATTGTGCCCCGTTGTCCGAGACAATGACCCGAGGTAGTCCAAACCGGCAAATGATACTTCTCCAATAAAAACGCCGAACTCGGTCCGCCGAGATCCGGGACACCGCTTCTGCTTCCACCCACTTAGTAAAATAATCCACCGCTACGATCAGGAACTTCAACTGTCCCGGAGCTACCGGGAACGTCCCCAGGATGTCAGCCCCCCACTGATAAAAAGGCCACGGCATCAGAACGGTGTGCAGGAACTCGGATGGAGTGTGAATGGTTGGAGCGAACGTTTGGCATTTTGAGCATTGTGCCACATATTCTTTGCAATCTTTTGTTAACGTAGGCCAGTAATACCCGGCCCTTAAGATCCGACCAGCCAAAGCCTTCCCTCCTCCATGATTTCCACAAGTCCCCTCATGAACCTCTTTCATCACTGTTGACATATCCTCCTCTGACACACAGCGTAACATGGGGAGCTGCCCGTCCCAACCGGTATAGTTTTCCGGACTCCATTACAAACCGGGATGAAATCTTCTTAATTCGTTTGGCCTTCTCTCTATCTTCAGGTAACCCATCTTGTTGTAGATAACGGACGATCGGGCTCATCCACCCGCCGTCTCCTTCATGAAGTGCCAGGGATTCTCCTTTTTCAACACTGGGCACTGGGAGTACCTCACGGATGACCGATTTGTTCATCCCGGAATCCTTAGAACTAGCCAACCGCGATAGAACATCGGCCCGAGTATTTTCTTCCCAGGCCACGTGACATATTTCAAAAACCTCAAACTGCCGACTCAATGCAACGGCTTGCTGCAAATATTTCTCCAAAATGGGGTCCTTTACCTAAAACGACCCGTCCACTTGTCCGGCCACCAATTGTGAATCGGTACGAACCAGCAAGTGCGTCACCCCGACTGCCAAGGCTAACCTCAGACCGGCCAGCAAAGCTTCGTATTCTGCCTGATTGTTACTCGTAGAAAATCCGAAACGCAAAGAGTATTCAAGCACCATCTCTCCTGGGCCCTCCAGAACTACCCCTGCGCCACTACCTTTGAGATTAGAGGAGCCATCGACAGACAGAATCCACCTCTGAGTAAAATCCTTTCTCGGTGAATAGACAAGTTCCACCATGAAATCAGCTAGAGATTGGGATTTGATACTGGTACGAGGACTGAAACTGATCTCATACTCCGATAGTTCCATGGCCCAGGACACCATCCTTCCGGCCAGGTCCGGCTTCTTGAACACCTGCTTCAAAGGAAAATTAGTCTTCACCTGGACGGGGTGTCCAAGGAAGTAATGTCTGAGTTTTCGTGTAGTGGTCACAAGTGCCAAGGCCAGCTTCTCTATCTTCTGGTATCTGGTCTCTGCCCCTTTTAACACCTTACTCACAAAGTATACCGGACGTTCGCCTTCATCAGTGTCTTGTACCAACACAGAGCTGATTGCCCCTTCAGTTACTGCCAGGTAAAGTGTCAATTGAGAACCTTCTTTGGGTCTGACTAGCACCGGAGGCGCCGACAGTAATTGCTTTACCCCATTGAATGCTTCCTCACATGCTTCTGTCCATTCAAACTGAGCTCTCTTCTTAATTGCCGAGAAGAAATGAATGGACTTGTCCCCTACGCAAGATAAGAAACGAGACAGCGCGGCCAAACGGCCAGTTAGCTGTTGTACTTCTCGTATCGAGGTCGGACTTCGCATGTCAATAATCGCCTGGCACTTATCCGGATTGGCCTCGATACCACGATTTGTGAGCATGAAACCCAGGAACTTGCCGGCTTGTACTCCGAACGTACACTTGTCTGGGTTCAGGCGCATATTGAACTTCCGCACTGCCGCGAAGGTCTCTCTAATGTCTATCACATGATCTGCTCCTGATGTGGTTTTGATCACCATGTCATCTACGTATACTTCAATATTCCGACCAATCTGAGGAGCAAACACCATATCCATCAGTCTCTGGTAGGTCGCGCCGACGTTCTTCAAACCAAACGGCATAACTCTGTAATAGAAATGCTTTCGCTCCGTCATGAAGGCTGTTTTGGACGCATCAGCCGGGTTCATCCGGATTTGATTGTACCCTGAGTACGCATCCAAAAAACTTAGGAGGCGAAACCCGGAAGAACTGTCGATCAACCGGTCAATGTGAGGGAGAGGATACGGATCCTTCGGGCATGCTTTGTTCAGGTCGGTGAAGTCTACACACATCCTCCACTTGCCATTCTTCTTTTTCACCATAACAACGTTTGATAGCCAAGTTGGGTATTGTACCTCTTTCACGAAACCGGCTTTCAACAACTTTCCTACTTCCTCCGAAACGGCTTGTCCCCTTTCTTCCCCCATCTTCCGCTTCCTTTGTGACACCGGCTTGACTCCGGGATCAATTGACAAATGATGACACATGATCTCGGGATCTATGCCCGACATATCTGACGGCTTCCAGGCAAAAAGGTCTAGATTTTGCCTCAATACCTGGACTATCTCGGTCTCCTCCTCCTTTGTCAACTGCGTTCCGAGATGGGTAATTTGCGAGGGCAACGGGCCGATCTGAACGTCTTTGACCTCCTCCTGAGGAGTAAGTCCATCCTCGCCCGTTCTTTCTCTTGGATCAATATCGACCATGCCGACCTCGTGCTTCGGAGAAGCTTCTGATGGACCCGACCTTTTCCTAGCCTTCAGACTGTCCTTATAACACTTCCGGGCCAACCCCTGGTCTCCTCGGATAACCCCGACACGCCCGTTGCCAAGGGGATACTTCATAGTTAAGAATAGTGTTGACAATACCGCTTCAAGTGCATTAAAGGAAGGTCGCCCGATGATAATGTTGTAGGGTGACGACGCGTTACCCACCAAATACCTAACCTGAACGGCCTTGGCATTTTCTCCTTCTTCGAAAGTAGTTAGTACGGGGAGATACCCCAGAACCTGCACCTGCTCGCGGAGAACCCGACAAGAGTCCGTGAAGGTAACAACTCATTTGGCTCGAAACCCATACCCTTGAAGGCCTCCCAGTAGAGGACGTCCGCGGAACTTCCCGGATCGATTAACACACGCTTAACGCCCCAATCCCGGATCTGCACCTCAATCACCATAGGATCGTTTTCATGTGGTAGAACTTCTTTGGCATCTTCCCCCGAGAAGGTTACCACCCCGGGATCAAACCTCGAGGTTCCAATACGAAGTACCTGCCCGGAACCCCGAGCATATCTCTTTCTGGCTGAACTAGTGGAGCCGCCTCCTGCAAAGCCCCCTGAGATGGTGTTTAGAGTGTGCCGGGTTGATCTCGCTTCTTTCACCTCTTCCACTGCCTTGCCCTTTTTCTTGGACCGGGAATCAGAAGCCGAGTCTCGTCGTGGGGATGAATCCCGCTTGCTGGTCCGCCCAGGGTCCTCCTTCACATACGTTGATAGTTTTCCTCTTTGAATTAATTTTTCAATCTCCCTCCGTAATTGTACGCAGGACTCCGTGGTGTGTCCCTTCAGACGATGAAACTCACACCATGCTCCCGGATCACTCCCTAGAACCGTGTTAACAGTCCACTTACTGCTGTAAGGTGGAGTGAGCAGCTTCAAATGACTGACGTCCCGGAGGATATCTTCCCTTCTGGTGTTGAGGGGTGTAAACGTCTCCTTGGAGCCGAAAGCCGATCGTGGGCGCGGAGGTCGTCTGTCTCGAGCTCGTTCACGGGTAGTGGCAGTATCCCGTGGTCGGATTCGTTCGTCACGTCCCGTCCCCCTATCTTTAGAATCTCGAGCTCGCTTCTCCATATTACTTTCTTCTCCCTTCACGTAGCACTCAGCCCGAGTAATGATCTCGTCCATGCTCTTGGCGGGCTTTTGGGCTAAGGACTCATTGAACTGGTCGGCCTTAAGGCCATGCTGGAACGCAGCTACAAATATCTCCTGATTAGGATGTGAGACCTTGATAGTCTCCTCGTTGAATCTAGCCATGAAATCCCGGAGAGATTCGGAAGGGCGTTGTTTCACGTTGAAGAGGGAGGTATTGGCTACCTTGCGATGACGATTAGCTGAAAACTGCTGAATGATTTTCCGGTTGAAGTCTTGATAGCTCACTACAGACAACCGGGGAAGCCCCATATACCAGCGCAAGGCCGATTCTCTGAAGGTACCGGCCATCAGCTTGCACTTGAGGGAGTCGGTTGCTCCAATAAGTGCCATTGTGTTATTAACCGCGATGATGTGCTCCTGGGGGTCTGTCTTGCCATCATATGAAGCCAGCACAGGGGGTTTGAAATTATCTGGGACGGCATCCTCCCAGATTGCGTGAGACAAAGGTTGCGGCTCCAGAGGCTCTACTTCTTGATCCTCTGCCTCCTCCAAGCTCTTCAGTTGAAGGGCTTGAACGTTATCCTGAAGTGTTTCGTTATCTTTGGCGCAGTCATCGATCATGGCCAAGAATCGAGTGAGATCCGTGGATGTTGGTGATGCTTGAGACATTGTCATCTGTATGTGTTATTTGCTTGTGCGGCCTGGGAATGATTTCACCGAGGCCCCACGGTGGGCGCCAAATGTTCTTGCAGGAAAAACTTTATTAAAGTGACTTTAGGGATTTGGAAGCTCAAGTGTCGTAACTCAAGTTCCAAGCTTATTATTGTCTTGCTTACCCCGCTGGCGGGAGCCCTATTTATACCATTCCTTCCTTGAAGCTATTTCTTTCCTTCCGTAACGGCCTCAGCCCATTAATCCTGGCCTTGAAGGCAAGGAGTTAGCTATACTTGTAATCATTCACTAGTAACGCCTCATAAAGACTCTAGGAACTCTTCATCTTGAGCGTCTATTCAATCGTTCATCGAGTACTGCCGAGCTACACCTCGGACCTAGGCCGTCCTCATGTCTTTTCCCGAGACCCAAGCCGGACATAGATCTCCTCTTTTATGGCCGAGACCTATCTCGGATCCTTACAATCTTCCCTCCAGGCATCCATCTCAGCTGAGGATTTTGTGCATGATCAAAATTCACCTTCCATTTTGATGTATCAGAATTACTGCAGATGTCTTACCATGTATTCTTCTTCTTCGCATACTGTAACAATCTTCCCTTTCGCTTGGTATTTCAGCTTTTGATGTAGAGTAGAGGTAACATCACCTACCCCATGTATCCAAGGGCATCTAAGTAGGCAAAAATAAACTGGACGAATACCCATCACAAAGAAAGTAGAGTCAAAAGTCTGGGGACCCACATTGATCGACAGGTTAAGCTCTCGAAGTATTGTTCTCTTCGAACCATCAAAAGCTCTTACGATCATGTCACTGGGTTTCATGACCACTTCTTCAGCATCAAGTCGGTCGAGAGCACTCTTTGGCAGGACATTCAGAGCAGAGCCAATATCCACCTATACGTGACCAAGACCGCCATATCAATTGGAGTTGTGGATCTATGCATCTTTGGTTTTATGTTGTTCAAAATGAGGAGATGAACAATTTGTGCCTCCTGAGTCATGTCTTCTCGAAGGTACCTCAAGGGATGGCCAGTTGAATTTCTCTCCATACTCCTCCCCGGCAACAAGATTTCTTTTGCAATAGCATCATGGTCTCTGTCACTTTTAAGCTCATTGCTATAGTCATCTACATTACCCTGTGAATAGCGGTATGAAGAACCAAAAAATCGTTAATGGCATTAATAGGAAAAAAACAAAGCTTTCCCATGCACGGTGGTCCGGTAACATAATTGCTCTCCCTCAGTTGGAAGAGCATTTGCGTAAAACTATTGGACCAAATCATAGCTCACACGGTCAATCGGGTCAATTAGAACATCCCACTTTTTGTTCAGAAAGATCCGCATAGGCTTGCTAAACGTGCCATTGGTGCTTATGTTGAATTTTTGCTCAGGCACAAAAGACCTCCTAATCAGCAGGTTTCACCTAGCCTCGACGTCGGTACTCACAAACCTAGTGTCATCAAATTCCCGTGGTGGGTTAGAACTACCACCTACGGTTTCCATAGTTTGTCTAAGACGTCCACGTTTATTTCCCATCTGCAAAAACAAGTCGACAAAACAATGCAGCAGACAAACTAAGACATTAGAATATTGTTGAAATTCAAAGAACAAAACAAAATTTAAACATGGCAGGCCTAGGCACTTTCGCTGGGCGAGCATGCTGGTCGCCAGGCGACGCTAGCGAACTGCAGATTTTGTAGATTTTTTCTAGACAGATTTGTGTTGGGTGTTGATTCCATATTCATACTCAGCCACGATTTTATCCAAACATGATGATGATAGAAGGTTTACCATATCCTAACCACTTAATTAACTACAATACACAACCTAAATCTATCAAAAACAACTTAACCAAACAAGAAAAGGTAGAAACTTACTATGAGTGCTTGAGAATGAGAGGAAGCTTGCCAAAAAGTTGAAAGTTTTGAAATTGGAAAAGAGGAATGGGAGCTTGGCTGCTAGGGTTTTAGAAGGAGAGGAATGAATGTTCCAAAATGGGGAGAAAGATGGGTTGGGTCGTGGGACACCCAAATTGAAAAATTAACAAACCCAAAATGCGCAGAAGAGATGTTCTGCTTGCGCATTTTTGCCAGGCGAAGCAGGCTTATCGTCGGGCGAAGCTTGGTAGCCCCAACTTCCAATTTTTTTTCTTTCAAAATTCAATTCCTCACACATTCTTAAAAATGAAAAATGACCAAAAACATGAAATACTTACAATGTTGGGGTGTTTCCCAACAAGCGCTTTGTTTAACGTCGTTTCGAGCTCGACGGTTCAAGATGATCATGGATCATCAAAGTATTGCGCTTTGTGTAACTCGAACATCCATCTAAGAAACAATAAAATTGTTTCCCCTGGTCTCTCCAACATTTGATCCATAAAAGGAAGAGGAAAGTGATTTTTTCTAGTGGCTTTTCAACCCGTTACTTTTCGTGTCGGAACCAATTCATTCTTTTCATTTGAAATAACCGTCAAACCACCCTTTTTGGGAACCACATGAACCGGTTTGAAATCTTCTTCCAACATGATATTATGCATACAATAAGCAGGGCTTATGCATTTTGGTTCTTCATCTTAGGAATCATTCTTTAAAATCTCCATGTCCTCCTCCCACGGTTGCACTTTTTTTGAAATCTCTAACTCCTCCAAACATTCTTCAAGTTCCCTTCTATTACCGTAATCAAGCACATTTAAGGCTTCGGCCAAGGTTCTTTCAAGCGGATTTGTCAGATAAACTTGGCTAGTGACTTCTTCTATTGCTTCTTCAATAACATTTATCTTGAAACAATCCTTTTTTTCATTTGAATGCTTCATTGCTTCAAAAAAATTGAAACAAATCTCTTTGTCTTGCACACACACTTTCATCAAACCATCATCGATATCAATCATCATTATCGCGGTCTTCATGAATGGCTGGCCTAGAATCAAAGGAGGATCCAAATCTTCTTCGAATTATATCACAACGAAATCAACAGGAAAAAAGAATTTATCCACTTTGACCAACAAATCTAAGGCTACACCATGTGGGCAAGTAATAGACTTGTCCGCCAATTATAAAGTCATCTTTGTAGATTTTAACTCAATATTCCCCAACCTCTTCACAGTAGATAATGGAATCAAGTTGATGCTAGATCCCAAATCTATCAACCCCTTGCCAACATAAACATCTACAACTAGCATCGACCATGATAGTCTCTTGATCTGTATACCTCTTCTTCTTTTTCAAAATGTCTTTCATAAATTTGGCATACTTTGGCATTTTCTCCAATGCCTCGGTGAATGGAATGTTGATTTGTAATTGCTTGAAAATGTCCATAAACCGAGCATAATGTCGAGCATCAGCCTTCTTAGATGGAGCATGAGGATATGGTAAGTTTGTACCGGTGGAGTGACAACCTTCTCCTTTCCCCTCCTCAACTTCTTCTTCTTCTTATCATCAACACTTTCTTTTTCAACTACGCCATTATCAGCAACATCATTTTCAACTACAACATTATTTTCAACTTCAACATCTTCCACTACAACATTCTCACCATTATTTTCAAATAAAACTTCCTCCACAAATATTTCTTCATCAATGTCTTCATCATTCACCACTTGCTCTTTTCTCTTCAATTCTTTATTTTTCTCATCAACAACTCTACCACTCCTAGTCGTAATTGCTTTACAATGCTCCCTTGGATTTTCTAGAGTAGTTGGAGAAAACAAGGGTGAGGCACTTTGATCGGAAATTTGTTTTGCTAATTGTCCCATTTGAATCTCTAAATTCTTTATCGATTCTTCCGTGCTATTTTGGTTGGCCATTGAAGCTTGCATGAATTGAGAAAGTGTATCTTGAATGTTTGAACTTCTAGCTTGATTTTGAGGTAGAGCTTGAGTTTGAGTTCCACTTTGGTAAGGATTTTGTCTTGCTTGATTGTTGTTGTCTTGTCTCCATCCACCTTAATAACATTGGTTACCTCTTTGTTGGTAACCTTGGCCTTGATTTTAATTTTGATAAGGAGGTCTTTGTTGGTATCCTTTCCCTTGATTTGACATGTAATTTGCTTCTTCATTTTCCGGAGGACAAAACCCGGTCTTGTGATCACCTTTGCATAATTCACAACTAGCAATTTGTTGAGCTTGCTTGCTAGATGATCCTTGCATATCCATGATTTGTTGTGGAAGCCTTGCCATTTGCTTGGTCAATTCTTCAACTTGCTTTGCAAATAATTTGTTTTGGGCCACAAGTGCTTCATGACTAGAACCGATTTCAAGAGCTCCTGTTTTCACTTGCACATTCCCTTGATAATTTTGAACTTGGTGGTCATTGCTTCCCATCTTCTCAATGATTTGAATTGCTTCAAAAGGTGTCTTCGCCATTAAAGAACCTCCCGCCGTAGCATCCAACAACAATTTATGTTGAGGTTGGAGACCATTGCGGAAAATGTGAATTTGAGTGATTTCATCAAAACCATGACTTGGGAATTTTCTAAGCATAGATTTGTATCTCTCCCAGGCCCTATTCAAAGGCTCATTAACACCTTGTGAGAACACCTAAATCGCGGTTTTTGCTTCCATGAATCTTGATTGAGGAAAAAATCTTTCAAGGAATTTCTCCTCTAGCACATTCCAATTCGTCATTGTTTCTTGTGGTTGGTCTAGATACCAATACATTTCTTTCCCTACCAAAGAGTGAGGAAAAAGCCTTTGAAAATATTGTTCCTCTTGACAGAGCTCGGCCGCCCGCAATTTCATAGAACTTTGTGAGGTAGGTGTATGGATCTTCATGGTCATGACCATGAAAAGGGTTTGCATAAAGTAGTTGGAGTAATCCCGTCTTCATCTCCGTAAACCTCGCATTGGCTAGGCGAGCAAATTGAGCGGTGTGACGAGGGCTATTTGCACAAGGCCCTCTTGTTGGTGGTGATGGTGGTTGATCTGCCATGATGACTTCTCCCAACACTTGTGGTGTAGAAGAAGTAGATGATTCTCCTCTTTCTTGTCTTTGTCTATCTAGTCTTTTCCTTCGTTTAGCACTGCTATTAAGTCTTCTTGTCGTCCTTGCAATTTCAAGATCGAATAGGAGTTGATCGACCGCAACACTTCCACGCATAAACTATACTCTGAAAAATTCTAACCACTAAAAAAGAAACAAAGAGAGATTAGTAGATAAATTATCTTAAAATACACAA
This sequence comes from Vicia sativa, assembly GCA_021764765.1. Lineage (NCBI taxonomy): Eukaryota > Viridiplantae > Streptophyta > Magnoliopsida > Fabales > Fabaceae > Vicia > Vicia sativa. Next base: position 86,380,380 of record CM038797.1, read on the forward strand.
ACTATTGCAATACTTGCAATATCAAACGCCAATCTCTGGCTATGGCGCCATTTTGTTGTACATATATTTCATAAACAAGTATTTTTAATTATCGTTTCTACAGGGATTGGTGTGATATTTCCGTCGTTCAATAGTTAAAGCGTATTTTAAGATTTGGTAACACAAAGGTTTTGTTTCCTAACTACAAGAATCATAAGTTTCAATCAAACAAAGTTTAGTATCCTTTTCAAAAGAGAGATGTTTGAACTAGTTGATTTCCTAACTACAAGAATCATTAACTTAATTTCGTATAAATTCAATTAATCAAGCGAATGAACTAGTTGATGATCAATATAATTATGTACCCTCTCAATATTGTTGATTTCCAACCAATATTGTGAGTTTTATCATGTTAATCTTTAGATTATTTCTCACTCTAACTATTGACATGATAATCTTTACGTTCAATACAAGTAAACACTAGCTCACAAATATATCTCTAGAATTTGTTCATTAGTGGATGAATCTCCTATGTCAAGTTTGAACATATTTTTCAATCATGATCCAAAGCATAAAAAGGACAAGTAAATTAAAGAAATTCGTCATATATATAATCAACCAAGTTTATACACATTAAGATCAAAAGAAATACATAAAACTAGATTAACTAACTATAATCTTGACACAAAGAGGAGGTTTAGTTATCCATTTCAAAGGTAGCTTGATGATCAAGAAATTTCTAAAGCTTTATGAACATCAACCTTTAATGATCAAAGATTGAGGTAATAAAGCTTTGATCTTTGTAACAATGGAGGAAAATGGGTTTTCTTAGGGTTTTCTCTCAAAACTTGCCTTGGAAGCTTGTTGGAATGAGAAGAAGAAGTACAAAATATCTTAAAGTAGCTCAAAAGTATGGGTTGTTCGCCAAGATTCTCCAGGAGACCATAAAGCATCGTCAGGCGAGAACCACAAAATGTGACCACGTGCCAAGTTAGATGAGCTAAGCTGTTTGAAATCAGGTCCGTCGTCGGGCGACGCAACCACCTCGTCGGGAGAATCTGAGAAAACGCCAGGTAACACGGAGCGAAACCCTCTAGAGCCAAACCCTAAAACTTGAAGCTATTCCGCTGGGCGACGAAGGAACCTCGTCGGGCGAAGGTTGGCAGATTGTGAAAAATTGCTTGCTTTCTTGACATCTTCCAAGCCAAACAAATGCTGCAAGTTTGATCAAATTAAACTGAAAAAGTAAAAAACCAATAAAACATTCAAAATAGTTATATTTACACTAAATGGCTTAAAAATAGGTAATAACTTAAATAAAATAAACGAAAGAGGTTAAAAGTGTCAATAATTAATACGATATTTATCCAAAAGATGACACTTAACAGCCTTAGCATGAGCCCCGGAGCACAATAATAGAGCTAGCATGGAAATCTTGGGTGGGGTTTGTCCCAACTTTTCCACCACATTGTAGTCGCTCTTCTTAATGATCTTCAGAATTTCCTCCATTTCTTGCTTGGAGGTATCTTCAGCAACTTCCTTTGATACTTCTGTATGAGCAGGTTGAGTCACTTTCTCTTTCCCTCGAGCCTCAGGAGTTGGTTCAATAGCAGGAACGCGAACTGGTGTAGTATTGGAGGAGAGATATCTGGAGAAAATACTCTTCTGGTTCTGGTTACTTTGCTTGATCCGGTGATATTGTTGACATCAGGACTAGCAACTTCAACTGTACTGTCTTCAATGGTTAATGTATCTTGCTTGACGCCATAATAGTAAACTTCGACTCCATAATTCCAAGGTATAGCTTTGTCAGAGGAATATGGAATTGGTATGGGCGAGGTTATAATTATAGGTGCCACTCTAGATGCAGGATCGACAGAGGTAATGCTTATTGTGTTCACATCAGCATATTCTTCGGGATAGTCGTCATCTCCCCATCCGGTTGCCTTGATATCTTCGATTTCAATCTTCTAGCTTTCAGGAGCAGTATATTTCACCATGAAATCAAATTTTCCACTTGGCTTCCCCAAGGTATCCCGGACTTCTGGTATGGCTTCGCTTACGTCTTCGATCTTCAGGCTTTTGGAAACATCTCCGTACAAACTATCCATAGACAGAGTCTTTAGGAATATCACTTCTCGATAGACTATCAGGCGTTGAACACGTCTCTTCAACCAAGCACACCCATTAGGTTTAGATGTGCACCAACAACAGTTGTCAGGACATCTTGGAAATAAGTCGGCTTATAACAGATTCTTCTGAACAGTCATCAGGGGAGTAGTCAGCTCATTCACATAAAAAATATAAGAGTCATTTTCAATGGCATTGGCACTTTTACCATGGTCCGACATTGGTGCGTTGATCACATTCGGGGTCTCGATAGGAGGATCGAATTAAATTTCATGAGCTTCAATTATGTCGTGAATATTGTTCTTCAGGGCCCATAGTTGTTGGTGTCTTGCCCAAGGCTATTGGAATGGTACGTACATCTTGCATTAGGATTGTACTTTGGAGAGGATGTGTTGACATGCTGAGGAGGATCTTTCATAGTAATCAGCTCTGCTTTCAACATGTGTTGTACTGCTTGAGGCAATGGCATGTTGATCTTTGCAGATTGTCTTCTGGGCGCATTCTGCCTACGAGCGTTGTCTTATTGAGGTTGCGCTGGTGTGGGATTTGAGATCAGGACTGCCCCTACAGATTGATGGCGATCACCTTTGTCACGGTTTTTCTGACCATACACAAAATGGGCTTATTTCTTCCCACCAAAAGATCTCCTTGCAGCATTTGAAGATGTTTCGACTTGAATCTTTTCACTCTTGATTCCAGATTCAATACGTTCGCCTGTCAATATCAGCTCGATGAATCCGCCTGAAGAGTTTCCAATCAGATGATTGAAGAATGAGCTTGTCAGTGTTCCCATGAACATGTCAACCAATTCCCTATTAGACAAGGGTGGTTGGACTTTGCCTGCTAGATCTCTCCATTTCTGGGCGTACTCTTTGACCTTCTCATCACGACCCACAGATATGCTCTGCAGTTGCATGCGGGTTAGTGCCAATTCAGCATTGTACTGGTAATGTTTGTAGAAAGCATCCACTAACTCATTCCGAGTATGAATATGAGTATTCTCTAGCTGATAGTACCATTCTAACTGTGCTCTAGATAGACTTTCTTGAAAGAAATGCATCCACAACTTCCTGTCAGTAGTGTGGGGTTGGATCTTCTAAACATAGGACTTCAGATGAAGTTTAGGACAAGAAATGCCATTGTACTTAGCAAAATTAGGAACTTTGAACTTGTGGGGAATGACCACTCCAGGAACCAGGCTTAAATCATCAAAATTCAACCCTGACATTTTCAGATTTTCCATAACATTCAGATTTTCTCATTGTCAGGAGGATACTAATCACTCATGTAGTCTACTTCCTACCCTTCTTGAGACCCATGATGGATTCCTTCATTAGCCTTGACACTACCTTCAGTTTCGTTGCTCTTTTCTAAGAATTCAAGTTGTCTAACTACCTTGACTAGACCTCTATACCTTTCCCCATGTTGAGAATGCCAATGGCCTTCTTCTTCTTTTTCTTGACAATGAGCTCTTTTAGATCTTTCCTATCCATGGGCCAAGTTGGTGAACATATCTTGGAAGTGAGCATTCTGAGCCTGGTGTTCTTTGACAGTCTGTTCGAGAGCCATTTCTGCTGAAATAAACAGCGAGAGAATAAGAAAATTGGTCTTCAGAGTACCTGTTATGAAATGTTATTCTATGATATGCAATGTTATGCAATGCAATGTTTTCAAGGACCTTAGGCATTTAAATTTGGGAAAAAAAGCATGAACAAACTTTTTATTAGTCTGATTAGTAATACAAAATAAAGTTCAAGTACAAAAATAAAATTCCTAATGCTTAGGCCTCCCATGGACGCTTCCTATTTGTATTGACATAGGCGTTAATGCTCTGTTCTTCGTGAAGTTGTTTGGTCAGCTCTAATACTCTTTTCTCGCTTACATAGCACTGGGCTTCGAGTGTATCCCTTTCTTCTTTGAGGTTAATCCAGGATCTCTTTAATTTTTCGAAATCAGTAGGCATGTCTAGATGGAGAATGGTATAGGATTCGTCGCCTTCGACAAAAGGTTCCATAATTATTGGTAGGATGGCAGCACATGGCATCATGAGATTTTGAGCACGAGCTCAAACCCATTTGAGGTAAGGTTCCCAAGGAATGGAATTTTTATGCCCCAAGGTCTTGGTATCAATTTTCTTCACCATTCCCTAAGCATGCACAAATCTTCGACGATAACCTTGGAGGTCGTGGTCGTAGTCAAACACAATGCATCAGATGAGTATATCATGAGGATCATCCCTTCGAGCATAATGAAACTGTCGCAACGCCAGATAAGGGTTGTAAGTGATACCTCCCTTTATGCCAAGGAGTGGTACATTAGGGAATTCTCCATAGCGCTCAATGAAAGCGAAGTCCTTTTGAGAGTAGAGACACCAACGAATATCTGAATGAGAGCGTGACGTCAACCTTTGAGACCATTTCAAACCTTGTTCATTCTTCATCAATGGTCGAGGAAGGTGCGAAATAAACCACCTGGATAATAACGGTATGCAACACATGAGAGTTCCTTGTCTTTTCATAGTACGAGTGTGGAGAGAATGCATAATATCTCCAAGCAAAGTAGGCACATGATTATGAGTGAGGAATATCTTGATGGCGTTCACGTCTATGAACTGATCTGGATTAGGAAATAGCACCAAGCCATATATTAGAAAGGCTAAAATGTCTTCAAAAGCATGGAAACTCATAACCTTTAAGAATTTCCGAGCCTTCTTTATCAGAAACTTAGCAAGCAAACCCTTAACTCCACTTCTTGTTTCCCAATTGGCTCTAATATCTGACCGCTTTAGGTGTAGAGCTAATGCAATGTCTTTAAACCTCGGAACTTTTTCTGAACCGGTGAATGGTATTTGATCAAGAATGGGTATCTCAAGAAGCTCAAAGAACTCTTCCATTGTAGGTACCAATGATAGTCTGGGAAAGTAAAGCAATGATGCTTCAGATCAAAGAACTGGAATACGACGCTCATCATATCTTCTTCAAAATCAGAAGTAACCAAGTCGAGTAGATAACCATTTCTCTTAATGAACTAAGAGTGATCAGGAATTTCTGATACTAAATCCTTGAGTCGAGAAGGTATACCCACAAAGTTGATTCAAATAGTCTTCCCGGAAGCCATAACCCTACAACAAAGAGCAAAGATAAATACCTAGGTCCTTAAAATGGTTAGAAATGATATGATGTTATGATGTCATTTTAAAATAATACACACAAGCAATTCACACAATAACCCTAGGTTTGAGGCTTGTATGAGGTATAGGTGTCTACCCTACCGGAGTTTAAGTTGGTTCAACCTGTCCTATAATAGTAATCAGGTTCTATGAATCTCATATCACAGATCTTTCTTGCAGGATTTATTTCAATACGAATACCAAATGGTTGACCGATACATCCCTAAATTCGAATCTCAATGAGCGTAGCATCGAGTATCAACCAACCTCAGTCTGCACCGAAGCCGATTTTCTCACTACCTTCTAATGGCCAAGATGGGTCAATTAGGGTTCTAAAATTTTAGTTAATGCTTGATGACACTACGCAGACGCGAAATATTTCCTCAACTGAACATGAGGAACATCAGGACATCAAAGTGTCGCACTAACCATTATTTTAACCGTATCAGTCTACGCCAGACCGTCGCGATGATCTATTGCTACTTACCTAAGGAAACATGGATCCGGGTGTAGGATCCCTCACAAATATAATACCCAAGAAACCCTTAAAAATAAAGCATACAAAGAAAACAGAAAGCGATTAAAAGTGATCTAAAACCCTAAGGTAACCTCTCTTTGGGTGTTATCCCCAACAGAGTCGCCAATTTTGTAACACGGTGGAGAAATGACTTGTTTATTTTGCGTTTTATCGCAAATGTTGCGGATATGTGAAAAGATCAAGAAAGACCTTTGTTAGATTCTGAGTAAGGGAGGTAATTTTGAAAACGGAGATATTAGCACCCTTTTCATACGTAGTTATCTACGGGCTCTTAATTGCTTAGCTCACTTTTGAAAATGTGCTTTCTGTGTGTATGTGATTTGAAAAGTATTTTGAAAAGTATTTGAAAAGTATTTCGCTTTGACTTCGTAATGATTTTCGTTGGAATGTATACGAAGTGTTTGGAAAAATTTGTTTGGAAAATGTTTAACTTTGTAATGATTCTCGCTGGAATGTATACAAAGTGTTTGTTTGGAAAATAGTTTTTGAAAATAGTGTGAGGTGTGAAAAGTATTTGTGGATTGGAGCAAGCAATAGAGTCTTATTTACCTACTCAGATTGGTTGTTTCTTGTTATTTTTCATTCTCCTTTAGAATAAGGCTATCCATACCATTAGTTGGTAGGTAACTTTATCCGTTGAATGTGAAGGGACAATCGTAGGATCATCGTATGGTAATTGAAGGCAACATTGTAGGGATACCTTAGCAATTCGAATGGATGATCATCACTTATTTGTAGGCAACAACCGAGGGACGAGATCATATATTCGTAGGCAACATCGAGGGTCATTGACGGACTATGATCTTTGTGATGATTTAACTAAGGGACTTTGCTAATGGTACCCCTACGTTCGAGGGACATGACCATTATATTCGGAAAGCAATAAGAGAGATTACCCTAGAGGGTGCAAGTGTGATAAGTGTGTTTGATTTAGATATTTTAATCTTGGAAATTAGGGTGATCTAACGGTTGATTTTAGTCTTGCCATGCAAACCCTAATTAGCATACATCTAAGCAGTTATATACAATTTATAATAGAGGTACGGAAAGTAAATGCGGAAAATAAACCTACGTTATTACAAGGCTTTGTGGAAGATACATATTAAGAGGTGCTGAAAGTAAATGCGGAAAGATAAATCTACGCTATTACCAAAATATCCTTGCAACCTATACATCAATTTCTAATATTTAAATGCGAAATAAAGTAAATAAATTGAAAGAAAAATGTCTAATAATAGGGGGAAAAACATCTAAACCCTAATTGTAAAAGGAAAATATTTTTTGATATTTTTGAAACCGATTTTAATTAATAAAACCTAATTCTAAGTTATTTAATAATTAATTATGAAAAATAATTTTAATTATGAGAAAAATAAATTATTTTTATGTCAAAAATTAATTAAATGTTTAATTAACCTAATTTTGAAATTAAATAAATTTTTTATGATTTGTTTGTATTTTTAGAAAATAGTTTAAAAGAAAATAAATTAAAAAAAGAAATAGAAATGGAAATATGTTAGAAAATAAAAGAAAAGAAAAGGGAAGAAAAAGAAAAGGTTTCGCTGGGGATCGAACCCCTGTCCTTCAGGTCACACACACGCCTCCTTGCCAAATGAGTTAGCTTCCATTAGTGTTAGTAAAACGAAACAAATATAATATAAAAGAAAATAGTTTCCTAAAACCCATTCAAACCAAAAACGCGCCAAGGGGTCATCGTCCCCATTTCAAATTTTCCTGGGAATTTACCCACGGTCTTTTCGTGGGTAAAGGCTATACCGACAGACAATATTTGTAGCTATATCCCTATACAATCATAAATCACAAAATACGCAATATAAATTTGTTTGGAAACCATGAATCGATCCGGTTTAATCCCCTGAGCATGATGGTGCCATTGGTTTCATCCAATTTTACCTAAATCAAAAGCCCCAATTGAAGCTCGTGAACCCTCACAATGGTACATCTTGGTTCTTGGATCTAAGCTTAAATCGAAACATACAAAAACATTCCAAACATCAAAATAAACATGAATATGCAATCAAATTATATTTATAATGCGTGAAACATTGAAATCGATTTTAAAATTCTAAGAGCAAATTGTGATGTGCAATTTCATCTTTATGGATGTATGAATGGCTTATGAACGTCTGGAATGAATCAGAGGGGATCAAGGAATGTGATGGCAAGCTTTGTTTGGCCTCAATTGATCTAAAACTCTGGCTGCAAGTTACTTGAATGACACGGATTTTTTGAGCTTTGTTAGGGTTCTTAGAGGCAAAGGTTTTGTCCTCTTGTGATCTGAAGGGGTTGTATATTTATAGAGGATTGAAATTAGGTAAAAAAAAATGGAGGAAATATCTTGCATTGATGTTGAGATATTTGATTGAAAGTTTGCACCAAGTATTGTCTTTTTTGGAGTCAATCACATTCAATCTCTTGCCAATCAAGTATTTTCGAAATTTCCAACTTTCAAGGAGTATCTTGGACCTCAAGAAGCTTGGAAAATAAGCCTTGCACTTATTGATTTGATTTTTGCATTTTATTTTAATTAAAATTGAATTAATTCAAAAATAAATAAAATAGTTGGAAGCATGGCATGCAAATAGGCTTTATAAGTCCTTGGCAATGTTAGAAACAAGTTTGAATTAAAGAAATATAGGCCCATTCGGAAAATTTCCAAGTTTGGTCAATATTTTCTTCATGTAGTTCTCCAAAATTTCCAATTTTTCCCAAACCATAACGTGCTCAATTTTCAACATTTTTAATTGTTCTTGGACTTTTTAGAAATATCAAGATGTCCTCTAAGCACTCCTTTTGGTTTAATCTTCATTGAAGTTACCATTCTCATGTACACTTTTTTTGAAAAAGGTGACTTTTTGTTGACTTTTAGAAGGACCTATAATGTCTTGGTCCATAACTCTCAAATGAAGCATTTTTGGCCAAATCTTGTGAGACACAAAGTTGTAGAGAATTGAATTCTCTTCAAAATCAGATTTGGTGGAAAAATTTCTGATAAAGTATGTGAAAGTTATGCCTGGTCAAAGTTATGTTGACTTTTTATCAAGAAACCCTAATTTAGAAACTTTGACTTTTGATCAAATTTTGAGTTTTCTTGATGAATCATGATCAACCCTTGATCAAATGATGGATGTGACTTTAAAATCTATGTTGATCAAAAATGATGAAGTTTGACTGTATGTTGACCATAATTATCTTTTTGTCCAATACAACTTATTTTCAACCATCTGAGCTTGGGCAAACTTGAGCTGCGAGTCTTGAAACTTGACATGGTGATACCTTGAGGTATATTAGGAGGTATGATGATCACTTGAGGCAGTGGAAACCATCTTTTACTTGATATAATCAAAACCCTAGTTATTGGTTGATTGCTAAGGAGAGGGTTTATTTTGCCAACCCTTGAGAAATTCTTAAGTATGGAGATGTGGATTGACTGGAAAAAATAGGAGGGGAAATTTTGGGGTATAACAAGTTCAATTTGTATTAAGGTGATCGATCATGAGATTTTACCAGTATTGCAAAAAGAAATAGTTATTATTGTGTGACCTTGAAATGTATTTCCCTCCATCATTTTTTGACATTATGGTACATCTTGTTGTTCATCTTGTGAAAAAGACACAATTGTATGGACCAGCTTATATGAGATGGATGTACCCTGCTGAACGTTCTATGAAAATATTAAAAGGGTGCGTCAAAAACCGAAGTCGTCTAGAGGGTTGTATTGTTGAGCGATATGTTGTTGAAGAAGCGGTTGAGTTTTGTACTGAATTTTTGTCCAATGTGCAATCCATTGGACTCCCTAAATCTCATATCTTCGGGGAAAAAATAAGGTAAAAAATTAATTGGAAATGAAATTGTGGCAGTATCAAGGGATGAACGGGATCAAGTGCATTTGTATGTTCTGCACAATGACAATGAGGTTGAGCCATTTGTTGAAATGCACAAGGCTATACTCCGAGGTGAAAATCAGAGTAGAAATGAAAATTGGATAGAACGAGAGCACAGTCAAAGTTTTATACAGTGGTTTAAGGATCATATTTATTCAAAGTTTCATTCAGATCCCGCTTCAATATCAGACAGGTTGAGATGTTTGGCATATGGTCCAAGTTCGCTTGTGTTTTCTAATAGAGGATACACAATTAATAGATACACATTTTATACCAAAGAACAAGATGATAAAAGTATTATACAAAATATGGTGTCACGGTGGTAGCTGAAGCAATGCACATTTCTAGTATGAACGACTTAAACCTCAAATATGAACATTTGTCATATTTTGGGGTTATCGATCACATTTGGGTGTTTGATTACGAGAAATTTAAGGTTCTTATCTTTGGCTGCAAGTGGGTACATAATAGTAGCATACGAATGGATAAGCCAGGGTTTTTGCAAGTGGATCTTAATAGGGTGGGGTATAAAGATGAGCCTTTTATTATAGCCTCTCAAGCTAAACAAGTGTTCTACGTCACTGACCCGAAGAGTACGAAATGGTCTATAGTGCTTTTATCTAAAAATGCGATTGATGATAAAAGTGTAGATCAAGGTGATGATGATGTTGAGAATGAGTCGTATATTATAAACGATCGAGATGACAATATTATAGCTGATGTGTTATACCCCAAAATTTGCCCTCTCACTTCTCAAGACATTTCACATGTCCATGCTCAAGGATTTCACAAGGGTTGACCAGACAAACCCTCTCCTAAGCAATCAATCTAAACTAGGGTTTGGCCATTTTCAAATCAAGGTGGGCCTCTAACACTTCAAGTGGTCATCATCCCTAATCATATGCTTCAAAGAATCTCCATGTCAAGTTTCAAGCCTTACAAGTCAAGTTTGCTCAAACAATTGCTCAGATGGTTGAAAATCAGTTGTATTGGACAAAAGTCAACTATGGTCAACATACAGTCAAACTTCATAATTTTTGGTCAACATTAATATTTTGAAGTAATATTCATCATTTGATCTAGGTTTGATCATGATTCCTCAAGGAAAGTCAAGATCTGATTAGAAGTCAAAGTTTCCAAATTAGGGCTTTTTAGACAAAAGTCAACAGAACTTTGACCAAGCATAACTTTCATATACTTTATCAGAAATTTTTCCACCACAGCTCATTTTGAAGAGAATTCAATTCTCTACAACTTCATGTCTCACAAGCTTGGGCAGAAAATGCTTCATTTGGAAATTATGGATCAAAACATTACAGGTCCTTTTAAAAGTCAACAAAAAGTCAACTTTTTGTAAAGAAGTGTTCATGAGCATGGAAACTTCAATGAAGATGAAACCAAAATTTTTGTTTAGAAGACATCTTGAGCTTTCTAAAAAGTCTAAGAACACCCAAAAATGTTAAAAATTGAGCAAGATATAAATTATGCAAGTTGAGCATTTTTGAGGAGGTGCATAAAGAGAAATACACTGCAAAAGCCAAAAATTTCCAAATGGGCCTAAGATCTTATGATTTTAACTTGATCATGAGATTATCCATGACTACTAAGCAGCATGCCACGCCCTCTACCTCATGTATTTATTTATTTTTGAATTTAATAGCTTAAATTCAAATTTAATTAAATAAAATACAAAAATAAAAGATAAGACAAGATGGGCTAGATATTTATATGGCTTGGGGTCCAAGATAGCTCATTGCAAGCTGTCAATTTCGTTCAAGAAGATTGAGGGAAGATTGAACATATTTGGAAAGATTTTATGAAAATTTTCAAATCAAATATTCTCCATTTATGAAGAATATTTTCTCTCAATGTCTTAACCTAATTCCATCCATCTATAAATACCTAGCATTCTTACAAGACAAGGAGACTTTGGAGACATCTCTTACACGGATTTCCAGCCTAACACAAACCCTAGAATTTTCTCAAAATTCTCTCAAAGTTGGCAAATTCGTGTTCTACTTTCCAGCCCCTTTCAATCACTTTTGAGCATTCCATTGTGATCTTGAGGTAAGTTTGAGTAAGTATACATCATCATACATGATCATAACACGTTGAAACATGCCATATGAGTTGCTCCGATTTGCATTTTTTCTTGAAATCGTGTTTTACGTTTGAGTGTGTTTTGCTTCCAACTAATGCTTTTAATGTGTTCATGGCATGATATAGAACAGGTCTGGGCAATCGTTTGAGGTTTTCCATGGCTTAATCACTAGTTGCCATTGTTAGGGCAGAAATTGGAAGAAATTCGTATCTATAGTTCTAGGCTGCTTCAAAATAAACTAACACCACCATTAGATTCGTAGCATCCTGTTTATTGGATCTGGAATATTTTGGATTGCGTTTTCATTGATTTTTCAGGTTTTTAGTATTGGAGCCAACCGGAAAAGACGACCGGAGCATCGCTCCGGTCCTTCTGACTCAGAGGCTTCTAACCCTTACTTATTTATGGATCCGGAAGAATGAATGGATGTATCACCTCCCCAGTGGTTCACCTTGCGCGCACTATGTCACTCTCTCTATCAGGTCGTGAGTTCAAACCCCACCTTTTGCAAATATTTTCCTTTTGGCCTTGCAGGTTCCAGGATTGCCAGAAATCACGCCCCAGAAACTCTAGTTTCTGGCTCCCGTAACTGCTCATGGGATGTAATAGCTTAATTAGGATTTATTTTCCGCACTCATATATTATGTAACTACCCCAAAGCCATATAATAGCGTAGGATTTACTTTCCGCACTTTACTTTCCGCAATTTACTTTCCGCACCCATATAAACTGCTAGTAACTAGGCGTGTATGGCAAGATAAAAACAACATAGATCGCTTCTAAATACAAGATAAATTATCTGAATTCAACACACTCTCTTCACACATGCACCCCCTAGAGTACACTCTCTCGTTGCCTTTCGAATAAATGGTCAAGTCCCTCGAACGTAGAGGTATCCTAGCACCGTTGCTTACAAACATGTCATCATAGTCCCTTCGATACAAAGATCATAATCCCTCGATGTTGCCTACGAATACATGATGTCGTCCCTCGATTGTTGCCTACGAAAAGTGATGATTGTCCCTTCAAATATGCTAGTATACTCCTACAAGTTGCCTTCTATGACCATCCGATGTCCCTTCGAATGTCCCTTTACATCCAACGAATAGGGTTACCTACCAACTAATGGTATGGATAGCGCTATTCTAAAGGAAAGTAAAAAACACGAAAACGGCCGTTCTGAGTAGGTAATAGACTCTTAATTGCTTGATCTATCAAAACGCTTTTTACACCTCACACTTTTACAGAGTTAAAACACTTTTCCAAAATGAAACATTTCCGAACACTTCGTATATATTCCAGCGTGAATCATTACGAAGCCAAAGCGAAATGCCTTTTCAAAACCTTTTCAAACAGACACACAGAAAGCAAATTTTAAAGTGAGCTAAAGCAACTAAGAGCCCGTAGATAACTACGGATGGAAAGGGTGCTAATACCTTCCCTTTTCATAACCTTCTTCCTTACTCAGAATCTAACGAAGGTCTTTTCCTGTTCTTTTCACCTTCCCTTAATTGGATAAAAGAAAAGTCGGTGGCGACTCTTGCTATCCGCAACATTTGCGATCAAACGCAAAACAATCCAAAGTCAGTTCTCCCACCGTGTTACAGGATGAATCATATATCAGAAAAGATCATGATGAGAGAATTTTGATCAATCCCTCCGTTCGCATTCTTAAGAGACAATTTATTCGCAATCCAACCAAGAAAAGAAAGAGATGTTAGTGAAAGAGGTAATATAGTAAAATGTTATATATTCTGTCATTTTCAATAAAATTATATATTTGTCATTTTATATACTCAATTGATTATGGAATTAGATATTTAGAATTAAATATTTGTCATTAGATAATTATGTTTTTCTTTATTACATGTTAGATGGCTAGTAACGAGGATCACCCACACGATGATTCTATTAATGATAGAGACAATGGTGGAGGCAAATCCGCAGGGAGTGGAAAGATAAATTAAACGAGGAAAAACTATTATGAAGAATATCGTTCGTGATAGAGATAGAGGCATAAAATATAATGTGCATTGGAATCCAAGTGACCAACTAATTGAGCCTAACGGTTCTAAATTGACAAGTTACATTAGTACAGTTGAAAGGAGAGAAATTCCAATTACTTGTGATGAGTAGAGAGATGAAAAGTTGGATGACGCTAAAAACAAAATATGGAGTGAGATACATGTACTTTAAATCATGTCTTTAAATTACGATTATGTATTTAAATTACCTATACTAACACCACTCTGTATGTTTTTCGTAGAGGTCTTTCAACATTGATGATAACAGAAAAGATTATGGTCTTGGATTGGCCAAAAAAATACTAAGAGGGTTTAGAACATATTTAAACAGAAAGTATCTTAAAGATGCCGAACAAAATTTTGTTGATGCAGAGCGTCCAACGGAATATGCAGATGTGATTTCACTTAAATAATGAGAAGCTTTTAAAGCCAAACGAAAAACCACAAAATTTCAGAGTGTAAGTGACGTAAATCACCAAAGAGCATCATCTCCCGTGTATCCATACAAAAAGGGCGTATATATGCACACTGTAACACGGTGGGAGAACTGACTTGTTTGTTTTGCGTTTGATCGCAAATATTGCGTATAGCAAGAGTCGCCACCGACTTTTCTTTTATCCAATTAAGTGAAGGCAAAAATAATAGGAAAAGACCTTTGTTAGATTCTGAGTAAGGGAGGTGGTTATGAAAAAGGAAGGTGTTAGCACCCTTTCCATCCGTAGTTATCTACGGGCTCTTAATTGCTTAGCTCACTTTAATTATTTTTGTGTGTGTGTATCTGAAAATATTTTTGAAAAGGCATTTCGCTTTGACTTCGTAATGATTCACACTGGAATGTATATAAAGTGTTTGGAAATGTTTTGTTTTGGAAAGAGGAACTTCGTAATGATTCACGCTGGAATGTATACAAAGTGTTTTGAAAAGATTTTGAAATGTGTGAGGTGTGAAAAGTATTTTGATTGAGCAAGCAAAAGAGACTTATTTACCTACTCAGAACGGTCGTTTCCGTGTTATTTTGCTTTCCTTTAGAATAAGGCCATCCATACCATTGGTTGATAGGTAACCTTATTCGTTGGATGTAAAGGGACATTCGAAGGGACATCGGATGGTCATAGAAGGCAACTTATAAGGATATCCTAGCATATTCGTAGGGACGATCATCACTTTTTGTAGGCAACAACCGAGGGACGAGATCATGTATTCGTAGGCAACATCGAGGGACTATGATCTTTTAAGTCGAAGGGACTGTGATGATATATTGTAGGCAATTGTGCTAAGATATCCTACACTCGAGGGACATGACCAATGTTTCGTAAAGCAACGAGAGAGGATATCCTAAGGTAGGTGCATGTGTGAAAAGAGTGTGTTGTTTTCAGATATTTATCTTGTGATTAATGATCTAGATTGATTAAGTTAATCTTGCCATACATGCCTAATTACTAGCAATTAATATGTGCAGAAAGTAAATTGCGGAAACGTAAAGGTCCTACGCTATTACATGGCTTTGGGACAGATACATAATAGGAGGTGCAGAAAGTAAATGCGGAAAATAAAATTCTACGCTATTACATGGCTTTGGGGCAGATACATAATAGGAGGTGCAGAAAGTAAATGCGGAAAATAAAATCCTACGCTATTACATGAAAATAAACTTGCAACCTATACATCCTTTCTAGAATTTAAAATGCAAGAAAATAAATAGCAGAAGAAAAAAATGATCTACGTGAAAAAGCTAAGTCCTAGTATTTTTGGTATTTTCTTGAAAATTAGAGTTTATGTGAGAAAATCCTATTTCTAATTGATTTTAATTAATTAAGAAAAAATGAATGAATATTAACCTAAATTATGTTAATTAAATTAATTAAAAAGCATGAAAAAGTTATTTGTGAAATTATCTAATTAACCTAATTAATTAACCTAATTACTAAATAAATTAATTAATTAATTAAGAGGGAAAGCAGAAAATAAATAAAAAAAGAGTAAAAAGGAGTTTGGCGCCTCGGCGGGCCTTCTAAGAGTGGGAGTCAGGCATGAAGTTTCGTAGAAATCGCCGAGCATGCCCGTGTGGAGCTTCAGCATCCGGAGGGTCAGTTAGGGCTTCTAGAGATTCTACTGTTGGAGACGTCTAGAAGTTGGAGCTTCTGGGGAATCTGGAAGGGTCCGGTGGAGCTTGGAGATTACATGCACAGACGCCTGGAGCTCGGGGCTCTATTGCTGAAGAGGATCCAGAAGATGGAGCTTCTGGACATGATGTCTCTTCTGGGGTCCAGAAGCTGGAGCTTCTGGACGTGATGCTTCCTCTGGGGATCCAGAAGCTGGAGCTTCTGGACGTGATGCTTCTGAGGGATGTCCAGAAGTTGGAACTTCTAGGGTTGGCACCAAAATGCGCCAAGGGTCGTCTTCTTTATTTGAATTTCCAGACCTATGCCAATGGATTTGCTGCATAATTTGCCTACGGATTTTGGTTTGTAGCTATAGTACTTGTAAATCAAAACTTGACAAATACCAAAGATAAATTATATATGAAACTATGGATCGATTGGAATTGATCCATTGAACACGACCATGCCCTTAGTTTGCTCTAATTTTGGCTAATACGAAAAACCCCAAATCAAAGCTTCAAACCCTAACAATGGCAGATCTTGGTTCCTGCATCTAAACTTGAATTAAACTATCCAAAAAGCATCGAAACATTAATACAAACACAATTATATGATCAAATTGAATTAAACAAGCGTGTATGTATGAAATTGAAAATTGAAAATATGCATTGAAACCGAAACTGTGATTTTACGTTTCAGGAGCATTTGCGTGCTTGCAAGGGTCTGGAACGATTCAGAGGAGCACCAGGAAGCTGTTTGAATGCTTGGAATGGCCTGGATCAAAGCAAAACTCTGGCTGCAAGTTGCTTGAAACACACGGTTTTCTTGAGCTTAGTTAGGGTTCTTCAAGCTGCCAAAAAAACCCTCTTAGGGTTTAGAAACCCTCTGAGTTTAGAAACCCTCTGAATTTAGAAACCCTCTTAGGTATCTTGGACCTCAAGAATGTCAAATATACAGCCTTGTATTGGTTGATTTATTTTTTACTATTTTATTTTAATTAAATTGACTTTAATGAATAAAAAATCAAAATAAATAAAATAAAAAGCTCAAGGGCGTGGCATTGGGCTTGGAGGTTCTAATTATGATTAGAAACAAGTTTGAACCAAGAAAAGTTAAGCCCATTTGGAAAAAAATTGATTTTCTCAAGTATTTCTCCTTATGCACCTCCTCAAAAATACCCAACTTGTACAACTTGTATCTTCCTCAATTTTTAACATTTTTGGGTGTTTTTAGACTTTTTAGAAAGCTCAAAATGTCTTCTAAACATCCCTTTTGGTTTAATCTTCATTGAAGTTTCCATGCTCAATAAAACTTCTTTGCAAAAAGATGACTTTTTGTTGACTTTTAAAAAAAGACCTATAATGTTTTGATCCATAACTTCAAGATGAAGCATTTCTAGCCAAAGCTTGTGAGACATGAAGTTGTATAGAATTGAATTATATTTTAAATGAGCTTTGGTGGAAAACATTTTGATAAAGTATGTGAAAGTTATGCCTGGTCAAAGTTCTGTTGACTTTTGTCTGAAAAGTCCTAATTTAGAAACTTTGACTTTTGATCAGATCTTAAATTTTCTTAATGAATCATGATCAAATCTTGTTAAAATGATGAATATTACTTCAAAATATTGATGTTGACCAAAAATTATAAAGTTTGACTGCATGTTGACCATACTTGACTTTTTGTCTAATACAATTGATTTTCAGCTATCTGAGCCATTGGATGAGCAACTTTGACTTGTAAGGCTTGAAACTTGACATGATGATCCCTTGATGCATATGATGGGATATGGTGACCACTTAAAGTACTGGAGATCCATCTTAATCTGAGATGTGCAAAATCCTTGTTTGGATTGATTGCTTAGGAGGGGGTTTATTTGAGCAAACCTTGTGAAATTCTTGAATATAGAGCCATGGATTATCTTGAGAGAAAGGAGGGCAAATTTTGGGGTATAACACACGCTTAGAACAAAAAATTGTAAGTATCTATAAATTGCAATGATATACTTGTTCATCAAGATTTATAACTGATCTTATTTTTTGTCTTAATGTGTAGTTAAAAGAGGAGAATAGTTTAGAAACATGTTTTATGGAAGGTTGCCCGTGTGGGTAAGGATGGAGTTTTTAAAGAAGATGTACAACAAATTTTTGAGAAATGCATAAGTATAAAATTAATTCTTTAATTAAATAAAAAATTTATTAACATATAATATTCATGTGTAAGTATAACATTAACTTATTTCAATATTCATATGAATTTCAGGAGATTCTGTCTCAGTCTATATCTCCACCAGATGATTGCAGGAGCATACTTAGTTGCGCATTAGATGTTCGTGAGTATTCTGGTCGGTTGAGGGGTAAGGGACAAGGGGTTACTCCAACATCCTTGAAAAAGAACAATCCTGTCGCACACCAAAATGTACCCTCTTCATTTCACTTCATATGGCTTATGTTTCATCATGAAAAAACCATATTGCATTGCTTACATGCACTGTGATGGGATCAAGGTATTCTTATCTTTCTGGTTTTCTTCAAGTTATGGAATTTGGTTAACAATCGGTCCAAGATGGCTCTCATATCCTCTCACTCTTTTGTTTATTTGATTACCAGGGCTTCTCATGTCTCGAGACATATAAGTGATTCCTTGTTTCATCAGAAGAGTCACAATTGCAAGTGTTTCTAAGTGAATCTCGTTTTCTCTTACCTAGTGGCTCTTGTGCACGGGTTTCGAGTCATTGAGGTGTGTGACGTCTTTCTTGACGTGGTTCTTGAAGTATTATCAAGATGAGTTTTATCTCAGTACATGCTTACTCATCAGCCAAGTTTTTATGTGAATTTTCAATAGAAATGATGTTATCTGGTTCCTAAGATCAAGTGAATATTCGGTTGCTTGTTGGGTCAATTCTTGAGTTCGAATGGTGAAATTATGATGCAAGATCCAAGTGAAGATATCTTTTGGGATTATCGTTGGAATTCAATTTTTGGGTTAGATGATCATGAGTAGATTAATTTTAAAAATGGGCCATTTTATGGGTTTTAGATTTGTTAAGTAAAGAGAGATTTCAAGATTGTTATTGAATGGACCAAGGAATTTTATTACATTATGTATGAATTTTGGTTTAGAGTTTATTACAAGAAGTGCAAAGTCATTAATCTAAAATCAAAACCTTCTCATATTATAAACAAGATTGGTCTAAGTGCTACAATTACAAACACTTTATTTATAGAGATTCTGAGACTTTTCGTGCTTCATTGATCAAGGATGGCTTCATGTTATAATTGAAGTGTTTCCTCTCATCATTAAAAGTTATTCTAAACTTTTTTGCTATTTTTCAAATTCTACAAGTTTCACAAAGTTTTCTACAAGATATTCAAGTGTAACTTTGTTCAAGTTTTACATAATTTCTTACAAGGCTTACAAAGAAAGTTTCATTGTTAAAAGTTTGTTTCATTACAACGCTTAAAACAATAGAATTTGAAAACTTAAGATCTAAATCAATACAAGATATTCCTAAAGGCTAAATTTTTTCAAGCTTTCGAGTTGGTCTACTACAGGATTTCTTCCTCTTCAATATTTCTTCAAAAACTCCTATGTGTTGTTGTCCCATTATTGCCATGGATTTATCTTCTCGCCTTTCCTTGTTCACCATTACATGAAACAAGAATGAGATAAAGTGTTAGCAATCAATCAAGAAGCAACATTAATTCAAACAAGAAAGTTTTCAAGAGTTATCTATTCAAGATTCTTCATTAGGGTTTATTGTTTGGAATCAGGTTTTAAGGGTTTTCTAATCATGGTTCAAGCATACAAAAGCCTCAGAACTATAAGGTTCAATCATCGGCCATAACCTCCAATTAAGACAAGGTTCACGTACAATCAAGCAAGTTATAGAAAATTGTAACAAAAACTCAGGAAAAAAAGGAATTCACCATAGTAAAGTCCAGTTTCACCAACAAGGCCACAAATTGAAACCAGAAAACATAATGAGCCCACACAAAAAAAACTTCATCAGGCCTGTTATTCACAACTCAGAAAAATCCAAACACAGAAAACCCTAATTCTGAGAGTGTATAAAAAGGATAATGGCACAGAGACCAAGAGAGAATATTGTTGATTGAGAAACCCTAACTCAGAAAACAGAAGAAAACATTGTTCACAAACCCTACCGCAACAGCCAAAACCAAAAAAGAAACCAAAGTGTTCATCATTTTCCAGATTTGACAGACCTTATCCGAAATTCGCAAATAGATTCACAAAACCAAAATAGAAATCATGATTATCTCAGCCACAATCACAACTAAAACCCTAATTTCAAAGTAAACTCTATCATCATTTTCCGAAACCTAAACCCTTCATAAAAGAAAGGCAGCAATAGAAGAAGAAGAGTACAAAAAACGGAGAGATCTCACCAAGGTTAATGACCAGCAACTTCTGACTACCGTGGATCCTCTTTCTTCCTTTCTTTATGTTGGTTCACATGCATCATCACCTCCGTAGATTTCATAAAACAGGGTTAGGTTTCGTCACTCCCTTTTCAGATTTAGAGAGATCTAGGGCGAATCTGTCAAAATAAACCGAATATTAGTGTTTAGGGTGAAGAGAGGAATCATAAAACACAAAAAAAAAGAGAATCAGAGAGAAATTCCATAGCGTCGTTGTCGTCGCCTCCGTGAGGCAACTTCCGGCACGGCCATTGCTTCGTTTCCGGCAAGACCATGTTCCAGAGAGAGGCGAGAGCGGTACGTTTTAGAGAGAGAGAGAGAGAGAAAGAAAATTTGAGTTATGATTAAAAATGATTTCATTTTTCTTAAATTTGTATTTGTTTGTTTTAAACATACTTTAGGTGTTAATTAATGGTGGTGACACATGTCACCACCCACTAATTATCTAGAATAATTATGATGCTTTGCCTCAACATGATACTACCATGCGCCTCTGCCTAAAGCCTTGTGATCAAGATATGACGCTTAAAATCATGCTTCCCCATGATGGGCCCTCAGATGTCTCTTGCGTGTGATTAGTGGAATTCACCTTGGGCCTGGACCCCTTCTACTTCCAGCACCCCCCAGATTGCTACAAATTGCAGGCCATTTCTAACTTCATTCTTATTTATTTATTTTACTCTTTTACTTTATTTTTGCAAATAAATTATGATTGTTTGTATTAAATAATTATTAGTCTTAGGATAATTTTTATTTGATAATTTCCGATTAAATTATTAGTCGATTTTTATCAAATAAAAAAGATCTTTTCTAACAATTATTTAAAGATTTAGATGTGTATGGTGTGATAATTATTTACTCGCTTCTTGTATGTTTGTAAGAAATTATCAACACTTGCACACTTCGCACACACTTGATATAAACAACTCAACTTCATATCTTGGCTCGTACGTCAAGAAAGGGTATCATAGTTGGGAATGGGCATGGTCATTCTCACGAGGTTAATCGAAGCCCTTGTTGTTTCGATTAACTATAACCTGAATAAATCTTGGTTCATATATCAATTTTCCATGCACAAGGGTTTCATAGTTGGGGGTAGGAACACCTATCCTCACGAGATTAATTAAGTCCATATACTTGATTAATCATAACCCGATTTCATTTCTCATTTCCTCGTATACTAAACCTCAAAACACTTTCATAACTAATTTACAAACCTCAATCCAATGTCGAGTGTATTTTTAAAAGTTCTCTTTTTTGCAATAAAACCAAGTATTTAAATCGTTGGTTGCTAGACCAATTGTTTAAAAACTTGTGCCAAATAAACTCAAATTCTTTAAATCGTTGGATGCTAGTCCAATTGTTTAAAGACTCTTAATAACGTGAACTTTGTTTCACTTCACTCTCTTTCATAAGAAAACTTTTGGGATGATAGACGACTCGTTGAGCATTGAGCTCCTCTGGTTTCTAGTATTTGAATCGTAGGATGCTAGTCCTATTGTTCGGTACTTTTCACCCACCTTAAAATCAATTCAACTCACTTAAATCCTTTTTCGCTCATATGCAATCATCAAACTTTTTCTTACAAAGAGTGTGCAATAGCCATTTCAAATACGAACAAAGACTTAGCTTTTCAAACAAACTAAACAAGTCGAAGTTGAAGCATTTGAAATGTCTAATGCACGATTTTTTCTTATAAAATCAACACAACCAAATTAAACCTTTTCAAGAAGAACTACTGAGTTTTGACTTCCCCATTGCACGAGGGAATACATAGGCACAAGGTTTTGAAATTGCGGCAAACTCAAAATAATAATAAAACCTCGTTTCCTTCTTTCTTATTTCTCGATCATAATTTAGAAATTAGCGAATATACACACAAATCCTTAGAGTTAAATGGGTCCCATCAAGTACAATGGATATGAGGGGTGCTAATATCTTCCCCTTGCATAACCGACTCCCGAATTTACATATTTTGGTCTCGAAGACCACCTTATCCATCATTCACGGGTTTTATCTATATTTTCCCGTTCTTTTTAGAACAAATAAAATTAGGTGGAGACTTCATTGTTTTAAAATAACCGATGAAAAACCAGTCATCACAGCTAGCGACTTCACTGGGGAAATTTTTTTAAAAAAAATCTTTTTGACTAAGCGATTCAACCCTAGTTTAGTTCTTCGCATGTTTGTATGCTTGTTTATTGCTTTCTTCTTGATGTTTATTTATTATTCATTGCCTATTATTTCTTTACGGTTTGTTTATGATCCTGATGATGTATGTTATTATGTTGGGAACTTGTTGGTTATAATTCATAGATAAGCCCAGTACCCAGGCTTCTAGGAAACATTAAGTTAGAGTGGTTGCATAGCTTAGGTCCATTGGACATCCGTGTCCCTTGGATCGACGTGAAGACTGCAACTTAGAGTTGGTCGTTTTAAGGGGGTTGTTGTACTGTATGCTAGTGCGGGACAACAATTTATAGACAAATGGCCTATAACTCTAAGTATTAGGATATCCAAACCTATACCAACCACTCAAAGGATTTTGAGTATCCCTGTAAGAGCCGTTTCTTGGAGTATACTTTTGAAAATACTATCACCATGTAGGTCGATCGCATGATGATAATATTTTTTAAAAGGGGATCTGAGACTCCGAGAAATATTTAGCAAAAAAACTTTAGAACCAACCTTGTGTGGGGAATTGTTGGGTAGACGTTGAAACCATGCCCGACCATCCGGTGACCCGTCATGTGATCTACTGTTACACTTTTTGTTGGATCCCATCGTAAATCATTTGCATTACATGTTTGCATTAACAATTCATTTTTCATCATATTGTTGTCATTTTCAGACAACTTTAAAAGACTTGTTCTTGCAAGTAATCAGATCACACAATGGATTCAAGCAGAAAGAACAATCCTCATATCAATTTCAAAATTCCAAACACTCAGATTTTGTTGAAGCTTAGGGAGAAAATGAAGCACGCCCAGTTGAATAACTTTCATACCAGGTACGGATGGATCTTGGAACTATTGGATGTTGATGTTGATCACAACACCTTGAAAGCTCTATTAAAGTTTTTTGATCCTCCTCTATGGTGCTTTATGTTCCAAGATTTTCAGTTGGTCCCAAAGATTGAAGAGTTTGAAAGATTGTTGAATTGGCCTTTAAAAGATAGTGCTCCTTTTACTAAGTTGGGGGAGAAGATAGACATAGTTGACGTAGCAGATGCCCTGTATTTGCCAGTCCGAGAGATAGGGCCAATGTTAGTGGAAAGAGGAATTCCCAAGAACTTCTTGGAGAAAAGAGCTGAAGAGTTGGCAGTGGGGGAAGAAAATTGGATGTCATTCAGTGTTATTCTAAATTTGCTGATCTTTGGGGTGGTAATGTTTCCGAGCCATGATGACGAATATGTGAGTCAGCCTGTAATTAGTGTGTTTCTTTCAGAGAACCCTATACCCACTTTGATAGCAGATATGCTCATCAACATGCATACTCGATATGCAAAAAGGAAAGAAGTGGTAATCTGTTGCTCCGCTTTACTCTACTCATGGTTGAAGTCCCATATTCCTCAACGAGGACCTTGGGTTAAAATCTTGGAGAATTTGATTT
Source organism: Vicia sativa (assembly GCA_021764765.1). Classification (NCBI taxonomy): domain Eukaryota; kingdom Viridiplantae; phylum Streptophyta; class Magnoliopsida; order Fabales; family Fabaceae; genus Vicia; species Vicia sativa. The sequence continues at coordinate 86,404,379 of CM038797.1, forward strand.
GGTCTCAAAAGTTGGCTTCTCTTTCCGCTAGTGGTGTATTCTAGTATTCACCAAGTTGGTACACCTGGGACGTCATCACTCACTGTTGGGCTTTCCCCAATGTTCCGTTAATTGGATCTCAAGGTTGTATCAATTATAATTCTAGGTTGGTTCTCAAGCAATTTGGTTGTCCTATGGAAACTGCACCAAAGGAAGAATTTCTGAAAAAGCTTATTTTGCTAGACTTTGGAAAGGAAGATCCTGCTTTGATGAAACAGATCCAGAAAGCATGGACCCAAGTTCACAGGAAGGGTACAGAGCTCAGGAAAAGAGGAAATGGCAACGGAGAACCTTACGAACCATGGATACTTAGAAGAGTAACGGAAGTAAAATTGTCATTCACTGTGGAAGTTCCTTTTGATGTGCCAGAACCCGAACTCACTCACATCCCTGTTGAGGAATTCAACAAGCTCAAAGTCACCATTACAGAGATGAAAGCTGAAGAGGAGTGACAAGAAGCATTCCTTACTCGTGTCGCCCGAGAGAGAGATGATTTGATGCAAAGCTTCAAAGAAAGAGATGACGAGCTTCTAAAAAGTCAAGAGCAGATAGAAAAAGAAAGAAAAGCAAAGTTCCGTGTGAAGGATAATCTGAATGCGGCCAATTTTGAGTTAAGTAAATTACATCGTAGGCTGGTCGAAGTTGAACAACAAAGAGGACAAGAATACGCATATGAAGAACGAGCTATCAAAGCAAAGGTTGACTTTAAGGCAACTCTTACCACTCAAATCCGAGAGTTAAAGGTTGCGCTAAGAAACATTGAAGCCAGTTTGGCGCGTGAAACTTGCCTTAAGGAAGAAGCTCGCATGGCATGTAGCGTAAACCCTGAGGAATTGGCCCAGAAGATCCAAGACTTGGATATTGCAAGGCATCATGTAAGTCAATGGGAGACGGCATATGGAGAGTTAGAGATTCAGTGCGAGGAGTGAAAAGAAGAAGCTCGACTTTAAAATGGACTTTGGGTAGATCGAGGAGAGACGATCTTCAACCTGGAAGAGCAAAATAAGGATTTGAATGCAAGATACTCAAGCTTGGTAGAATTTTGTAGGTAGTTAATGGTGGAAGTCCTATAGAGGCTTTAATCAACTATCGAAGACCTAGAGGAAGACCGGGTTCCCCCTGTAGTGGAGTACTTCATTTTTCTCTGCAAAGGTATGGTGGAGCGATTCAAAAAGGAGATAAGAGAGCTCAAGCCCCGAAGAGGACAAATTTTTTTTATTACCTTTATGTACTTTTTCAACTTCGTGTATTTGCTGAACTAAAAGCAGACCTGCGAGTCTTGCTCTTTATTTTTTCTACAAAGAATGATGTTTGTATTCAACTTTTATGTTTGGAATGAAGGAGCTGATTATCCATTTGATGTGTTGGTCGCTTACAAGTGAACGAGTCTGATAAAGATCCTTGGAAATGGGAACATGATCATAAGCATTCTGCACTAACCATATATAATTATGCATTTTTACATAAAACAAAAAAACTCCAAGCTCATTACATTTCCTCTCGTCCAGATTCAAGTTGACTACTCGGCATCCGTACGGTACGAGGGCCAACAGGAAGAAAGCTATGGATCAATACGAAGCCAGACAAGTTACTATGCAAGGGGATATCGATGGGTTGAAGTCCAAGATGGACCAACTTATGAAAATGATGACTGCTCAACATAGGAGGGAAGAAGAACGAGCCGCCAATGAAGTCGCTGCTACTGTTGCCGCTACTGCAGCGAACAATTCTGCTGCTACTTTCAATGCTTCCACTACAACTCAAGCTGATAACACTATTGGGACATCCTTCGTCACCAATGCAGCAACTGCTGTCATTCCTCCTCTTGTTGTTAGCAATGCAAGAGTCCACCGAAATGTTAACAATACTCTGTCTCATTTGGCTGGTGTGCAAGTACCCAACACGTTACTTTGTGGGATGCCTGTTGATTTCTTCAATGGATCCAATCATCATGGTACTACTACAGCAGCACATGTTTCTACACAGGCTGTGGGAAATAATGAGCAGAATCAAGATGAATATGATCAAGAGAACAACTGGTCTGTGTCTCCTCGAGCTGATGAAGAGATGCAAGATGATTATATGAGGCAATATTACCAGAATGATGTACCTTTGGACAGTCCTGTTCCTTTTCAAGATATGGCTGCGCAAAAGATGTGCAAAGATTTGGCTGAACAAGTAAAGGATTTGAGAGGGAAGAATATTGTTGGAATGAGCGCGTTGGAAATGTGTCTTGTACCCGATGTTGTGATCCCACCGAAATTCAAGGTTCCATACTTTGAAAAATACAAAGGGGTAAGTTGTCCTAAGAACCATTTGAGGATGTATTACCGCAATATGGCAGCGCATATCAAAGATAACAAACTGATGATACACTTTTTTTAAGATAGCCTTTTAGGGGCATCTCTCGATTGGTATATGCAATTGGAGAAGTCTGACATCCATTCCTGGGATGATTTGTCAGCTGCCTTTTCTAAAAAATATCACTACAATACTATCATGGCTCCTAACCGTACGCAACTACAAAATATGTCCGAAAAAGATAAATAGTCCTTTAAGGAATATGCCCAGAGGTGGAGAGAATTTGCTGCCAGAGTTCAACCGCCCTTAGTGGAAAGAGAATTGAATTATTTGTTTATGGGAATGTTACCATCTCAGTACTATGAAAGATTTCTAGGGAGTACTTTTTCTGATTTCTCTAACTTGGTGATGGTAGGTGAAAAGATAGAAGAAGGTTTAAAAACTGGTAAGATATCAAGAGAAACTATTGGATCGCCTGCTGCAAAGAAACCATTCAACGGTTTTAAGAGGAAAGAGGCTAAGGCCAATGCTGTCTATGAGCCAAAGGGTAAAGGTTGATAGTTAACTAGACCTGCTCCTATTCAGGTTCCATACATGTCATACCCTTATGTTGCCACCATGAAATACCCTGGCATGCCTTATCAACAACATATGCAGATACCAATGGATTTTCCTGCCCAAATTTCACCAAATCAAGCTCCTCAACAGCAACAGAGAAAAAGCCCTAGCAAAGTTCAAGTCCAACCTAAGGGTGCTCAGTACCGCAAATATACTAAGGAGTAAATCCAGCCGATTCCTATGACGTATACAAGTTTACTGCCATATCTAGTTCAAGATGGAAGAGTGGTGCCCAGAGAGTTGAAGCCTGTGCCTGGACCACCCAAGCCATGGTTCAATGAAAATTCAAGATGTGCTTATCATTCCAATTCTCCTGGTCATACTACTGATGATTGTTTCGCATTCAAGTGCAGGGTTCAGGAGCTTATCGATCAAAAATTGTTGACTTTCGCTGATGTTCCCAATATTGCTAGTAACCCTTTGCCAGGACATGGGACATCATCGGTAAATGCTTTGGTTGAAGATGAAAGGAGCCTAATTATGGATGTGAATGAATTGAAGACTTCATTGAAGGTGGTATTCGAGGATTTGAGTAGAGCTAATTTGTTGAAAGATATCTATGATGATTGCCAAGTGTGCCAGGTGGATCCACGACAATGTTCAGAGTTTAAAGCATATCTACAGAGGTTAGTAAGCATCTTGGAGCTCCATTTGGACTTTATTCTCAATGCTCCAATAATGCAACAAATACCTACAAAATATATACAAAACTATTCAAACGGTACAATATGTACACAAAATGCAATAAAACGTATTTACAATAAAAAGTCGGGATTATTCAAATAAATATCAACAAAAGAACGGATAAGTGCCATGAATTATATACACAAAATTACGACATTTTAGCAATTATCAACTCTCCCCAACTTGACACATTGTTTGTCCTCAAACAAAATCAAGTAAACCTAAAGAAACAAAAGACGATAATCAAAGAATCACGAATCAACAAGTTTTTAAAACGGAAAATAAATGTATGGTTCAAACAAAAACGTACACGACAAAATACATACTTACCACCATCCTACAGTGACAACATATAAACGAAACAAATCATAAGCACAAAAATCATGCAAACCATTCTAAAACAAAACAAGTTCAATCATGAATTACACCTAGAAGAAATTCATCGGTAGATGAAGAACACACAAAGGTGAGGGATAAAAAAAACTCATCCACAATCTTGCAAACAATAGACTAAATTATGCATTCATCCCAAAAACGTATTGAAAATACAAAAGCAAGAATCACAAGGGCTTTTCAAGGTTGTAATGTGGCTTGGTTAACAAATAAGTGATAAGTCCTATTTCAACTTGTTAAAACACAAGCCACCATACACGTAAACAAACATAAACAAAACAAGCTTGTTTTACGACGTAAGCTCGACGCCTTTATTATGCGAGCACTAGTAACCTCCTATCGTCATGCCATGGTATTTCCATACCGAGCAAACCTAAATAAAGTGTCCTAACAAACACACAACAAACATTACAAATACGAGACAACTTACAACAATACTTGAAAATAAGGAAAAACATACATATGTACAAGTAAGGAAAGTAAACACAGGACATGTACAAGTAACAATATACAAATTCATATACAAAGTCTATACAACATATACATTAATTACAAAACTGAAAAACAACGGAATTATCGCAATACAGAAACAATAAAACCAATCCCGCCATTTTGTTTGCAGCGACAAGCAAAGAGTTTGGTATTTATTTTTACCGGGTGATATATACCGGTTAGGTTATATTGTATCGTGTCCACAGAGATTGGTTATTGATTCGTCATTTGACAATTCTACCGTTAATGAGTTTGGGATTAAATGAGTTGAAAATAAAAAACAAAAAGTAAATGAACAAAAAGTATAAAGGATAGACAGCTTGTCCGGAACGAATGCACACTATCCGTCACAGACTTAAATCTACCACTCATGTCATACTCGGCCTACGATACTCCTCAGTGTCATCATATACCTCTCACAACCTAAGCTATTTCTAACCCAAATTGAGATTCCTCCCGAATCACCTCGATATCCATTTTTGGCATACCTCGACAACCAGAAGTCAAGTGCGTCACCTCCATACCCATCTCTGGCATACTTCACCAACACAGAGGCATTAAGATCATATACTCTAAGTGAATATCATCTCTAAACCCATTCCTAGCATTCAAAAACTAACAAATAAGCATCCTAGGTAAGAATCTAAGCAATCTATCTCTAGCAAAGCTCAAACCTCTAACATAGAGTAAAAACCTAAGACAATCACCAACACAGATTCGTAAAGAAAACTTTATACAACGCCAAGGGGGACAAATATACATGTGTTTAGAGTAGATATACATTTATTGGTTTGTCAACGCCTATCAAAGAGCAATCCACCTCCAATCATCCATGAGCAAGACTTAAGTGTTGTTTTCTAAGCTATACTATCAAAACCTATATGAGTGATGGAATTGGGAGAGAAAAATCACAATTCAAAACCATACTACTAAAAAATGAAGTGAAAATGAAAGTATAAAGAAAATCTGGTCCGCAAGAATCTCCCGGCGACCAAAAAGCCTCGCCCGACAAATCTTCTTATTAACTTGGCTCAAATTAAGCCACGTCCTCAGCCTGTACAAATATCTACCTTCTCCCGGTGAAATTTCTTTTCCTCGCCTAGCGACCAACAGCGAAATAACTCAGAGCAAAACTCATCTTCCTCTCACAGCACCGTCGCCGGCGACGCAAGGCCCTCGCCCAGCGAAATTGCTCAGTCAAACAACTTTTGTTGCTTTTCCTACATAACTTGGATGGCTTCAATCTTCCATCCTTATTCCTTTATTGATCAACAATGCATCTTGGAGCTTCATTTGGACTTTATTCTCAATGCTCCAATAATGCAACAAATACCTACAAAATATATACAAAACTAATCAAACGGTACAATATATACACAAAACGCAATAAAACATATTTATAACAAAAAGTCGAGATTATTCAACTAAATATCAACAAAAGAACAGATAAATGTCATAAATTATATACACAAAATTATGACATTTTAGCACTTATCAATCTCAAAACCTTAATCCTAGGACTATAAAGTCTAATTCATGGTTTGAGTCTAGACATACTATCTTTTAGTTCTAAACTTACACTCACAACTCTTAATTAATTAATTGTTAGAACATCACCCTATTTTTGGAGTAATGACCAATCACATCCTTTCATTTTAACCTAGATACCTCTTAGGTCATCAATTTTATGAATGATAAGGATAGCAATATATGAGCATTTGTGATTTATAGCAAGATTTTTGTGTTATTTAAGGGATAAAATTTTGGTTCTTGTGGACGTTGGGCTGGATTTGAAAGAGAGTGAAACATAAACAAAAGAGATCAATAAGATCAATAAGTAATCTTATAGTTATACAATCTAATGAGTTAAAAGATCAATAAGATCAAGATTTTGTTTGAGAGAATTTATCGAAACAATATGTGTCATTGTTATAATAAAATATTTTTAGCTTTATTTTATAAGTACTTCAAGATAGGTAATTTTTATTTTTCATATTTAATATTTTATAGAACCTAACCATATAAAATAATATATTTCACTTTTAGTTTAGAATAACACATTTAAATGTATAAAAAGTAGTTTACTAAGTTTAAATTACTAAAATAATTATTTAATTTTGTTTATTTTAATGTATAAAATTAATATAACTAATAATAAAAAAATTTAATTTTAATGTTATGTGAGTAATGTTTTTAGCTAAATAAGTTTATAAAAAAAACATAAATCTTATTTATTTTTATTAAAAAAATATATGATTTGAGTTTGATGTAGACTTAATTTAACTTCTCACTCTAAGGCTATATATAATGGAAGTGTTGAATTTTTTTTTCAAGTGTTGAATGTTTGTAATGGAGTGTTGAATTGAGTGTTGAAAATGAGGAGATTAAATGGTGTTGAAAACATTTAACATGTTGAATAAGGAGGGAGTGGGACCACAAAAATATTTTGCAAAATTTTATTGATTGTTATGAATATTTAGATTTTTAGTGTGTTGTGAATGGTGGTGAAATAAAGTGTTGAATATCAAACAAAATCATTGCAGTGAGTATAAATTGAATATGTGTTGAATTATTAGGTGGAAGAAAAAGAAGATGATGTGGAGGATAAAAAAAAAATAGGGTGTTAAATATGTAATAGGGATGGCAACAGGACGGGTCGGGGGCGGGTTTAAGCACACCACCCGCACCTCCACCTGCACTGACCCACACCCCCGCACCTGCTCGGGCTAAAATTTGTTCACCCGGCCCCACCCCCAACAAGAAACGGATTTCTCCGCACCCGCCCATATAAAATTTTTATTTTTTTTAATTTTTATTTTTTTCAATAAAGTTAAAAATAAATAATTTAAACTAAATAATTAATTATTTTAAAAGTATTTTTTAAGTTTGATATTTTTATTTAAATTTTATTTTTAAAAAAATAAATAATAATTATAATAAACATGATATTATAACATTAAAAAGTATTAAAAAGTGTAAATGAGTAATAAAACTATTAAAAATAAATAAAATAAAGTAAATTTAGTTGGCGGGTGCGGGTGTGGGGCGGGTATTACGATCACCCGCACCAGCACCCGTAAATAAAAAACGGGTTTTTCCCGCACCCTCCCCCAGTTAAACTGAGTTTTTCCCGCTAATTTCAGGGCGGGGGCGGATTTATTTGCCATGCCCAATATGTAAACCAATGTACATAGCCTAAGGCTATGTACAATGTAGGTGTTGAAAAAATATTTAATAGTTTAATATTTGCAATGAAGTGTTGAAAGAGATGTTGAAAGTGAGGAGGATTAATTGGTGTTGAAAACACATGTTGAATGGGGAGAGTGGGCTCCATAAAATATTTTGTAAAATTTTATTGGTTGTTGTGAATGTTTAAATTTTTAGTGTGTTGTGAATGGTGATGAGATAGGGTGTTGAATTCTATTAAACAAAATCATTGTAGTGAGGCTATGTACAATGGTTTACATATTCAACACCCTATTTTTTCATTTTTTATCCCTCGCATCATCTTCTCTTTCTTTCACTAATAATTCAACACACATTCAACTTTTAATCATTACAATGATTTTGTTTAATAAAATTTAACACCGTACCTCGCCACCATTCAAAACACACTAGAAATTTAAACATTCACAACAACCAATAAGATTTTGTAAAATATTTTATGGGTCATACTTCTTCCTCATTCAACATGTTGAATGTCTTCAACATCAATTAATCTACCTCACTTTCAACACCTCTTTCAATATTCTATTGCAACCATTTAACTATTGAATTTATTTACAACACTCTCATTATATACTACTTAAATAAAAATTGAACGTGTATTGAATTATTAGGTGGAAGAAAAAAAATATAAGAAAGAATATAAAAAATGAAAAAATAAAAGTGAGTTCTTGTCACATTTGAATTATACATACATGTCAAAAATAGGATGCACCAACCGACATATTCTCCTTAAATTAAACGAATTTGAGTTTTGGACACATTTGCAATGAAAATAAAATAAAAGATACGTAGTACATTGCATTTTTCAGTCTTTTGAAGAGTGGGACTGAGAGACACACATCAACTATAACTCTAAAGTTGAGCAAAGAATAACAAAGTTAAAATTTAAAGTTTGACAAAATGGTGAACCAACTTCCAATACGCGGCGGCGGCTACCCTTCTAATGAGATCCTTTTCAAGAATAAATGAACCTGACAGTCTTGAAGAATACACCTTACTTTGTAACACATCATCATCTTTAGCAAATTGCATAGTCCACCCAGTTTGCTTTATTCAAAAGACATTACATATGATTTTGTTGAAAATAGAGTTTATATGCTGTATTTTATACGTCTCTCTCTTCACCTCGTGAAAAACATGCAATGTTATTATTGAAATAAATAAAGTATTATATATTGTATTTGGATGATGTAGCTATATTTTTTTTTAAAGAAGTATCCCGAAGTGACTATAGCTATGTGTGAGAATAAATCATACTACCTCTGTTCCTATATATAAGAGACAATTCATTTTTTAAATTCATTGAATAATCAATGTATTTGGTCAATTTATAGACTAGGTACATTGATTATTCAATGAATCTAAAAATTGAATTGTCTCTTATATATAGGAACGGAGGTAGTATTAATTAACAATGTACGATCTAATCTACACATGACAAAGTAAGTTAAGTTTTTTTTCTTAAATTAGAAATTATTTTTAAATTTTTTATAAGTTTATTTGATTAAATAATTAGACCACCTTTAAAGCCTATCAAATTGATATATTCTAATAAATATATAAATTTTTATATTATAATTTATATTTTATATTAAAATACAAAAATAAAATTTAATTATCTCAAAAAAGTTGTGAAAATAAATTGAAAAAACCTTATAAATAATGTCATAAGTTATTTTCATAAGTTCTCTCAAACAAATAATCTCACAAAAATTATGTATTATATAAGTTCAAATAGGTCAATGCAAACACACATTTCATCTCATTGTACTTTTGATTTTCTAGTCTTCTATGAAATTAATACTAATCAATTGATCAATATATCTGAATTGCTCTTTCCTACTTTCAATTTTACATTCGGACAGATAAGTAATTAACAAATTAACCTGATACTTTTCAAAACTATTCACAACCAAACACCAAGTATTCATTTTTTTATTGGTCAAACTTATAACATCGTTTTACCTTCCATGTAATGCTTACCTTTCTTAACCTTCCAACATTCATTAATCTTGACAAACCTGCTCTTGCTCTCCCTATCGTAGTCGGACTACTCAATACTTTCATCTTCATCTTCCTCCAAGGTAACTTTACTTCCTCAACTCACTACTTTACAACATACTTTATGTTTCTTTCATAAGTTCCTTTGTCATTCTTCCATTACTTCCTCTTTCAACATAAATTTTTCTTAAAACCATTTTCCCCAAGTTTGCATGAACGAAAACATTTATGCTTTTGGTTGTTGTTGATGAAATTTTCGTTGATTTCTAAGTTGTTGGTTATTTTTCTTTTTTGCTCATACTTTTTTTACAATCTTAAGAGTGTTTGCATATAGATTGCATCTCGGTGTTGTTATATATATTCATTATTGCAACATTTTCTTCATAGAGCTTTAAAAGCTCATGGCAAACGGTATGTAATGTTCGTAAAGTATGTTTTTTCTTCTACTTGTGAATACATCATTTTTTGGTAGTTGAAAGCTGGTATCATTTGGTTATGTTGAAACATTATTTTACTGAGTATATTATTATTGTAGCGTTTAACCATTTACATTTCAAAGACCGGGTTAAGAAAAATGTCAAGGGCTTCGATTCTCATCAAGGACTTGATCAAAGGAAACCAAGTGTGGAAGATGCATATTAGGATTGTTGATACGTGTGTTGTGAAGGAGAAAACTGGAAGCCAACATCTTGAATTGATCTTACAAGATGAAATGGTATGCCTTTTGTATACCTTTTTTTTAAATACCTTAAATTCTGAATGTTGTTTGTTCGTACATTTCAAGGCGACCAAATTCACGTCACCACTCGGAGCCGGGACTTTTAAGATTGGATTAAACAACTAAAAGAACATGAAAATTATTATCTTTGCAATGGAGAACATGTCATTAATGACGATCCTTTCAAAGTCTGTTCCAACCAACTTAAACTTGTCTTCATTGAGGGTCTGTCGTGACCAATGTGGCGATACCAGAAATACCGCCCCACAAATTCAAATTTCATGCTATAGGTGACTTTCTCAATGAATGTTTCAAACCTGATTTGTTATATGGTTCATTATTCCACATCCTTTATTAGTTTGTTACATGTATTCTTATTTTATTAATAGCGTAATACTATTGTAATAATACATTTGTTTGTTTTAATTTTTAGAAGTCATCGATGTCTTACAAGATGTTGCGAAGACCCAAACTTGAGGTGGTGGTAAGAAGTTGTGTGTCAATATCACTTTATGTGATACTGAGGGAAATGTCATTGAATTTGCTTTGTGGGAAGATTGTGGCAAACAAATCATGAACTACCAAAATATTGACAAAGTTGTTTCTCCTACTATAATAATTTTGACACATGCTTGGTGTAAACAAAATACAGGTCTGGAAAATTTAAAGCTTTTTGTTATCTTAGGAGACAGTTACATAATCCACCTGTTGGATTTACATTTGCTTTTTCAATGGTTATTTTTTATAGCATTTTGTTTTGGTTGTTTTCTCAGTGGTTACATTTCATTTTCATACAGTTTCTGGATTGCCAAGTCTTTCTAACGCTTGGAACGACTTACGACTTTACATAAATTTAGATCATCCATAAGTTGATTCATTCAGAGCCAGGCAAGACACTATTCATTAATAATGTAGATTTATACTACGGGATCCATATTCTAATCAGGGATTAAGTTTGATTCCAAGTTTTGCAGTTTTTGGAATAATTGACTTAGCTAATGCACTTGAACTTTCTCTTTCACTAACTTCAAATTCAAATATTCAACCCACTAACATAAACTATAATAGCCCTCATGAGGTCAGGAGTAATCGTGAAACTTATGAAGGAGGAAAGGTACCTCTTCTTTATTTAATCAAGATTCTAATATTTATATTTTCATATACTAATTATTTTTTGAATGTATAAAACTTCCCGCATAAGGATTGTTTCGCAACAACTATTGGCATTATAATGTGTTTCAAAGCTTCTAGGTTTGGATGGTATTATGACTCTTTCCCTTCATGCAAATAATCGAACAAGTCAGTCGGGAAGATATTTTAGTGTGACTGTGGAGTTAAGGATTCAAATATGTCACTAAGTGAGACATCGGTTTTTATTATTTAATGTTGACTGTCAAATTTATCATTCTAGTTCTACTCTAACATTTTCACCTTATTTGTATTATAGATTCAAAATAGAATTTGAAGTTGAATATGATAACCACAAAGGGAGATTTGTATTTTAGGATAAGGATTGTTTACCTTACATTAAGGCAACGGCTAAGGAATTAAGACAAATCATGAAAGAGGTGAGAAAACCGTATACTAAGCTTTTTCGTTATTCTTAAAACCACCCAATTATTTTATAACCATATTCAACCATTCTTTTTTGCTTGCATAGTCCAAAGAGGACAACCCTAACATTTGGCCAGTGCACCTTGACATTCTGCTTAAGAGAGACATGGCATTCTGTATCAAGTATCAATCTACTTACGAACATTATTCAATTGTAACAATACTTAATGAGGACAATGTTTACAATGGATTGAAGAGATATCTAACTCCTCATGAGGTACAACTACGTAATGACTTTAGTACCTTAATAATGATTATCTATGACATACATATGTATTCTGTTTATTTTTCCAACACACATCAAATGTCTCTCTTATGGATATCTCCACTACTGATCCAATAATTCATCCCACTCAAACTCTTGTACGACCAATATTCTCTTGCACAAATAAAACTATCTTACAATTTTGTTTTTCTTACGATAGTTTCTAATCTTACTTTACTGTCATAAATAAGTGTCACTTACTAGTTAACAATACTTGTCTGATCAACCATCATCAGCAGCAAACCAAACTAGGAGTCCTTCTGCAAGCTCAAGTAGCACACCTGCAAATAGGGTTACTATAACAACATTTGTTGACGATGCATTTGACGTTGCAGACATAACTCCTGAATAATCTGCCACTAAAGCTAAGTCTAGAAAGAAAGTCAAACATTTAAATAAGGAGTGACATGGTGAGCCTATTTCATCTACATGATCATAGTTTTGTGCATCATTTAATTGACACTCTTTTTTGTAAGGATCGATTCCAAACTGATATGTTTTATGAGTGATGTTGGGTGTGTTTAAATGATGCGAATTCCCTTTGATGCATACTTTTGTGCCTAAATTGATCATTTAAGTTTTATATAATGCCCTTAATTTTACCTTATGTGAATTCCCTTTGATGCATTCTTTTGTTCCAAAACTGATCATTTAATTATTATGTAATGCCCTTTATTTAAGTTATGTAAATGACCTTTGATGCATACTTTTAGTTCAAAAAATACTAGCCGCTATCTACATCTGCTTAGTTCGACTTGGAAGCTGTCAGTATGCATTTTTACTTTCCCCTATCATTTAAACTATACACAACTTGTCATGATCCATTCAACAATATTCGAAACACCTTCACTATAACGCTTCCTTTAAGTTATGCATAGTGTAAAACATCTCAACTTGATATGTAACTTATCTATGTTTCAAATTCTTTGTTTGGATGCACTGGATAATCAGAAACAACTTCTAATGCATAAATTTCTTAATATTTGCATCTTTAGCAGCTTCTACTACATATGAACATCCACATTTGACACTTAATGATAGCCTGAAACTATGATGCAATTTATGCTTATTTGTTTTTGACATTATAGAAACTTAGAAGTGATCAAGGCATTTTTGTGTACCATGAGAAAAACCATCAATTCCAAAATGGTTTTAATTAACTGTGTGAGTGTGTGAATCTTAGTGAACCTTTTTGAGCTTTAAAATTAAATTTTTTGGAATGAATCAATCAAGGTCAACAAATTGTTAAGTATACCACTTAGTAATTTTGTTGATAATCAATAAGAAATGCAATGATGATTCATTCTAAGAAAATTTTATTGTTTGTAAACACTTTGCCCAAATGTTTGATTAGTCATGTTGAAGAGCATTTTCTTAAATAAAAAGGAAAGAAAAATTAAAAGTTTGGGAGGTTGTTTAAAAAGAAAGAATGAATTGATGGCACAATGAATCCTTTGAAAAAAGAAAAAGAAAGAATAAAAGAAATTAAAAATAAAAGAATGAATGGAACTTTGAAAAAAGGAAAGGATCATTGTGAGAAAATAAAAGAAAGAGGTTGTGATGAAATAAGGATGAAGTATGAAGGAATGTTGTGAAATTTGAAATGCTCTTCATGATCTTTACCCATTTTGATTCAATGGCTTTGTATATATTATCCTTTGTTTTTAACCCAAGTCAATTTACAACCTTATAAAGCCCTTAATGATCTTTGTTTTCATATCGTTCTTTTAACTTGTTTTGATGAATGCATGAATTATTTTGGATGTGCACGGTTGCTAATGAGAGTGTTTAGTCCTATGTAATTAGTGCATTTTGTTCTTCAAGAAATTGTTGAAGTGAAATTTAGGTGATTCAAATATGAACATGTTGTTGAAAATAATTGCATTACTTGATGTTTGTGTTTAGAACTAAGATCATTATCATGTTTTGATTCTGGAAGTGGTTAAGGAATATTTGTGAGCAATTCGATTGAGTTTGAACCATCCAAATTACTTTTTGTTGATTTTGCTCTTATGAATTTTTTCTTGTTATTTTTTATTTTTATCTTTTGATTTGAGGACAAACAAAGACTTTAGTTGGGGAGAGTTGTTAAGTGTCAACTTTTGGGTATTTTTCATATCATTTATTAACATTTTAAAGCTCTTTTGTTGTTTTTAATTAATTTAATCACTTATTTTAAGTCATTTTGCTTAAATATAAATAGTTTTGAATGTTTTAATGTGTTTTTTAATTTTTCAGTAATTTTTGTTTAGGAATCTAAGCTTGAATCGGTCTAAAAAGGAACGTTATTTTGAAAAGCTTGAGTGAGTGTGAAGGAAGCACCGCCCGGCAGTGGACCAACGCTGGAACAAAAGCGGCGCCCGACGGCGTGCTGGCGACGTACTGGCAATGGAAATCCAAGAAAAGTCATTAGCTACCGACTTTGGAGAAATTTGTCGCGCCAGATGACCGCCTGACGGTGAAGGAAGCAAGGAGAGCTCCCGGTGGCGTGTTCAGAGTGTCGGGCGGTGTTAGATATTTTCTGATGCAAAGGACAACCACATGCGCAGACGTGGGGAGAATTTGGGGCAGCGCCTGACGGTCAAAAGCGGCGCCCGATGGTGGTGCCTGGACAGAAAGTTGGTATTTCTACCATGTTTGCTAGATATTTTGAGACACTTACACTTTCCTCCATACTTTCTCATCCTTGTAACCTAGAAACTCATCTTTTGTGAGAGAAAACCCTTTTCTCCATTTTTGTCAAAATCAAAGCTTTACAAACTCAATCTTTGACACTTCAAGATTGATGTTCATAAAGCTTTGTAGTTTACTTGATCATCAAGCTACCATGATAATGGATAGCTAAACCTCTCTTTGTGTCAAGATTAGAGGTAGATAATCTAAACTTTTGTATGTATTTCTCTTGATCTTTTGTATGTGAACAAGTTAATGATAAATATATGGTGAAAACTCTTGTATTATGGTTTATCTTTGATTTGATCATGATTGAAAAATATGTTCATATCTAAGCCTAGGTTTTTATCTATCAACAAATAATTTCTAGACATAGTTTTATGAGTTGATATTCACTTATATTGAACTTTTAAAGTTATCATATTAATAGTTAGGTTGAGACATCATCTAAAGATTAATATGATAAATCTCACAATATGTTTTAGAGATGAAACTTATTGAGAGAATATGTGATTATATTTATGGTTAACAAGTTCACATGCTCTATTGAGAAAATACATATAAATAGATTGTCGAAATCTAGTCTTGGCATGCTTTTACAAATCGACTTTTAATCCAAAACTCTCCTAAGTCCAAACAACTCTTTTGATAGAATACTAAACATCTTTGCATGAAATTTACTCTTTTTGTGACTAAAACCAAAACCCAGTTTATAAATATAGACCTTAAATTCATTTGAACTATAGAACGAAGGTGATATCACACCAATCCCTATGGAAAACGATAATTTAAATATTTGTGTTAGAAAATACGTACAACAAACACATAAGAAGGTCAAACTTACACCAAGTGAGAATTCAACGATGAAGACTCCTTCCTATTTTGAACACGTTGACAAGGTATTTGTCGATCCACCGACTCCAAAATCTCAAAAAAAAGTGTTTTCAAAGGAGTATGCATTAGCAAACCACCTCCTACATCGACTCCACCAAAAATACAGTTCTTCGAGGAGATATCTCATTTTATGCACAATTATATTGAATAGATCGTCAATGTTAAGGGTGATGGTAACTGTCATTTTTGGGTTCTTTCTGGTTTGTTCGGTAAAGGGGACGAGAATCACTAACTTGTCCATAATACTCTTATAAGAGAGTTGAGGAGAAATAGAGAATTATACACACGGGTGCTCGGGACTAAAGAAAAATATGTGTTTCCCTAAGATAAGTTACGTCATAGCAAGTGTGTAAGAGAGTGTATGTGTCAATCTTACAAGATACGATTTTTCGAAAACTTTTTTTCGTCTACGCAATGCTCCAGCACCAAATTCTAATGATCGTATCATTAGTGTTGGGTGGATTTCAAACCCGCGACATTTTCTTCAAGTGTATTTGAAACTAGGATGCCCTATACCACTTACATCATCTGAATGAGTGAATCATTATACAATTTAATCTGAGACTTGGCCGAATCAATTTATTGAAAGGATGTATGAGTACACCACATTGAACAACATTAAAATAGAAAAAAATAGAGAAAAGTTAAGAGGGTACGACCAGTAGGTTTATAGGGCGACATTTATTTCAAATAATTTAAGTAGTTATTTATCATATTATTGTATATGACATTTTATTAATGTATTATGCTGTGGAATACAAAATTTTGTTATTATGTCTCTCTGCTAGTTTTTCCTGCTGCTGTTTTGTTTTTTGATACCAAGAAAGTTAGTGAAAATACCTCTCTGATATAACTAAGGGTGGTTCTGTAAATACATTTTCGATACATACTCTGTAAGCAGATAATATCCTCTCACTACTATAAATAACCTAACTCTCGTATTGTGTCATATCAAAACACAAAAAAATCAGAATGAACATCATTTGACATGTTGAAAATGTTCATTTTATCGGCAATACACCATCAGGAGAATTTAAGATCACCGAGTACTCCCTTCTTGAAGATTTATAATACATATTGTCGGAATTTCTACTATATGGCAACAATCAAACAATTGTGAAGATCGAGTACTACTCTTCGTCCATTGACAACGAAAGAAAGCAACAGTTCATCAACCATAAACTAAAGACGAGCGTTTGATTTACAGACTATGTGAAAAACCTTTTTCTATTTAGAATCAAAAGTTCTGCTTGAATTGAACGCGACTATTTAAAGATCGATTGATAAATATTACAACGACCACCTAAATATTATATTTAAATCGCTCATGTATTAGTTTCGCTCATGTATTAGTTATTCTATACCTTCATTTCTATTTTATTCTATATCTTCATTTCTATTTTTCTGAATTCTGTAATAATATTTTTCGAAGATTTTTTAATTATATTTTAGTGCGTCTCATAAACGGATTAAAAATTCCCATAATTAATTAATAAAAACCCATCCACTATCTTCTCCTTATCTGAATCAAAGATAATGTCCTAATAAATAAATACACCCAAAAACAAATGCGCACTTTATCCTTTTACTGTCCAACTTTTAAATATTCAAATATAATTTCTCATTAAACAAGTGAAATTCATTCAACATAACTTTTTTGCTTTCGTGCAAGGACACCAACCCCCACTCAACGATTGATCTCTCTCCTTGTCTGAAGGGAAGATAAATGTCCCAAACGCACCCAAAAACAAAGAGATACTATACAAGGCATCAATGATCAACCCTCATTTAACCATTGATCTATAACCACTACCAAATTTCTGCATCAAAATAAGTAATAACAATTCTTCTTAATGGAGAGAATAAGAACAAGGATCAAGCGTGTATTTAAAGAAAAACACCTTATCTAAGAACAAAAAACTAATATTATAATAATTATTGTTATTATTAGAAAGCTGTATTGTCAAAACAACGGATGGACCAATATCACAAAATGTATATCTCAACTTTATTTAATTTCATATAAGTAAAAAGAAAACATCCCACCTTTCAATAAAAAACAGAAGGGGATAGAATTAGAGCTGTTATACAGCCCTATAAGATTTTTTAATCCTAATATTATCAAAATTAAAAGAAAAAAAGAAAAAAAGAAAAATTAAGCCAAAATCAGAAACCATCAAAAAAAAAAAATTATCTATGGATTATCATCCTCAAAAACCACAGCCAAACCAGTCACCACTCTAACCCCAGTCAATGATCCCTTCGGCTTCAACTCCGGCGGCTTCCATTCAACACAGTTTTCCTTCAAACTCTTTTGTTTGTTCACATGCACATTCATTCTAGTGTAAGGTGAAAGCCACTTAGCTTTCACGTATTCAGCTCTCCTCCACGGAGGAACATGCATTTCCTTCTTCTTCAAACTCTGCTTCGCCGCCTCTGAAACAACCGCCACAATGCTTTGCAAACGGTCGCAATTTCCAACGAAAATGTATGGAAGATTCTGCAGAATCGTCTTGTAGGATTTGGTAGATCTAGCTATCTCGAACTCTGATTTGAAATCGATGTCAATTATCAACCGTTCATTCTCCATCATCACATCTATATATTCATATTCACCTGTTCAAAATGATATCATATTCATATAAAATCAATAATATCTAATAATTAATATTTGAGAAATTAATTATGTACCAGCAGGATATGAAGTTGTTTTTTCCCAGTGTGATTTACAGACGGATGCATCGTATCCGAGAGCTAACAAACCGTCCGTGACAATCTTTCTGCCAAAACTATCCTTGCGCTTGCATTTACTGTTCTTCTCAATAATCTTCGCAGTGTCCGCTAGAAGATTTCTCTCACCAACGCTTCTACAAGCTACCAAACCCTATCCAAACCGATACCGAAAAAGCTCGCGTTTCAGAATAGTTTCTTTTAATTATTTCAAAAAACCAAACAACCCGTTATTCAAATTCAAACAAGCAAAGCAACACTTACCTTGAGGATTTCAGATGCTTCTGAAGATGAATAGCTAGAGTTGGGACCGTTAAAACCGCCACCGCCACCGCCACGTGCCTCTAATTCATCGTCGGAGTTATTATCTTCACAGTTTCTATTGAAGCAGTTACAGCGGTTTCTTCCACACTTCACCCAAACCGATTGCTTATCTTTCTCGTTATTCTCCTCAATGTAATTCGTCACCATTTTCGCCAAACACATCGAGCTCGGTTCAAAATCACCGCCGCCGGTGAAGCCTTCCTTGCATAAACGCGGTTCCAGATCACCACCTAACTTCTCCGAAGCAGAAACTCTCAGCACGCCGGAGAATTGCCGCTCGATGAGCCGCTTCAGACGAGACTTAACCACCGGCTTAACCGGTTCATCTCGAGTCATCTCTTCGTCTAATTGAAAATCAATCGGTTGAATTTTCATCGTAAAAAACATCAGAATTTCACAGTAACACTCTTTCAGGCTTTCAGTTATTTATTTCTTCCATTTTCGAATTTTGAGCTTAAACTTTTAATTCGAGTCAGAAGAAGACATAACTATGAAGTCACCTTTTCTCGATTCTCCGCATACGTTTTCAAATTTTGATGATGAAGAAAGTCACAAAAAAAGGAAAAGTTAAAAAAAGAAAAGGAATAACGTGTTCCGCCAAAACTGTTGACGCTGAAAACAGTGCAAGTTTCCTGTTTTTTTTCTATATTCTTTATTGAATTAAATTCTTATAATAATTTAACTCTGACTTGTGAAACTAAACAAGGAATAACATGAAAACTCTGCCAAGTTAACTAGCTTAAGCTTAAAATTTCTACTTCTAGAAATGATTATAAGTTGATCCAAATGTCACTGATAATCGATAATCGCCGGAGCTCTCATACTCTCTCCGGCGACTGAATGTTGATTTGTTTACTTTTCGTGAGATTATGGCTTTTAATGAAGCAGTGTATGTTAAGGAGCGGTTGAGAAAGCATGGATTATTTAAAGACGAAGAAGAAAATGCGATGACAGTTAGACTGAGCTGCCACGTGTAAATCCCAGGTGGCGAAATGATGGAATTGTAATAGTTAAGTATGTTACGTGTTGAGGTGTGAACCGGGTTTTAATTTCGAGTTTCGGTTCATGAGCCACGTTACAGTGGATGTGGGGTTGAATTTGAATTGTCGAAAGTGACCTTATCCTTTTGCAAGAGCCTCGTGATGGGGACGCTTTTGAAAATTGATTCACGATGAAGAAATGGGTCTGAGGGAAATTACAAGACTTTTTCGGTTCTAAGATGACGATGTTTCGCGTGTCTTTCTTTGAATTTACGATATTGCGCTCATGGTATTTTAATGCAAACGCTAATAGTTGCATAAAAGCTGTCCAGGAGGAAATTAGTGTAGGGGTGATTTTGTCATTAGTCATCCCCTCGTCTTAGGCAGTTTATGTGATGTCACACATTTAATGTAATCTGCATTGACCAAACAGCCCCTGCATTTAATGTGTCAAGCCGTTTTCAACTTGAATATATATATATATATATATATATATATATATATATATATATATATATATATATATAAATGAGTTAATATTTTTTAAACAATATATTACTTTTATTTCAAAAACAAATATAAACACGATTGTCAATAATCCAACTCTTAAAGAGAATAAGATATACAAATTAAGTCGTTAAACGTAATTTATGGAAAATTAAGACACATTAACATACTAATGTGTAGCTGAAATAAATAAAATTTCTCATATTTGTAGGAATCTTATATAAAACGATAAATCGAATAAATAAATGCACACAAGAATACTGATATTTTAATGTGAAAAACCTCTAAGTATGAAAGAAAATTATGAGTTGTCAAGATCAAAGAAATATACACAATTAAGGGTACAAGACAGTCTTAAAATGATTCACAAACTAGTAATAACAATTGCAAATCACTGAGCAAATTAGTTTACAAATAAGAAAAAAATTAGAAAATTACTTAAATTTGTATCTTTAGTGCGAAGAAAATATCTCTCAGCTTAGACCTTGTTTTGTAGATCCCAAGTCAAAAGTTAGATACATATATTGTGAATCTACCCTCCAAATTTGAGCTTAATGTGACGACTAATGATTTCGGGATCATAGATTTAGTGTGTCTGGTTGTAGAAAAATAGGACTGAGTTTCTCTCCTTTTTTTCTCTATTTGGAATCATTATTTTCTCTTTATCTTTCTCAACCCTAATTTAACATTCTTCACTTAAATAAGTGAGACAAATGGGCAATCATATTGGGGTCTTTCTCCATATAGGAAGAGAGCCCAAACCCAACAAATGTCCCATCGCAACTATGTGGAGGAAATCGTCTAACCGGCGATATCACAACAAGCTTCAAATTTCTCTATTGATAATGTTTTAGTCATCATACCAAAATCATTATCATTTGTATAACTTTAGCTAACTCCAACAACTTAGCATCCAAAATATCACGTATTCAATGATATCTCACATCAATATGTTTCGACCTATTATAAAAAGCCAAATTCTTACCATGATGAATAGTGCTTTGACTATCAATAAATAACACATGTTTATCCTGAATAAAACTAAGCTCTTGCAAATATTTCTTCAACCACGATAACTCTCTGCATGCTTCGATAATGAAAATGAACTCAGTCCATGTAGTATACAATCCTACACACTTTTGCAACATGAACTACTAAGCCACTGCTCCACTTGCAAATTTGATCATGTAGCCAGAAGTGAACTTTCTGGAACTAATGTCATCAACCATATCAGAGTCATATTACCGCACTAGAGTAGACTTATATCCTCCAAAGGAAATCCTCATACAAGTAGTGCAACAAAGATCCTTAAAATTCATTTTACAATATTATAATGCTCTCTACCTTGATTTGACAAAAATTTACTAACTATATCAACAACATGTGATATATTTGGTCTTGTACACACCATTGCATATATCAAACTATCCACATCAGATGCATAAGGAACATGTTTCGTATCAAATGCTTCATTTTCACTTGAAGGGATTTAATTAGAAATCAACTTGAAATGAGTAGAAAGAGGGGTGCTTACCGTCTTAGAACTTTTCATTTGGAATCTTTGCAAAACTCTTTCGATTCAATGTTCTTGTGATGTTCAAAGTTTCTTCTCCTTTCTGTCACACATGATTTTAATGCCAATAATTTGTTTAGCTACTCCCATATCCTTCATGGCAAATAACTCTCCCAACTGCTTCTTTAATTTGTCAATGTTAGGAATATTTTTCCCTATAATGAGCATATCATCAACATATAACAACATGATAATTAAGTCATCGTTAAAAAAATTTCTAACAAAGACGCAATAATTTGAAGTAGTCTTATAGTATCCTTGATCACACATAACAGACTTGAACTTCTTGTACCATTGCCTTGGAGCTTGATTCAACCCATATAAACTCTTTCTCAATCTACACACATGATCTTATTTTGCTTTAACATGAAAACCATCATATTGTTTCATGTAGATCTCTTCCTCCAAATCACCATGAAGGAAGTTCGTTTTCAAATCCATTTACTCAACCTCTAAAACAAGAGTAGCAGCTAAATCAAAATGATTCTGATTGATGACATCTTCAAAACAGAAGATAAATTTTCATTAAAATCAACACCCTTTCTTTGACGGAAACCTTTCACCACTAATATGGCTTTATACCTTGGAGACTTAGAGTTACTCTTATGTTTAACTCTATAAATCCACTTTTTTCTAAACCCCTTTTGCCTTTAGGCAACTTCACTAAATCATAAGTGTGATTATCATGCAATGATTTTATTTCAGCATGCATTGCATCCATCCACTTTTGATTTTCTTCACTTTCTATTATAACATCCCTATTTTTAATAGTTAATTATTAATTATTATTATTTATTATATTGTGTGATAATTAATTTAATGGGGTGATTTAAATGAATATTTGAATTATTTGAATATGTGTGTTATTTGAAAATAATTGGGTTTTATGAGTAGAATTAAATTATTTAGTATTGGGCCTAATTATAAGAATGGAAGTAATAAGGAGGTGTTAAGTGTTAAGCCCAAATTGGAGTTTTACTAGTTAGTAAAGGGTTATAGGAAAACATAATTAGAATTGTCATTTGGAAAAAGAAAGAAATAAGAGAAGAGAAGTGTTGCCTAAGGTACACTTTAGAAAGTACTTTAGAAAAGCGTTGCTAAAGGGCCTCCTTAGAAAGAGCTTTCAAAAAGCACTGTCTAAGGATATTAAAAAAGCGCTGCTAGAGGGCCCCCCCTTAGACAACACTCTTTAGAAAGCATTGTCTAAGGCCTTTTATTTATAAAAAATAAAACAGAATTACACAATCCCTAATCACTTTTTCGTTCTTTCTAAAACCCTCTCTGCAACTCATCTCTTCCTCGTTACTCCTCTCTGCAACTCCATTATTCCTCGCCATCACCGTTCTTGCCATCATCGTTTCGCCATTACCAACTCTCGTCATTGTTGTTCCAATTTGTTCCTCGCCATCATCGTTCTAGCAGCGTTTCACAGAGCTTCGTTCACCTCCATCACCGTCGTTCACGGTTATTCCCTGCATTTCACATAGCTCAACCTTCACATAGCTCGATCGTCATCCATGTACATCGCTCATTCCTTGTGTTTCACAGAGCTCGGTCTTCTCGTTTCAACTTCTCGACGTTGTTGTTTGGTAAATTCGAGGTAAATTTCTTCCTCAAATTACTGGTACTGGTGTGAGTGAATTCGTCAGAAATAATGTTGTGTTTTGTGTTAGCAAGTTTGAAGTGAACCGGTTTGGATTTATAAACCGTTATGCTGCCGAATTTTTGTTGGTTTGATTATGATTAAGATGTTATCGTGTCGAAATTGTGTGAAAATTATGACTTTATATTCGTTTGAATCTTGAAACGTTAGTTGTTCGTGTTAAAATATGTCGAGTGTTCTTATTGATGATATGCTTGTGTAAGTGATAAAATCGAGAGACTCTTAGTGTTGAAATTCATGATACACACTTAATTTTATTTTCTAAGCCAAAAGTTGTCAAGTTTAAGTATGTGGAGTTTAAGTATGATACGCAGTCTTAATTTTATGTTCTAAGTCACTCGTTGTTAGTTTCAAATTGATACCATTACTTGAATCTCATTTGTGTTAAATGTTAATTTTCCGAAATTATGGTTACTAACTTTTGTTGTGTTGCTCTATGTCAATTCACGTCAATGTACACATTTGGTTATTAATTCTTAGTGCTAGTTTCAAGTTTGTGCACTAAGGCTAACATTTACCATAACATATAATTGTGTTAATTTGTATTCATGTACATAGATCTCTACTAACATAACATTGATCACTAACATAGTTGTTATTTCTTAATACTTTGTTTTTGATTGACATGTACGTTGTATCTTTGACTTTTATGTGATATATTTGTACTTGCCTATCCTAATGTGAACTATTGTATTTGTGTTTGCTTGCTCCGGATCCATTCTGTGTATACTTTTCATTTTGACATAAACACATTATACCATTTTGTGCCCTAATTAGTGTTTTTATTTAGCTTACTTAGTAGTAAAACCATGGATAAAAAATGGATGTATGCCGATCAATTCTCAAAAGAGTACAAGAATGGGGTATTAGAATTCGTTAAGTTTGCTGTTGAACACGCTGAAGACCCCAGTCGAATGAAATGTCTTTGCTTGGGTTGTTGTTATGTGGGTCAAGTTGACACAATTGGATTGAAATCACATTTACTGAGGTACGAAATTGATCGAAGTTATACATGTTGGATATTACATGGTGAGAAAAGTAACAACAATGTTGAACCGGGGGATAGTACGACATATGCTTCATACGACAATGGCACAGACACATACGATTGTGATCGAGTTGAAGAGATTGCAAAAGCACTTGAAGAAGATCTTCAAGATTTTCCCAAAATGTTTGAGAGGTTGGTAAGCGATGCAGAGAAACCATTATATAAAGATTGCACCAAATTCATAAGACTGTCTGCGGTATTAAAGTTGTACAACTTACAGGCGCACATTGGATGGTCGGATAAAAGTTTCACAGAGTTATTAGCCCTTATGAAAAGATACAGAAAAGTTGTTCTTTTTAACATATAATACTGGTCACGGGTTAGATTTTCATCCTAACTTCATTTATTATAATTTTTTTATTTTTTGACGTTGTGTATAAACTTTCCATCTAACCTTTGTTTAATCTTATAGTGGACATTGGTTATTGGTTACGACTAATCATGTAAGAGAAATTGTATATTATTTGGATTCGTTATATAATGATTGGACAACATACCCAGATTTGAAGACGATGATTGATATGTAAGTGAGATCGTTCTAAATATTTGTGTGTAAATTTATTTATCTATGTGAGATTGTTCTAAATAGTCTGTTAGCTGGAGTTTGGTAAAATGAACTAAGGGCATGTTGTAGAAGAAAAAGTTCCTACAGTTTAGGAACTAATCTTAGAAGAAGTAGCTTCTGGAGATGTTCAACAAAGCTAAGTCAGGAGTTCCAGAAGAAATGCTAGTTAGTTAGGAATTTGGCTTAGAGGGCCAAGCTACGTCGACCAGAAGCAAAACAGCGGTAATAAAACAAGACCATGTTGACGCGTTACATAACAGTCGAATCGACATAGAGTTGAGTCAAAAGAAGAAGCTAGTCGAGATGATGCCGCTGTCGAAGTAGTTCGCTGTGGACTTAGGAAATTTCGTTGTGCTTTAAGGAAATGGACAAAATCTGAAGGAAGTTCCTTTGGAAACACAAAGCGGGAAAAAATCAAATAAATTAGATCATGGGTAGTTACTTCAGAAGATCGTGGGATATGAGTTCCAAATGAAGGCTGAAGCGTGGGCAGAAGTTATTTCCAAGGATCAAATCTCAGCCGTTGATAGCTTTAGCGGTTATTTTTGTAAACTACTATAAATAAGTTAGAATGTTTAGAATTAGGTGTGTTCATTTGTACTACCAAATCACTTGCTAGAACTCTGCTCATTTCCGCGCTAAAGGAAGAAAGAGTACGCAATCTTTGATGTACGTGAATCACCAAACTTTTATTTCAATGCAACCTTTTTACATTTAACTCTGTTTTTATTGTTTTTACTTTACTTCTGTTCATTTGCTTGTTGGTCACGAGTCACCACTAGTCTTAGTTACCAAAACATTTTTAACGTAAAACTGTTGGTCACGAGTCACCAATAGTCAGTATCCTTTTGTGTGGAAAGCCATTGCATTATTTCCCTAGGCTCTGGAAATCGTTTCTGGGCCAAGGATAATTTCACTTCCAGAAATAGTGTAATTTACCAGAAATCTTAGCACGTGTCTTGAGATCAACTGATCGATCTCACTAGTAACCCTTAGTTTTAGGACTCTAGGAGGACCCGCGGTTGCTTACCATTTTCCACAGTAAACATAGTCACTTATATTTTATTATAGCGTTCTACAAGCTTTTCGATCACAATGAGATATTCAAGTACCAAAGAGTAGAGCCAACAATATTACATGGATCAAAGTGCAGGTATATTTTCACAATTTTGATTATATTAGTGATGATACTTGATAAAACAAGTCAAGGGGTATATCTTGATATATATCTGTATTTTCTTTCCATGTGTAGTGTCCTCGTCAGCATAATGATATAGATTACAGTTATTTTATCTTGAGGTTTATGAAAGAAACTCTTCTTTTGGACCGAATAGAGATTCCATCCACGATATGGATTTCTAACTTAGGAATTATTTTAATATTTCTCATAAAATGACATAGTGTTTTAACTAAATCACATACTATGTTATATTATTATGTAGTACTATGACAAATTCAAGTGTGCTCATTACTCAAAAGATCAATTGATTGAACTTATGAAGGAATGGTGTCAATTCATTATGGAGTTGAGAATTTTATAAGGTATATAATCTTTGTTTCATTGATGAGAATTTTGAGTATAACTTTCGAGTTTTGAGTATAAATTCGAACAAAGTTTTGTTTTATCATGGTATGAATTTTGATCTTTTGGTTTTGTTTCAGGTTATAGGTGCAGATGTAGAAGATAGAGCTAACAAGTTAATTGTTGTTGTTTTTTAGAAATTCTCGAAGATAGTAATATGTAGATTAAACATCAATTTAGCATTTTGGAATTTTCAAGTTGTATCATCAATTTTCAAGTTGTTGTTGTATATATCATCAATTATATATACGTAGATTTTTTGTATATGCAAATTTGGTGCATATTTATTGGGTTTAAGCTACCAAATCTGGTGCAAAATCTGGTGAAAATCTGGTGCAAAATCTAGTGAAAATCTGGTGAAAATTTATTGTATATATTGGACAACGATTTCTGTAAGTGAAAATAAGTCTAATATTTTTAAAAAAATTCATGAACATTAGACAGCGCTTAAAGAGAAAAGCGTTGTCTAAAGTGGGGGAAATAGTTGCCTAAAGTGGTGAAAAGAGCTGCCTAAAATGGAGAAAAGACAACACTTTTAAAGAAAAGCGTTGTCAAAAGTGATGCCTAAAAGATAACCAAAAGCGCTGTCTAAAGAGAAAGCGTTGCTAAAGGGGTACTTACAAAGCGTTGTCTAAAGGGGTGCATAAGAAAGCGCTTTTAAAGTCAAAGCACTGCCTAAAGGGGACATATAACATCACTTTTTCATTAATCCAAAGCGTTGCATTTACTTATAGCAGCGCTGGTTTAGACAGCGCTTTAAAGCGCTGTCTATGGCAAAAAAAACGTTGTCTACGTGCTTGTTTGGCATAGTGCATCTCTCACACATTCACCCATAAAAAAAACTAAGATATCTCAAATAATTTCTCTAAGGAAATTCATCAAACACCTTACATGCGTCTTCAATTCTTCTACAAATATAATAAAACAACAAAAGGGTATTTCTCAAATCGACGAACATTTTATTCCCAGACTTCACTGCAATCATATGAACCCCTCTACCAAACCCAGCCTATAAACTTCGACTACAAGCTTTAACCACGGAGATGAAGGAATATGCTTCTTGTTTGCAGCTTAACTATAACCACCAATCGTCAATGCTCAAGTGCTTAAAATGGTATCCAGATTCACGTTTCATCTTTCATAAACTAATTTTTTGTATATATTTTCTTTACTACACAAGAGCCGCTAAATCAGGAAGTTAAGATATGAGTATATGGAGAGAAACGACACAATTTGAACCATAAAGGATGGGAGTCGAATAATTCAAAGTTGTGGTATATTTGTGATGTGGGACTCGAATGGTTCGAAGCCGTGGCATATATGTGATGTGATGGGATCAGGTCCAATATTTTGTTGAGACATTGCATTTGTTTGTGGTTAGAAGTGGAAATTTATGAACATAATTGTAAACTATAAACAACAACACTAATTTGAAATTGGATTAATTGACTTAGGTGTGAGTTTGGAAAAATTCTGGATATGAAGGTTGAAGATGAAATATTAGTTTTTGGGTTTGATGAAGAAGATAAAGAGGAAGTGAGATGATGAATATGAAGTGAGAAGACAAAGATGATGTAATTATGTTATAATATATTTTGAAGGATCTCATGAAAAGGACAACATGGAATTAAAAATAACGAAGAAAAAAAATCCAACTTGGCTCTCCACCGCATTAAACAAAAATTAAAATAAAAAACCACCACATC
Organism: Vicia sativa; assembly: GCA_021764765.1. Lineage (NCBI taxonomy): Eukaryota > Viridiplantae > Streptophyta > Magnoliopsida > Fabales > Fabaceae > Vicia > Vicia sativa. The sequence continues at coordinate 86,432,977 of CM038797.1, forward strand.
ATAGATTTTAGTGACTGGAATTTATGAGAGGCCTAAACAGCAGAATCTTCATAAGTCTGGAGACGAATTCAGACTTTTCTATAGGTTTTTTTTAAAAGTCACTCATATGGTAGGGAAAAAAATAACTATTAACCCTTATAATATTGTCTTGGAGAAGGTTGAGAAGTAAAGTGAAAGGATTCTGTTATTTCCTCGATCAGTGACGGAGCAATCCTAGATTGTGTTTGAGGATTAATAGATGTTGATGTTCGTTTTGGTTAAAGGACAGCTTCCGTGCATCTCAAGTTCGAGTCCCCGGTGAATTCACTATTTTTCTCTCGTATCTAGCATTACTTCAGCAACAGATTCATTTATAGGTTTGCATAATTTTTTAGAACAAAATATAGGTTTGCATAATTGATCATTGGTATATTGCATTCAACTTGATCGACGAGATCAATTGAATTTGGTTATTGATTTCGGGAGCTTTTATCAATTGTATTTTGGCTGCATCCAGCTTGTAGGCGCCCGTTGTCAACCTCGTGTATCAGTGCACATCCTATTTTGTTGACGACATGTTGTCGTACATTTAAAAGTTTATTAAGCCTTTATTTTGGTACATGTGCATTCTGGTTTTACTTTTGATATTTTTTAGTTGGTATAGATTCATTGGGATGAATGGGGTTGTCTAATATTTTATAGAGTAACGAATATGAATTGACAATGTAAATTAGTTTTACACTGTCATTCAATGAAATGCCAACAAATTGCTAAATCATTAAAGTATTTTTAAATTTTAAATATGACTTATCACTTAACATAATTGTGAGTGACTGACAATGTAACATTATTTTACACCTTTAATACATATTTTTTTTCTCTATTTTATATAGGTGACCGGTCTTATATGGGAGGGTGTGACATATTTCACTATATTTTGGTGCGTTGTATAATTGTTTTGCCTTGTGCCGTTGTAGCTTTCATTCTCATACTATTAGTGATTTTTTAATTAAGTTTTCTCTTTTGGCCTTTCCAAAAAAACAACTGAACTAATTTTCAATTTGGGCATGTACGTGTGGAAAAGAAGTTACCGGAAGGATTCATACAAATATGTGCAAAAAGTAGTGGAAATAGCATCCACATTTACTATTTATCGTAAAAAGTCGGTAAGATTGCATTGAGGACCTTTTTGAAATATATGCGGTGCTGTTAGTCTAGTGCAGCCTCTGGTCATTTTGAAATTGGCATATTCTACAACTGATTATAGCTGGTTTTGCATTGTGGCAGACAACGAAATCTTTAGAAACAGCACTCATTCTAAACATGTCTTTTTCTTCCGGATCATATAACTGTAGATTAGGTAATCTTATCCTTTGCTGGTTCTGAGGTATCGACTAACTGAAGTAATAATCCATCAAGGACATCCCTGTTTACTGTACAGTCAATCTCTTGCTATGCTAAATGTCTCATGTTTAATGATCTTATGCTTTCTCTGGTCATGACCACAGTTAAAGTACACAGTACGAATCAAATTTCAACAAGCCCAGTGCACTATAACAACAACGGTCCATAAGAGAATAACAATTGTGTTCTCGTTATTAAATTTAAAAATTATGTATAACAACCATTCTTTCAAAGGCATAGGAACAAATTACATAAATCTAAGGTTGGAAGAAATTTTAGGAGAACCAAAGTACGAAACAAGGATGAAGCAGAAACCAAAAAAATACTACTTGAAAGGTAGAAAGTTAGTGTGAATATAAAAGTGACATAATATTGAAATAGTAAGCTATTAATTAAAACGAGTGATGTCAATGCTACACCAACAAATATGCAAACATTTCATATTCAATCAGTGTGATCAAACAACATATTGTGAAATCAATAAATCCAAAAGTCTTGATTACGTCCTAAAATGCAGTGGTTGCACTTGCATCATTATGTCATTCAAACAAATTGATAAATACAAATGTTGTAGAAAAGATCGAGAGAGCATGCAAACGCCAATTAAATAAAACTTGTAGACTCACTTCAAACCCAAACTACAAGTTTAAGGGCCATGAAATTGTTTGAATTTGGGCCAATGCCTAACCCACTCGTTATTGAAAAGTAATTCAATATTCAGAAGTTGTTGTTACTCAAAAGCAGATGCTTCTGATGTTCTGATGTTGTTATTCAAAAGATGTTATTGTTTAGAAGCAGTAAAGCTTTTGAGGTTGTTAGTCAGAAGCAGAAGCTTCTGAGGTTGCGTCCAGAAGTATGATTAACTTCTGGGTTCTTTAGCATAGCTATTAACTTTAGTTTGAAGGGTATTTTAGTATTTCATAGTTTGTACTGTTTGCTTAGTTATTAAGTTTACCTTTATTAGGGCTTATGTGGCAATTTCTCGTTGTATAAATAAACTAGTGGTAGATGTCATTTATAACAACAACCTTATTTCTTTCTCCTTTGTGTAGTCGTCATTCAATCATTATTCTCTCATTATTTCTACCATCTTTGATTCTTGTGCACCAATAAATTGGTATCTAGAACTCTGGTTCGATTCATTGGGAAACACGAGTGAAACATGAGTGTTGCACTACGTCATAAAAGACCTACGAAAGCGCTTTTTTGGCCTTTAAAAGCGCTGCCACAGGTGGCGCTGCTATAGGTTTTAGCAGCACTTTTTGTTTAGGCAAAAGCGCTTTTGTAGGTATACCTAAGGCAGCGTTTTTCCTAAAAAACGTTTTCTTAAGTAGGCTTTTAGCAGTGCTTTTTTCTAGAAAAGCGTTTTCTTAGGCTTACTTTAGAATGCATTTTATGCTTTCTATAGGCACCTTTAGAAAGCGTTTTTTCAAGAAAGCGCTGCCTTAGGCCACCTATGAAAGCACTTTTTGAGAAAAAACGCTGCCTAAGGTATACATAAGACAGCGCTTTTGAAAGCGTTTTCTTAGGGTTTTTTCTATAAACCTATAATTTATATAATTCATAAACCTGTAATTCATAAACCTGTAATATACAATTGCAATCCCGTTATTTCAACAAAGAGATTATATACAAATACCATTATATACCATTGTTATCCAAAATATATATACACCATTGTAATTCAATTCACATATTTTTAACATTACCAAAATCAACCTTACAAAATCAACTCTAACAAAATCAGCCCTAACAGTAACTAAATCAGTCCTAATGTATGAACAAAACATGGTCAATTATGTATTCAAGGTCCTGGTCCTGCAAGGTATGAACATAATAACACGGTCAATATTGTATTCACACAATAACGTATTCATAACACTTTTCACACAATAATGTATTCATACCTTATATGATTCTTTGCTCAATAAAATATTGACATAATTCCTCTTTGATTTCTTCCAACTGAAGTTTCGTGTAATATGCACACTTGTGTTCATCGAAGTACTACATAACAAAACATAATATGCATGATTTAGTTAAAAGTAATAAATTATATGAAATATCTGATAAATAATAAAACAAATCCTAAGTTATAAATCCATATCGTGATTGGAATCTCTATTTGATTCATTTGAAGGATTTCTTTGATAAACCTCAAAACGAAGTATCCGCAATCTATACCGTTTTGCTGTTGAGGACACTTCATAGAAAAACAAATAAGAATATATAGTTGTCTTGTTTTATCAAGTAGCATAAATATTATAAGCAAAATTGTGGAAATTAATATACTTGCACTTTGATCCAATTAATGTTGTTTGATTTAGACCGTGGTACCCGAGCTTCTCTTTGACATCGGAATACTTGTATTGCTCTAACAAAATAAAAATATATATTTAGAACAATGTCACAGAAATAATTAAATATATAAATAAACATGAATATTTAGAATAATCTCACTTACGTATCAATCATTAACTTCATATTCGGATAATTTGTCCAATCACCGTCAACCGAATTCAGATAATAGACCAATTCTTTTATAGGATCGATAGCAACCAACAACCAGTGACGTCTATAAATTAAAACAACAGTTTAGATGAAAAAAATTTACGCAAAAAATACAAATATTAAAATGAACTTAGAATGAAAATCTAACCCTATAGGAATAGTATTATACGGCCAAAGATACAAGCTTTTTGTACTGCCGATTGCCATGAATCTCTCGACTAAGTGCTCTCTTACTGACTCAGGTTCCCTAACAATTGTCGCTCCGCTGACACGGGAGGAAGACACGAAATGGAATCTGTTTGACAATTGACTCTCGTGCATCAATTTGTCATATAACAACCTTAAATAAAAACATAATTAATATTAGACTATTTTCATTGAAATGTTTAAAAAAATGTTCAACTAATTAAATGATATATTGATCGGGTTACCGGATGTATGAGTGCATAACACCGATGCCTAATTCTCTATGAAGAAAAATCTCTTCCATGTCTTCTTGTCCAATTGTTTCGGTGTAAGGAAAACCGAAGATACCTTCATCCATATCCATTTAACGAATACCACCATTCATCAAATCTGATGTTCCCACTAGTGTTTCAAGACACTTCCGGAATCGAGGCACAAATTTTCTGACAGGAACCCTTTTCTTGAGTGGTACGCTACCAATTTTCTGGCTCACTTGTTGTGACCCTTGAAAAGGTACCTAAAAATCATATAGACTAAGGTAAACTATAAAATTATGCAGTTTTTTATTCGGATCATATAATTAACACTTTAAACGTACCTATTTTTATGATGTAACAGACTCGTCATGCTGCAAAATCCCTTTATCCTTAGATGCGGGTTTTGTAGGAGTCTAAAATTACCATGTAAAAAACTGAGGTCAGAACTGACAGTTGAATACTTAAAGATTCATAATGGTTTTCAACATACCTGATCATCTATGAAAATGAGGTTCGATGGCTTTGCAACAAAAGATCCTATTGCATCTCGCAGCAATGTGGTCTCAGCAACAATGTCAGGTACCGGCAGCAACGCATCCAGATCTAAAGCAACATCAACCGATACTTTCATATGTCCATCCAGGAGCGGTCTATGGTGAAGTAAATCTCCCAAAGTGTTATGCACTTTTCCCTTGCCAACTAGGTGATAAGTCGATGACGATAGGTATAGCTGATAAGATGAAATGCCCTAAACCAATAATAATCGTTAGAAGTGACTAAAAAAAATCTGTAACAATAACGAATATATATTGTTCGGTTCACTTCCTTTATAAATTGCAAATAAACTTTCTCCAATGTGTAACACCCCATTTCTACCCAACGTTTATTATAAAATCAGAGTGCGGAAATTTTAAACTAAAAACATGGGATGCCACATTTCAACATTAACAACACAAATAGATAAGATACATAACACTTTTTAATTCGGAGGATCTCATAACAACTTGCAATAACTTTCAAACGAAATACTTTTTATTACTACGCAGCGGAATTCATAGTTATACAACTGAATATATCATACTAATAGCAACTTTAAACATCCTGTTCGACTTCAACATACTTAACAACTTTTTATTTCACAACATCACTTAGGATTTCAACAAATTATACTAATAACAACAAGAGTCAACAATATAAACAACATAGACCAACGTCCCCCCGAGTGTTACGTATCAGAGCAAAGACACCAACTTGAACCGACATTAACTAATTCCTCCATTCTTGGATACCTGCACGTTACCAATATAAAGGTAATGGCCAACAAAATAGAAAGGGTGAGATATCGAATAATATAAGCGAAAGTACGATAATTCATATGCTTAAATAAAGAAACATACAATAATTACTACTTTAATCGATAACACATAATATCTACCAAACAACATTGTAGTCAACAACATATAATATCCACCAAACAACATAGAATCAACAACATATAATATCCACCAAACAACATAGAATCAACAACGTATAATATCCACCAACAACATAGAATCAACAACAACTTAAATGCGACTCAATGCGACTCGACAAATGCAAATGCATGTGGATCCATTTGGAGCAAAACTCCCAACGTAAAAATATGTCAGGTTATCGAGGCATTCAACAAGGCATAAGCCTTCAACTTACAACGTGGTGCCAATCCAGCCAACTTACAACGTGGTGCCAATCCAGCCAACTTAATAATGCACATGCTATGTATGATACACCGACCACAACATCAACAACAACTTAAAACAACAACAACTTAATCATGCATTAACTGCATCAACTTAATCAACACGATCAACTTCGACCTCAACAACTATCAACAACGTCAACAACAATGCAACTTATAATTAACATAATCAACTTCAACTTCAACAATAATTAACAACTTCAACAACAATTAGTAATATCAACCACAATATAATTTATAATTAACACGATCAAATTCAACCTCAATAGCAATTAACAACTTTAACAACAATTAGCAATATTAACAACAATACAATTATAATTTAATTCAATCAACTTCATCTTCAGCTTTTGCGCATAATTTACGGTTCTTAAATCATCCAATTCGTACATAAACAACAACGATTCGGCTGTATCAACAATCAAGCAACTAATGCGAAATTCAACAAAATGACACTATTTTAATTAACTACCCGTATACTCGAACTATCCCGTAAAGTTTCGTCCAATTTCGATAAACTACTTTCTCCGCTTATTTCAACTGACAGTATTATTTTTGCACTATTTCCAGTTTTCTGCAACATTATTAATTAATTCTAATTATTCTATTAAATAAATTCTGGCAGTTCATTAATAATTCTGCATTTTAGATTGCTCTTTCCACTGATTAATTCACACTATCTGCGATAGTTTGTTGCTGCTAATTAATAATTTTCTAGTATAATTTCTACTGCTACTAGAGTGTTTCTGTGACTGGTAAGGCTATCTCTACATACTTGTCATGTAATTCTCTCCATCTCCTGCATTTACTATTTTCCTCATGCTAAAACTACTAATTCTTATGTTACACTCCCTTAATAGTATGCCAAGATACCACACCCTAAGCCACGAGAACAGGACAAGACAGAACAAGAGCATGAAAAATTGAGACGGTCACCTCCACCATGAGGCGGTCGCCTCACTCCCTTATTTCCCCAGGGAGACGGGCGCCTCCTCCCTCTCACGATGTCTCTCTCTTCCCTTCCAGCCGCCTACCCTTCTTCCAGGGGTGGTCGCCTCCCTTCCTGTAACATCATGCAATTCTTCTCCTTTTCTTCTAGTCACAGCACGATCCCAATATAACATTGTAACAATTATTCATATCAACAGTAAATGCAACACAACAAGCTATTCAATTCATTCCAACACAATCTTATCGATCAAAACACGATTAGCAGATAATTACGTAGCTCTAAACCCCACATAAAAATCATCCTACAATCGATTATAAACCCAACCCCACCCCCACGTGGATTGGCGGGAACTCGGAAATTCGATCGAAAACGGAACTTTCGGACATCAACGATCCCTCCTAGCACCCTTGTTTCCAACTTCTTCCTTTCTCTTTCTCTCCACGACTAGGGCTTGGTTTTCTTTTTGTTTTGCAAGCAATATTTTCTCCTTGTTTTACTAGGTTAATTCAACTTATATAGTAGCTTCTAATACAATTGGTTTATTAAATAATATTCTCCAAAAATACTAATTCTCTCTTATAATTAATATACTACATTTAATTTATTAATTCCAAATAATAGAATAATTCTAATATTATTTTTATTCTAACTATTAGCCTTATATTTCTCCTTTTATATCTCTTATTTATTTAAACCTAATTCCTTCTCTTATAATTAAATCCAACTAATAACATTATTATAATAATAATAAAATAGTAATAATAATAATATTTCTATTATTTCTACTTGCCTTAATTTTTACACCTCTTTTCTATACTTCTAACACCAAATAAATAACTCTATTAATTCAACACTTATTTCTAATATTATTTTCAATAATATTCTACCACCGAATTAATTCATCACTAATTATTCTAGTTAATTAATCTCTACTCATAATAATAATTCTCCGACTAAACTGATTATTTCACTTAAATAAACTAGTCCAATAAATAAATACTATTATTCCTAATATTAATCCTCCAATTACACCAACCAAATAATCCGGCTTAAACTTAATAATCCAAATATGTCTCTTAAATAATGCCAATAAATCCAATTACTCCGATTAATTCTCAAACTTCGTCTAATTCAAATAATTAAATCTTTTAATAATTTAATTAACTAATTAATTAAATTCGGGGCGTTACACAATGGATTATCATCTTAATTACCTCGTGAAATTTATGTTGACAGTTGATACTAGCTTTGTCACTAGTTTCTTTCAACTGTGAACGACTCTTTTCCTCCATATATCTCTCTTTATCCTTCTGCAATTCACGGACTTGTGCTTGTAATTCCTACAAAGTTTGCATCACTTCTGCATTGCTAGGATTTCTTCTCCTTGGATGCTTATACAAAGAGGTTGAAGTCACACCATGACCTTTACCCCTCACCCGACCCGGATACTCAGTAACATTTAGTGCTCGACTAAGTACGCTCCTGATATCCTGGTCCTCACCTGTGGATATCGATTGCGATAGGGTCTCCTGTAATTCATTTACATATTGAAAATTATTAGTGGAGATAAAAAATTAATTATATATTAATAAACATTTGATTTAATTAAAGACACAATGTTATACTTACACATTCATCATAAACATGTTGAACATCGAGATTAACAACTCGATCCTTGCTCACACGAGCTTCCTTCCACAACAAATGTGCTGGTAGTGATGTTTCGTCACTTTTTGTCTCTTCTAACTACGCATTGACACAAATAATAAGATCATCAATTATAACACATTGAGAGAATTAATAAGATCGTAGAATTTATATTTACTTACAATTTTTTCTTGTAAGCGTGCATACCCCAAACGCCCTTTTTTGTATGGATACGTGGGTTTTGACGCTCTCTCGCGATTTATGGCACTCACTTTCTTGAAATTCTCGTCTCTTCTTTGGCCTACAAAAGCAACTCATTCTTCAGGTGTAATGAAGCTCTCATACTTCTTTGGACGTTCCGGATCCTCTTCAAGAAAATTTCCTTCCTCATCTTTAAGATACTTGTTTGTTAAAAAAAGTTCTCCACCCTCTGTGTCTTTTTCCGGCCTAACCCATTATATGCTTTTTACGGGTATCTTCAATGTTAAAAGACCTCTACAAAAAAAATACGCATAGAGTGTGTTAGTATAAGTAATTTAAACACATTATCGTCAATATAAAGCGAATAACAACAACCATATATGGTACCTTTATCTCAGTCCAAATTTTCTCTTTACCCTCATCCAACTCTCCTCTTTTCCATCTAGGAGTGGTGATCGGAATGTGCATACGAACAAGTGTATCAATATAGCTTGTCAACTTTGCAGCATTAGACCCAATTAGTTGGTCCTCATCATTCCAATCTATATTATATGTTACTCCTCTATCTCTATCACGGATGATTCCCCTCATAATAGTTATGTCTCGTGTAATATCTTTTTCTGAAGTATCATCTGGAGCATTTGCATCTTGTGAGTTTTCTTGATTACTAGCCATTTGACCTGTAATAAAGAAAAAAATAAAAATGAAATGACAAATATAAAAATCCATAATCAATAATCTATATATATATATATATATATATATATATATATATATATATATATATATATATATATGGATATATATATAAAATGACATATCTTTAAATTTTATTGAATGATATAGGCTATAATTATACTATTATCTTTTTCACTAACGTCTCTTTCTTTTCTTGGTAGGAATATGTTATACTCGTCTCTTAACAACGCGGACGGTTGGATTATCCAAATACCTTTATTATGATCATTTCTAATACATGATTCATTCTCATTTTGATCATTTATGGTAAAAGATTCAATGTCAACACCAATATCACCTTGATCTCCAATGCTTTCATCAATTACTTTGTTAGATAAAAGCACTATAGACTATTTCGTACTTGTCAGATCAGTGACATAGAACACTTGTTTAGCTTAAGAAGCTAGAATGAAAGGCTCATCTTTGTACCCCACCCTATTAAGATTCACTTGCAAAAATCCTGACTTATCCATTTGTATGCCATTATTATTTTCAACCCACTTGCAACCAAATATAGGAATCTGAAACTTCTCGTAATCAAACACCCAAATGCGCTCGATAACCCCAAAATATGACAAATTTTCAAATTTTGGGTTTAAGTCCTTCACAATTGATATGTGCATTACTTCGGCGACCAAGGTGACACCACTATTTTGCATAGTACTTTTATCATCCTGTTCTTTGGTATAAAATGTGTATCCATTAATTGCGTATGTGCTATAAGAAAACACAACCAAACTTGGACCATATTCTAAACATCTCAACCTTTCTGTTACTGAAGCGGGATCTGAACGATACTTTGAATAAATATTTTCCTTAAACCATGGTATGAAACTTCGATTGTGCTCTCGTACAATCCAATTCTCATTTCTATTCGGATTTAAACCTCGAAGAACACCCTTGTGTATTTCAACATATGGCTCAACCTCAATCTCATTGTGCAGAACATACAAATGCACTTGATCTCGTTCGACCCTTGATACTGTCACAACTTTATTTCCAACTAGCTTCTTACCTTATTTTTTTAAACAACATGAGATTTAGGGAGTCCAATTGATTGAACATTTGACAAATATTCAGTACAAAACTCAACCGCTTCTTCAACAATGTATCGTTCGGCAACACAACCCTGTGGCCGACTTCGGTTTTTCACATACCCTTTTAATATTTTCTTATAACGTTCAGCAGGGTGCATCCATCTCATATAAGTTGGTCCGCACAATTGTGTCTCTTTCACAAGATGAATGACAAGATGAACCATTATGTCAAAAAACGAGGGAGGAAAATACATTTCAAGATCACACAAAGTAACAACTATTTCTTTTTGTAATGTTGGTAAGATCCCAGGATCGATCACCTTACTGCAAATTGACTTAAAGAAAAAACACAGTTTAGTTATTGCGCTTCTTACTTTTTCTAGCAGAATAGAACGTATACCTATCGGTAGAAAACGTTCCATTATAACATGGCAATCATGCGTCTTTAAACTCTTTAACTTGAGGTCTTTCATAGACACAGGTCTTCTAATATCTGATGAGTAGCCTTCTGGAACTTTAACTTCACTTAAGAACTTACACAATATTTTTTCTCCTTTCTAGATAGTGTAAATAGCAGGTGGTAGATATGTTCGTCTTTCTTTCTTCACGGGTCCCAATTCAGTTCTTATTCCCATCTCTACCATGTCCTCCCTTGCTTTAAGGTCGTCCTTAGACTTCCCTTTTATATTGAGTAACATACCAATAACACTGTCAAATACATTTTTTTCAATATGCATAACATCAAGAAAATTCATCTTCACATACAGGACACGCCTTTTCACCTTTAATGTTATACCCGAATAGATTTCTGTATGCTGGAAAATCGTTAATTGTTCCAAACAACATGCCCTCAAGTTAAAACTTTCTTTCCTATACCCATCATAAACCTCCACACCGTTCTCCCACAAAATCTTCAAATCTTTGATTAAGGGTTCCAAGTATACGTCTATGTCATTTCCTGGTTGTTTAGGCCCAGAAACTAACATAGATAACATCATGTACTTACGCTTCATACATAGCCACAGAGGTAGGTTATAAATCATAAGAATCATAGGCCATGTGCTATGTGAGATACTTTGAATACCGTGTGGGTTCATTCCATCAGTAGACAATGTCAAACGAAGGTTTCTTGCTTCTTTTCCAAATTCAGGATAATCATTATCAATTTTCATCCATTATGGTGAATCTGCCGGATGTCGAAACTTTCCATCAATAATTCTTTCATCTGCATGCAAAGTCAAGTGTCTTGAATCGAATTCACTACGATACATCCGTCTAAATCTCATAATTATAGGAAAATACCATAAGACTTTTGCCGGAGACAACTTTTTCTTATATCGAGGGGCACCACATTTAGGACACTCATTTAACGATGCATACTCGTTTCGAAACAAAGTGCAATCTTTTGGATATGCATGTATCTTATCATAGCTCATGCCAGTAGAGTACAATATCTTTTTGGCCTAATACGTTCGATTGGGAAGAACATTATCCTCTGGTAGCATATCTTTCATAAGGGCTAATTACTCTGTGAAACTTTAATCCGACCATCCATTGCCCGCCTTTAAGTTGTACAACTTTAATACCGCAAACAATCTTGTGAATTTTGTACAACCATTATATAACGGTTTCTCTGCATCGCTTAACAACCTTTCAAACATTTTCGGACAATCATTAAGATCTTCTTCAAGTGCTTATGTAATCTCTTCGACTCGATCATAATCATATGTATCTATGCAATTGTCGTTTGAAGCATAGGTCTTATTATCCCCCGATTCAACATTCTCGTTACTTTTCTCACCATGCATATTCCAACATGTATAACTTCTATCAATTTCATACCGTATTAAATGCGATGCCAACTGAACCACATCAACCCGACTCCCATAACAACAACATAAACAAGGACATGTCATTTGACTAGGGTCTTTGGCGTGCGCAACAACAAACTTAACGAATTCTGATACCCCATTCTCGTACTCTTTCAATAATCGATTGGAATACATCCATGTCTTATCCATGGTTTTACTAATTAAGCTAAACAAAAACAACTAATTAGGACACAAAACAGTATACTGCGTTTCTGTCAAAATGCAAAGTATACACAGAATGGATCCGGAGCAAGAAAACGCAACATATCCACGCAATTTTAGACAAATTCATCACAATACCAATAATTTGAGGAAGAAATTTACCTCGGATTTACCGGACTCAAGGAAACGCAGATAATGAGCGTCGTACGTCGAACTAGGCCAGGAAATATTGTTAATTCAAATGAAAGAAAACTTCTATTAGCAAACATTTCATATAATAAAAACCAAATCAACCACTAATTACAGTTCATTCACAAGTAGAGAAGTAAGCAACTAATTTAAGTGGAAACGATCCATCATAGAAGTTCATTCAAAGCACGACTAATTATAGTGGCGAGAGAGAACAACTAATTACCTGTAGAGAAAACCACATTATTACAAACAATCTCAAAAACGCATCAATTAGCATGATTAACATGGAATCACAACAAAACTCCCACAACTTAAAATGTAAGAAAATCTTGCCCATTTATTAAAAAACAACGCATAACATCAACAAAAAACTCTATTGCTAATTAACATGGAACCTTACCAATTTACCATCGATAACACATGACATTAATCCAACTTCGATTCAAATAACATGTTATCAACAAAATTTTCACTCAAACTTCACACTACCATAATAACTTCACAAATTCAACTCGAATAATCGGAAATAATCACAACCTAAAACAAATAGCATGCCCAATTCGAAATTCAACATTCAAATCTGAACCAAACAAATCAATAACTTCAACATACCCAAACAGAATAACATCTGACACTATTCCAACACATTCTAATACTCAATGCGACACAAATTAACATATTTTAACACGGGTTTCTATATCCTAACATTTCTAAAAATTTAATAATGTTTCGTATCTAAAGATAGATTCTGTAAATAAGTTTGTCTTTCCATTGAAAAAACAAAGATTTTATCTTTTTCATCACTTAATCAAACTACATTGTGCTAAATCATTCAACACTTCCCAAACACAATTGTTTTTTCGATTATCACCACCACCATTCATCAAATCACATACAGGAAACTAAGAAACAAAACCAAAACAAAATATGATTGTTGTTATCAAGAGTTCCAATAAACACTTCCTAAACTATGATTGTTGTTATCTAACAAAATAATACATTAATACAACATACAAACCAAACATCTACAAAATACTCACACTATCAGATTTCCAATTTCTAGTCTCTTCTACAAAAACCAACATTTATAAATGTGTAAGACACTATTGCTAATTTACCAGTCTCAGAATGTATGAAACTATAAAAACATTCTTGAGGTTCAAGGGGCTTTCAAAGACTAAACAAACCAACAGAAGCCACGTTCAAAGACCAAACAAACTAATGAAAGACACAATATTCACTCAATTTTTTGTTATTAATGGTTTGTTCGTAAGTACATAACAATGCACTCCTTTGATAAAAACTACTATTATGAAGGTAATTGGATAACTTATCAAACTGACAAAAGTAATTGATAACACATAACTGCATATGCAGCACAATAACTGTGTCATTGCAAGCCAAACAGACTAAGATACAATTTCCATCCAACTAAGACAGGACACATTACAATCAAATGTTCCCAAATATGGATTACATAAATTGTATTTGCTCAACCTATATGAAATCGGAGAAGATGAAAACGAAAACATACCTTAGTTCGGAATCAAGGTTGTTCTTGAAGATGTTGAGCAGAAACAAGTTTGCTGAAGCCGTTGACGGAGGGAGTTGGACCAGAGATGGTAGCGAATGGTGGTTTCTTGACGGAGGGATGGCGGCGAATGGTGGAGGTAAAAAAGATGGTGGTTTTGTGACGGAGGGAGTCACTGAAGAGAGATTCGTATGGCTCAGAAAAGAGGGAAAATAGAGAAGATGAATAGGGTTTCACGTTATTCTTATTTTTAATTTTTTTAATAACCTTATGAAAGCGCTTTTGAAAAGTGTTTTCTTAGGTGCTGTAATAGCATCGCTTTTGCCAAAAAAATGCTTTCTTTACGCTCACCAATTTAAGGCCTATTGCAGCACCTTTCAAAAGCGCTTTCGTAGGATAACCTTTAGCATCGCTTTTCAAAAGCGCTTTCTAAGGTAACCATTTAGCAGCGCTTTTGAAAAAGCGCTTTCTTAGATGGGGTATCCGTATGGCCTTTAGTAGAGCTTTTAAAAAGCGCTTTCATAAGGTTTCCTTTGGCAGCGCTTTTTTTAAGCGTATTTTTCCAGCCTACAGCAGCGCTTTTTGCTAAAAGCGCTTTCTATGTAGTGCTGCCAAAACTCATTTTTGGCATAGTGTTGTGTGATTGATTTTGTTTCTGGGTTCACATTAAATCTTTGAATAAAATTGTAACAGAATCACATTTTCTGATTTTGTGGGGTTGGGAAACACTTGAAGATCTAAGTGTACTGTACAAGGTTGAAGATGAACGAAAACGGCAATATGAGTACCAAACTTCCAGTTTTTCATGGCAAGAACTGGAACAGATGGATGATTCAGATGTGTGTGTTATTTGGAGCTCAAGATGTTCTTGAGCTTGTTACTGATGGATATATTCCGGTTTCAGAAGATATGACGGAAGAAAAGAGAGATGCGCAGAGAAACAAGAGGAAGAAAGATTAGAAGGTGTTATTCTTCATCCATCAGTGTGTGGATGTGAACGTGTTTGAGAAAATTGTTGATTCGATGACGTCAAATGAGGCGTGGGACACATTGGTCAGATGTTACGGTGGTGACGCATTTGTGAAGAAGGTGAAGCTTCAGTCCCTGAGAAAGCAATATGAGAATCTCAACATGAAGAACAGTGAGGAGGTTTTAGAGTATATCTCTAGAGTGATTGTGATCACTAATGAGATGAAGGCTTATGGAGAAACTCTTTATGAACAAGTAATCATTGAGAAGATATTGAGGTCACTTACTCCTCAATTTGATTACATTGTTGTAGCAATAGAACATTCTAAAGATCATAACACCATGAGAATAGAAGAGTTGCAAAGTAGTCTAGAGGCGCAAGAGTTACTTTTGACTGAAAGAACTTCTGAGAGGGAAGTTAAGCAGGCTCTGAAGGCTTCTTTTGTAAAGAGGGACCAGAAGCTTAAAAAACATGGTAGGTCTTAGAAGTCAGAAGTTTTCTATTTTGATGAAAAGAGACATCATAAGGGAAATGAGAAGTATGACAAGAGAATGGTTCAATGTTACTGTTGTAAGCAGTTTGGCCACTTTGCTAAAGATTGTTGGTCAAACAAATAATAAGCAAAAATAGCCAGATGTGATTCTGATGTTGAACCTGTGCTATTGATGGCTTATGAATTTGACGAAGAACCTGTCAAATTATCATTTTTTGATTCTGAAGAGGGAGAAGATGACTCTGAATATTCTGATTCTGAAGGAGTGTTTCTTTATGAGTCAGAGTCAAAAAATGACATTGAAGATTCTGAAGATGAGTCAGAATCTGAGGTTTTAGAAGAAGAGTCAGAGTTAGAAGATGACCTGAAGCTGAAGACAAGTCAGAATTCGAAAGTGATTCTGAGTCCGAAGGAGAATCAGAAGACGAGTCAGAATCTGAAAGAGATTATGCTTCTGAAGATGAATCAAAACCTAAAAGTTTTGAAGAAGAGCTAGAGTCAGAAGATGAAGAATCTTCTGGAGACTCTAAAGATGAGTTAGATAGTGAATCTGATTCTGATCCAGATTTTGATGATGACCCAAAATCTGGTGGCGATCATGTTTCTGGAAGGGAAAACTCTGAAGACGTAGGTTCTATAGGACAAGCTTCTGGAGATGATCATGATTTTGGTGGTAATCATGACTCTAAAGATAGACCTTCTGAAGGAGGAGCTTCTAAAGGTAGTCCAGCCTCTGGTGGTGGTCATGATTCTGAAGGAGGAACTTTTGAAGGTGATGGTTTTGGACAAGGTCCAGAAGTTAACAAAGGTGGAACTTTTGGTGGAAGTCAAACTTCCAAAGAAAGACCGGACGGAGATACGGTTCCAAAATCAGAAGGAGATTCTGAAAATTTGGGTATTGAAGAAGTTCTCAAGAAGAAAGTGTTTTTGAATACCATGAAAGAAGAACTTGCAGCGTTAGAAAGAAACAAGGCTTGGAAGTTAAATGAGCTTCCAACGGAGAAGAAAACCATCAGCGTCAGATGGGTTTTCAAGGAAAAATCTGCATTTCTGAATGGAGTATTGGAAGTTGCACATTGTAGCAACCAGAAGAAACTTGTAGATGTTTTGATGAAGGATGTCAAGATTGAACGCCTTATTTGTTTGATGGATGGAATTGGTGTTGTAGATTTTGGCTAGATGGATATGAATTAAGGGATGGTATTGAAGAGTAATTCAATATTCAGAAGTTGTAAATCAGAAGCAGATGCTTCTGATGTTCTGATGCTTTGATGTTGTTATTCATAAGATGTTGTTGTTCAGAAGCAGTAAAGCTTCTGAGGTTGCGTCCAGAAGTATGCTTAACTTCTGGGTTCTTTAGCATAGCTATTAAGTTTAATTTGAAGGGTACTTTAGTATTTCCTAGTTTGTATTGTTTGCTTAGTTATTAAGTTTAACTTTATTAGGGCCTATGTGGCAATTTTCTCTTTGTATAAATAGACTAGTGGTAGATGTCATTTATAATAATAACCTTATTTCTTTCTCCTTTGTGTAGACGTCATTCTCTCATTATTTCTATCATATTTGATTCTTGTGCACCAACACTCATCATCATAACATGTATATGGCATTAAATAACTCATCATTCATCCATTTACGCATACCGTCAGATCTATCCAACGTCCCTTTAAGATAGTTGATAATATTCATACATAAAGAACAAATTAGAGTCTTAGGTCCATAGAGTGGTCAAGCCCTATCATCTTACTTGATCAAGGACCCAAGGACCTTCATATCATATGGAAAATTTGATCCAATAACATAATTCTTCAGAGAGGCCTTTGTATCCTAAGAAGGTTATAATGCTTTAGAACATTGAAATTGTCACGTCCTAGTAGTACACCTAATTAGAGTTTACTAGTTCACATAAAGTGCCATATTGTACTTTACGAGATATTGTGACATATATCCCCCAAAATAAATTGTGATTAATAAAAGTTTCTAGGTTCTTTTAACCCTAAAAATTCACTATCAAAGACGAACTACTAATCATTCTCATTAGGTACACACTATTATAGACCTAAGCTTTGAATTTACGTTAGTCACTTACTTGATAGTCAAAGGGTTTACATGTAGACCACCACCATCAAACACAATCCAAGGTCCATTATATCAAAGTTTGTTAATAAATTCACTATCATTGGCAACATTAAATGAAAGAGGTCATACAATATTGTATGGCACCGTACATGGGAATCGTCATCTGACATTTCCATGTTTTTATCCATCATATATCTAATGTTGGATCACATGAACAAATGAGCGACAAACACAACCACAAGAAACATTTAGCTTCGCCCCCAATGTCTCCAACACGATCCTAAGGGTGACTTAGGAACTCATAAATATATTAAGTTTCAATTTTGGAAACGTTGTTCCACCTTAATAACTAGGATTTCTCCCCTCTACATGGAGGTTCTCGAGATTCTGATAGCAAACCAAGAAACTAAAATCTTACTCAAGGATCTCATACTCACTGTATAGAGAAAGTTAGAGGTCATCCAATAACATAACAAATGTTTGATAAGGTTCGACATGACCATGGACCACCCTGCGAAGAGCCTATGAGTCCCTTAAATGCATAATAAGGTGTTACACTTCTAGACGAGGAAAATACTTTTGTCTCGTATGAGTATCGATGAACATATAATTCAAAGTTTCTGCTTCCCCCATATCTAGGAGTGTCAAACATGCTCCACACAAAATTTGGGACGTCCCTTAAATTATTGTTCCCCCTCGCATTATTAACATCAATCATATTTCTTATAGAGGTCTTTAAACAAATGTGATACTTCGAGAAGAAGTGCTTTCATTTACGAATCAACATTTACCACATCCATACAAATCTATGAAAGCATGAAGAAACAACTAACCTCGGTGACTCATAAAATCTTGAAAGACTTAACATATTACCTTTTAGGTACGAACACGTTTTCCTTCAAATCCAAGAAGACTGGTTTGATTCTTGAAACTTGTTTTTATACTTTTAATTTAGATTGATTAAGGATCGAACTTATGCACCTTACCATGTAAAATACATTCAATACCAACTGAACTAAGTAAACTATTTATTTTCAATGTTTTTAATATATATATATATATATATATATATATATATATATATATATATATATATATATATATATATATATATATATATATATATATATATATATATAATACTAGTTTCATTAAGCTTATTGATTTTATTTTTTAATATAAATTTTAGATAATATTTACTTTTTGTAATTAAACATTTTAAGATTTCTTATATGACTAAATTATTTATCATTAAGTTTTTAGGTTAAGAAATATCATAATATAATTATTAGTAGGTTGATCTTGTTTTATAAAAAGATATATTATTAAATTTTATTTTAGAATAATATATTTAATTTTTTTTAGATATTAATGTTATTTTTAATTAATTTTTATCTAGTCTTAACAACAATTAAAAACATCTTTATATAATTACTCCTAACAACTTTCACTCTCTTAATACTTAAAAATAGGGAAAGCAGTAGTCGAATTTAGTTCAAATTATTTAATGTTTTTTTATAAAAAAAATATATTGTCGTATTAATTTTATAATAATATATTAAAAACTTAACAATATTAATATTATTTAACAAAATTTTATTATTAATTACTAATTTCTTTTGGATTTATTTTATTATTTATTAAGAACCTCTAAAAATGGGGACCGACCCTGATGTTTAAACATGCTCTTCCTCACATTAAAGGATGGGAATATTACCCGGTTTAAGGGTTTAAATTCAAAATTTTCAACTCATAGTGTGAATTATGCAAATGTTACACTGCGTCCAAGAGGCAGCCGAAGTCAGTGGAAAGACGGGAAAAAAATTATAAAAGAGCTATATTTTAAATGTGACTATGCAAAGTAAAAACAAAATATATAAAAAATGCAATATTTAATTATTAATGCTATTTAACAAAAATATTTTTAATTCTTATTTTTTAATCAATTAATAAAAAATTACTTAGTACCTTAAAATATTATTTTAAATCACCAAGTAACTAGCATTAACCAAATAATGAAAATGAGAATTAAAAGTGAAAAGATACAAATGTGACGAATCAGAATCAAAATGTCAGTTTATTGCAACTACAATTAAAATAATTTTGATGCAAAATCGATTTAATTACTAAAATGAAAAACTAATTTGTGAGATAATATATGCAAAGGAATGTGATCAATATCTTCCAAAGTACACTATGATTAATAGGAAAGTCAGATTTTTATTCTGGATGCAAATGAATTGGATGAAAAATTAGGGTGAGATTTAGGATGTGACACCCCATTCTTCAAAGCTTTCTCTCGACTGAATCTAAATTAAGAATTTATTGTGACCCAATATTACCAAAGCGATCCTCTAGTTATCGTTACTCTTTTGACATAATCCTTGTTCTTCAAAGCTTTCACTCGGCTGAATCTAAACTGCGCAATTTTGTGAAAAACTCTCAAATCAATCCTTGATCTTGAAAGAAAATCTCAAATGAATTTATCTTGAAACCCTCAAATAATCCTCGGCCCAATTTGATTACACCAATCCTAAATTGGACCTTATCAACCTAATTCTAGATGAAACCCAACAAAAATGATTATTTGTAGTTGTTGTGTGCAACAATACTTTGTATATTTCTGGTTTCAATAATGAGAAATGATGCATGAATGAATGACATTTATATAATACGTGTTAAGTGAGAAAGAAAATAGGAAAAAATAGATTAGGTATTTTTACACGTTTTTGAAAACTAGCATAATGTGTTGACCTGAACCAACTATGTATCGACACATAGTAGAGATTTTGCTGAGATTCTATAAGTTCAAAAACCCAAAGTTTATGTTTTGCATGTGTCGATCTGAAAGTCGTATGCGTCGACATATGCAAAACATAAACTTTGGGTTTTTGAACTTATAGAATATGTTAACATGTGGCTCGTATGTGTCGACTCATAGAAGTATTTTTACTTCTATGTGTTGATCTGTAACATGAATGTGACGACACATGTTGAACATAAACTAATTTTTCAAAAATGTTTCAACACATGTCGACCTATAAACTCTATGTGTCGACCTATCATAAATTTTTCACAAAACACTTGATTTTTGACATGTAAAAGACTCTAACATGATTTTTGAGTTTCCTATAGATAAGATGCACATCTAGATATAGGAATATAGGTCCAATATACACATATGTTAAGTCCTAGTTTTGATATCATTCAAAACATCTAAAGAATATTGCACTCACATACTCCCCATTTTTTATGATGGTAAATCTAAAGAATATGTGCATCTTTAGATTTTGTTCTTGCATAACTTATTCCTCTTTGACAATATCAAAAAGAGAAAACGGCCATACTAACGTAAGAAGTATCAAGTAAACTCACATATAACACATATAAAACACTTAGAGGCGTTGCTAAAATAAACTAAACAACAATAACATCACTCACATAGAATAAAGTCAAAGTGAAAAATCGTTAACATAATAGCTAAATCATCCACTTTAATTGGACTTTCCTCCTTCTCCTCCCCTTGATCGTCATATTTCTCTTACTCGTGTTTATGTTGGGAAAGATTTAAGAGTATTGATATATAGTGTAGGATTAGGAACATTTGTGAGAAACACACCACTTTGTCCCTACAACCTTAAGGTGATAGGGGAGTGGGTTCTCCCACTTATATGCCCTTAAGTCACCACATTATCTTTCAATATGGGACTATTTTCCCCACTACTCACACTTGACTTATATTCCAACAGTTTCATCATTTCAGGTTGATCACTTCCTTCTTCGGTGTCTTTGAGTATGTCTTCTGAAGATACACCTACATCATGAAACGAAATACCTTTCCCAACATTTCTCGAATAATATTCATCCAAAGTAACATGTACGGACTTTTCAACAATACCTAGTAAAGGACACGTGCGTTCGCACGGGTCGCGTAAAGTCGATGTAAATATTAAATAAATATTATATAGTTATGGTTAAAATATGTATATAAAAATATATATACCAATTAAGAGAGAGCAAAAAACTTTCTATTATGATTGTCATATAAATTTTAATTTATTAAGTTGTTGTAGATGTCAGTAAATAAAGATAGTATAATGATGGTTAAAAAATGTATATAAAAGATATATAAATTAAATAGAGTCAACCCATTGGAAATGTATATTATAAATATAATTTTTCCATCAAATTTATGATAATATTTTAAAGAAATTTATAAAAAGGTCACACTTTATTGATTGAATCAAGTTCTATAGGACCAAAATTATCTTATCAAATTTACGTTCATCTATCATTATTGTCCCGTATTTTTTATTGTCAAAAACAAATATTGTAATATTTATTTTTGTATAATTGATAATATTTTATTAAAAATAACACTAACAATTTTTTTTATAATTTAAAATTTCGATTTCATTTATTATTGTTATTCAAATTGTCATTCAAAAAATAATACTAACATTTTCTATGATAAATTAAAACTTTGATATAATTTATTATTGTCATCCCATTTCCTATTGTCATTAAATTATTGCTTTCTTAAGAAAATAATAAGAATTGAATGATAAATTTGTTATGGCCATTCATTTAAGATGTTTCTTTCTTATAAATATCGTTTTGTTTTTATAAGAAAACAAAAATAAATTAATTTGAAAAATTAAAAAAATATTATTGAAGAATAAATTAATTATTTGAAAGAAAAATTATATTCTTTAAGTAAACAAAATATATATTGAAGAATAGATTACAAAATAATATATTATTGAAAGATATATCGCATTAATTTTAATGTTTAAAGTATATTTATAAAAAAAATTGTTTGATAAATAATTTATTATTATAGTAATTTTAAAGCATTTAAATTTACATTATCTTGATAATTTTAAAATAATTTTATTAAAATTTAAATAAATATTTTTTATTTATTAGATTTAAAAAAAATGTATAACAAACTCTTTAATAAGAATAACCCCTTAATCAATAAAAATTTGAAGTTAAAAAAATCAAACTCTTTAATGTTAATTTTCAAAATTGATTAAATTAAAATAGTTTTTTTAACACTAACTAATATCAATGATATAAACAATACATTTGATTTTATACTTCTATACATGAAAGATTAGAAAGAGCTAAGAAAAACAATTTACAACTAGTATCTCATAGATACTTTTACATCTACTTATGAATCTAAATGTAGTTATAATATATAATTATTTATCAAATTTAAATTTTTTCGTTTATAAAAATAATTATTCTAATAGGTAGATTTTTCTCGTTTATAAGTGTCTCGATCCGTGTGTCCGTTTATAAAAAAATATTTAAAATTTATTCACGTTTATAAAAATAATTGTATCAATAGCTGAATTTTTTTCGTTTATAAAAATATTTATAATTTATTCTTGTTTATAAAAATTATTGTAACTTTCGTTTGTAAAGTAATTATATTATATGTAGTTTTTTTTTCCATTTATAAGTGTCTTGAACCCGTATTATAATTCATAAAAATATTCTAACTAATCCATGTTTAAATAAATTGCATCAATACTTGGATTTTTTCTATTATGAATTTTTTTTATAACATATTCTTATTTATAAAAGTTATTGTAACTTATTTTTGTTTCTACAAATAATTATATCAACATTTTTTATAGTATATATCAGTAAGAGAAGAAATAAAAAATTAAATTTAAAAATATAGAAAAATCAATTATAATATTAAATAATAATTTAACATTTATTATTAAAATGAATCATATATAATATTTCAAAATTATGTATTTTATTTATTATATTTTATTATATCCAATTTTTAATAAATATTTTTCAATTTAGTGTGACTTTTCAATAATTAAATCTTAATATGAAAATTATATTATACCATGAATTTATATAAAATAGTTGTAACTTATTGCCGTTTATAAAATTATTGTAATTTTTTTTTTGTTTATAAGCATTTTGAACCTGTGTGTCTATTTTTAAAAATATATGTAACTTATTCTCATTTATATAAATAATTGTATAAATAGATAAGTTTATTACGTTTATAAAATTATTTTTAATTTATTTTTGTTTGTAAAAATAATTGTATCTTATTCAATTTAAAAAATTGATTGAATTAATAAATTTTTATCTTTTATCATTAATTTTTTATGATTATCATTTATCATAAAAATTTTATGATTATCATTCAACATTTTTTTATCATGATTACAATTATAAAAATCAATTTGAAAATATTTTATATGTTTTAGTTATTTCATAAGTTTAAAAAAATTAAAAAATCTCAATTGATTTTGTTTTGTTTTATTAATCCTTCTATAAAAATCTAAATAATTTTAAAATATATTTTATTTCAAATAAGAATCTAAATAAGTTTTTAATATTTATTAATAAGATATTTATTTTTAAAATGAATTTTGTATAAAAATAATACAAAATTTAATTGATTTAAATCTTTCACTTTGTATATTTAATTTCAGGTTAATCATTACACATTTTGAAATACTTATTTTACGATAAATTTATTTTATCATTTAGAATAAATCATAAATCATGTGTAATTTATATGAATTTTAATATACTTATAATAATAAATGATAATTTATATGATTTTTAAAATATTTATATTTATAGTGTCTAAATTTTGGTTAGTGCTTGGGATGGATAGTCCTTATACATTATTTATATTGATAATGCATTAACTATTTAACTGAACACCAATAGTGAAATTCTTGATTTTGTTTTGTTTTATTAGCCTTCTATAAAAATTTAAATAATTTTAAAATATATTTTATTTTAAATAAAAATTTAAATAATTTTTTAATGTTTTTTAATAAGATAATAATTTTTAAAATAAAATTTATTTAAAAATAATATAAAATTTTATCGATTTTTTTTTATATAAATAAATAAATCTACTCTAACAAATGGACTAAAAAATAATTCACATTTTTACTCGATACACTTAAAATGTAAAATATAATCAAATATTTATAGAAAATACACAAAAATAAGATACAATCTTTATAAAATATTTTAACATTAATGGGAATAAAAATAATATTTTTTCATTAATCAATTAATTAATTTTTATTTTTTAAAACTAAATGAGAATACTTATATTATAAGATTGATATGTTTTATATAAAATAAAAAGTGTTTTGATAGAAAATAAAACCCCGAAGAAATAATAATGAGAACGATTATAATATATAGATTAAAATGATGGGTATTCAAAAATATATGAGGTGTCTCATATTTGTCCTAAGTTATATAGTCCTAAGTTATATAGGATAAGATATTCGTAGTTTTCTACTCAGGAGTGAGTTTTCTAATCTTCTAATCAGTAATCAAGTGTCTCATCATACTCTTCACCAAACACCATCTTCAAACATCAACATCAATGACACTATCATCTTCACTATACACCATCTTCAAACATCAATGACACTATCATCGTCAGCTTTTTATTGCTCTACATTGTGTTTTGAGTTTCATTACAATTATATAAAAAATCAATATTTTACCTTACCTTTTGAATTAAGTATGTCAAACATTTTATGCTTTACGAAACGGATCTACGGATGTATAAATCACAATTTTAAAATCATAAACAAAAATTTGAAGATAATGAATAAGAACACCACGAAAAAATCTATTCATATACTCAACGATGCTATTGATATTCATTAATATCTAATATCCTTAATGAAGTAAGTCAAATTTTTTAAACATGATTCCTACAATCGACTTTAAAATTAAGAAAATCAATATCCACTAACATCAATGCTTTAATCAATTAGAACACATTTGAAAGAAAAATTAGGGCTTATACCATAAACTAAAAACGGATAACGTTTTAATCGAAATAGAAAATATTTGGAACTCTGGATGTCGGGAATATGCTTTCGGGAATATGCTTTCGGGAATATATCTTTCCATTTGAAGCAATTTGTACGTTCTTTTGTGAGTTTGTAACTTCACCTCTTTCACCTCTTTCACCTTCTCAGCGTCTCCAAACGATTTATTGAAAATGTCCCAAGCTTCTTTTGCAGATTCTGCATCACTAAGTTTTTTGAAATTATTCGGACTAACACGTTGACGAATTATAAAGAGAGCTTTATAATTCTTCTTCTTCAATTCTTTATATTCCGCTTCTGAAGCTCTTTCATCAAGTGGTTCTACTCTATATTTCACAAGATCCCAAAGATCTTGAAAACCAAATATAACCTTCATCTGAATTGGGAGACTTGCTGGAAAAATTTCCGTTAGCGGAATTCATCGCCACCGTGATCTTCTTCTTCTTCCACGATTGTTCATGATCGTTCTTCCCTCGAATTACTCAATCGGAGCTCTTTATACCATATGTTGGAAATCCACCAAAACCTATGACGAATTTCTATCAATCTTAGTGAACAAGATTGATATCACCACACAATGACAATGAAAAATAAAAAAGAACAATGATTTTATGCAGAGTAGCTCTCTCTGCCCACAAATTATAGAAAACTTTATTATTCACTTTGCAACTGCAAAATATTGTGAATGAGTTGATTACAAAAATAGGGATTACTCCCTCTATTTATAAATTTAGGTTAACTAATACCCAAAATACCTATTTTGGAGCTAAATCAAATTTATTTTATTTTAGATCTAAATCAAATCTATCTAAATTTAAAACAAATACGTGTGTAACAAACTATTTTCACACTCCTAAAATAAATCAAATCAAATCTTTTCGAAATAAGGAATTACTTTCAACAAAACAATCACACATTACAATATTATGCCAACAACAAAACATGCAATGAGACACAACATCGACTCTATGCACGCGGTACCGAGATTACTATCGAATCCACTCCATCTAGGATCGGAGTCACCATTTTTGTGAACAGATTTATTCATCTTGCTACTAATCTACTCTATATAGGATCAGAGTCAACAACAAAGGGAATAAGTTGTATTCACCTTACTTTTATTCACTCCATCTAGGATTAGAGACAACAACAACAACTCAACATGAATGCATGAGACACAACCATGCAACCCAATCATCATCATACATTAATGTCAACCATCATCAGTGCACTCACCTTTTCCAGCCACCTACTATAATTTAATTGTATTATCACATTGCATCACAATCATTAATTTTCACACAATTATCTTAAAAACACACCACCAAAAGTTCGCATGAAAGAGTTTAATCTCATAAAATAATTAGCTACTGTTCTGGAAATTATTTTTACACAATAGAAAATGTTCTCAACTTTACAACGATTCGAACGACGCGTAAAACAGACACTCGAGCACGAAGTTATGAATTTTCAAAGTTTGGAAAATATTTTTGACTCAGCACAGACCAGAAATCGGTTTCCCAGAAAATGGAAACCGGTTTCTGCATTTTTACAGAATCACTCAGTAAAATCGAAGAGGAAACTGGTTTCTCCATAACTGGAAATCGGTTTCTGCTTCGACAGAAACTTGTCATTTTAAGGTTTTTCAAGCGGAAATCAGTTTCTCAAAACCCAGGAACTGTTTTCTGCTTCACATAACAAAATTTTTTTGCTACTTTGTAGACTGCGATTTCACTATTTTTTAACCCCAAAACCTCTTGATTCATACCCAAAATCTGTAAATAGATTCCAATACATTGAGATACCATTCATACATTAAACCCAAACAATTATGTCACCAAATTGACTCATAAAAACATCAATTACAACATGTTTTCATTATTAGATTCATATGCACAATGTAACACCCCTTCTAAAATACCCCGCGAATATATTAATTAAATCAGAGTTAACATGGAAACAAGGGATGTCACAATTCGGAATAAAATAAAACCTCAATAAACAGTAGTCATGCTTCACTGAAAGGTTCATTAGAATAATCACTCAAATTAATATCATGTCTTACACAGCGGAAAAGTACCACAAAACCAAAACGGAATAAAACCGAATCATAATTATTCCCAAAGTAACTCAAATAACAAATGAATACTAAATAATTTTCTCAGTTAAACGTTCCCCAGTGTTACAACCTATCAGAGCATGACGCGGACACAAAATAACATAGCTTTAGAGCCATCCTCACCAACTCCTGAGCTGCTAACTTTAATCTGAAATCATTAAAGTAAGGGTGAGATTTCTTCATAATTAATATGCATTATAAGTTCCTCAGACAACATAATATCACAAGTATATTAATCCACCCATTCTAGCATAATTCATATTTCAACACACAATTACAACCACACATTTCACTATGCACAACAACAACAACAGAATTGTAACACTGGAAACCATCCTAACATGTTACAATCCCATGCAAATACAAATGCAGACTCAATGCATGTGGTACCAAAACGTGAACCAAGTTCACACCCTGTTCCGTTTACACCCCGGAAAACAGCATCAATCAATGATTCGCCCATACATCACTGGGTCAAGAATCTAGCCTCACCACCACTATCCATTGGGTACGATTATTGGCTCTGCAAGTCCAATTCCACACAATGGGAATGAACCATCACCAGAATGCTTATGCATGCACAATAAAAGCATGCAACATTCAATCAACGGAAAATGATCACTCAGCATATTCCACACTTAGCCAACACCAACATATCACATGATAACAACATAATCATGAAATAAATTATCACAAAGCATAAATATGCCAAACGCTTACCCTTCAATTAGTAAGACTATCGCCGATATATACAACAACACAACTGAGATCAACAACCATCATGAATATACAACATCGACAACAACACATGGTATCAATACAATTATGAATAAATAACAAGGAAAACAACACATAAGCATCAATCTTCGTTCAACCTGTCAGAACAATCTAAACCAATTCATCCACCAATCCCTAAAACTACCATAGTTCACAAATTGGAAAAATGGCTCTTTTCAAAATAAAATCCATTAATTATAATTTTCTTCATTTTATAAAATAGAACATTAAATTTAAGAAACAACGTCCAAAACGACGCTCAAAACGGACTTACGGTTTGAAAATTATGAATTTTTAAAGTTTGGATTTTTTCAAAAAGTAACAGTGGAACCCGGTTCCTCCCAGGGAGAACCCGATTCCCACAAAGTTCAAAAACACGCCCCCTGGAAAAATGTATGGGGTACCCGGATCACCCAAACAGGAACCCGGTTCCCAGCAGAAAAATCAGTTTTCTTTGAAAATAATAAACTGGGAACCCGGTTCCTCCCCAGGAGAACCCGGTTCCTGAGTTCAAAAATGCCCAGTTTTCCTAACTAACACACTGGGAACCCGGGTTCTCCCACTGGGGAACCGGTTCCCACGACTCACAGAGCCAAAAACACCAGTTTTACAGCAGTAGGTCTCCAAAACAATTTTACTATCCTTTCCAATCGTATCCATACATTCCAATGCAGTAGAATCACTCAACCAACAACAATAACATGCAATATAACATACTCTGATCATTCCTAATGATTCTATAACATCCAAATTACCCAATTCTACACAATCCGACACAAATTGGTATAATTCTACGAAAACCTAGAATTACTAAATTGCGATTTCTTAACATACTACAATCAATTATATTGAATTTAAAACCGATAATACATGTTAATCAATCGAAACCACCTCTTACCTTGTGGGTTCTTCGAATTCTGGCAACTTTCACTCTTTCCTCTTTCTCTTCTCTTCTCCAATGTTACGATTGATGAAAAACCTTTTATTCCTCTTTTTCCTTCTTTTATTCATTTTATTATTCTAAAATAATAAAAATAAAATAAATAGTGTGGGAAGAGCCTTTCACTCCTCACACCCCCCACTTTACACTTCACACCACCAACAATTCCACTTTCATTTTAATTAATTAATTCCAATAATCCAAAGATACCAATAATTAAATTTCTAATTAAATTAATAATTAAACATTCTAATTATTCAATAATCGAATTATTTGGGGTGTCACACACAACAACCTTATATATGAACAAATACACACAACAACAACCATACTATCAAATCCCAAATACCTATAATTATACTATCCCTTAGAGAGTTGGAACTTCACCCTTACCTTTGGATTGAAGGTCCCTATAAGCTTCCAACAATGATTCTTGCCCTAACTTCTCTTGCATTTCTCTTCGTCTATGCCTCTCGTTGTTTCTACGATTGTTACTAATGAGAACACTAAACACCAATTTCACTTTACGTCTCTTTTGTCCTTAGGATCCCTAATATTGTTATTCCTTTTCTAACCCCACTTATCTCATAAAACTTACCACATTACCCTTGTCATACTTCTACTAAATCATCCTAATTTATTTAATTAAATAAAATATAGATAAATCAGTTACTAATTCCTAATTTACTAATAATTCTAATAATTACTCTTAAATTCAATACTTCACTAATAAATTAATGAATCCAAAACAACTCTTCACACGTCTTAAACCAGACACTACCCCACTCACAACAATGTAAAAAAACACATATTTATTTATTTCACGACCTTCGATCCTCACAGGTGCAGTCTCAACAATAAAATTATCTCGAACTTGTACATCATCTATCGGGATCACATGCCACGGATCTGGATTATACGTTCAGAGTTTCGACACATGAAACACATCATGCAAATTGGATAAATTAGGTGGCAAAACCACTCTATACGCAATAGTCCCAACTTTTTATGAGATTTGATACGGACTAATAAATTGAGGAGTCACTTCCTAAACTTCAAAGCACGAACCACACTTTAAATCATTTGTAAATTTCTCATTAAGTGCAAACCTTGTAATTAAAATAGATTCAATTATATATCTTCATAAAATATTTGTTTAATTAAATATCCAATCAATATCTTTACGCATCAATTTTCCCACAATCTAGGATAGGATGAGACTGAAGCAAATCCTCCTTTCAATCATTTTCAACAAATATTTATTTAATTCAAATTCATCAAATCAAATATTCTTTGATTAAATTAAATCCAAATCTTTTTCAACAATTATGAATTAATAAAATCTTTTTTCAAACTGATTTAATTTATAATTATTCTTCTAAACAAAATCTCGAAAGACTTTTGAAAAAATTAAAACAAAAACAAATCTTAATTAAAATTCAAAGAGAATCAGAATCAAATCTATGCAACATGCCCATCAAAACAATATGTTCAAGACATCTTACTCAAAACGTTACTTACACAATTTGTCAATAAAATCTTTCTTTCAAACTAAGTTCACTAGAATCTTAGATTGAACAAAACTAAACCAAATCTTATAATAACCTCTTAAATCAAACACAAAGAAACATCTTATAATAACCTCTTAAATCAAACACAAAGAAACATCTTATAATAACCTCTTAAATCAAACACAAAGAACCAAATAAGTCAAAATATACTCATCATCTTTCATGACATATAAAATAAACCCACCCATGAGTAAATAGTATTTATGATATATAAACAAAAAGTTTATTGACAACAAATAAAAGTAGTTAGAAAAAAAAGATACACCTCTTAAGCTCGTGGGTATACTCATCAAAACCGTTACAAGCCCACCTCTAAGTCGGCCCATAATAACCTAACGGTCAATTGAACCAGAGCGGGAAAACAAAATTTTGAAATTATCATTGAAAATTATTTTCCCACGCAAAGTTACCGCCTAATATTTCGCTGAATTGCCAAATTTCAAAATACAAAAAACGTATCTTCCAAATTTTAATTCAATTTAATGTCTTGACAACGATATTTCATTACATTCCATTCAAATTCCGCAACCTCTCTCTCTCTCTCTCTCTCTCTCTCTCTCTCTCTCTCTCTCTCATCGCACCACTTTCTCAGGTTTCTCTTCTGTTCTTCTTGCATGATTCACCCTAACCCAGAACATGTTCGCACAATTTTTTTCAACGTTTGACCTAGTTTTTGTTGTTTTCGGTTTTGAATTATGCAGGTGATTCAGCCATGGCTGGAAAAGGAGGGAAAGGACTTGTTGCGGCGAAAACCACCGCTGCTAACAAAGATAAGGACAAGAAGAAACCTACTTCCCGCTCATCTCGTGCCGGAATTCAGGTAAATCACCCTTTTCGATTCTTTCTAGGGTTTGGCTTTGAAAACAAAGAAAAAAAATCTCGTTTTTCAGGTACCCAGTTAGGGTTTTTCTAAAAAGTTTTAATTTTTGGAATTTATCTTATCTATGTCCAATATTTGTCGCATGCTTTTGATTTAAGATGAAATTCAAAGTAATTCTGACTGGGGATTATGATGTAATATATTGGTAGGCTATAGTCTGAGATCTCTGAAAAAAAGCATTTCTGGTGTTTGAAACTGACATTGATGCTTGCGATTGTTTAATTTATTCATTTTTTAAAAAAAATATTATCTTTTGTCAACATGTAGTTTAAGTGTACATTGTTTTAGGTTTAACATGTTAGTTTCAGTGTCAACATGTCAGTTTTTCAGTGTCAGCATATGTTGGTTTTGGTGTCAGTATGTTGGTATAATATTTTGGGTGTCAACATTTCAGTGTCTGTGTCAACATGTCAGTTTAGGATAGTGTTTCGGTGTCTGTGGTTCACAGTTATGAACACTATTTTAACTTCAGTTCTGGAGATAGTTTTTCATTAATTAGAGTTTAAGTATTTTTCTTGCAATTATCCTTCAATACTTTTTTTTAACTGTTAGAATTGCAATTTGGTTTTGTAGTTTCCTGTGGGTAGGATTCACAGACAGCTGAAACAAAGAGTCCAAGCCAATGGACGAGTTGGCGCAACAGCTGCTGTTTACTTAGCATCCATTCTGGAGTATCTGACAGCAGAAGTTCTTGAACTTGCTGGAAATGCAAGCAAAGATCTGAAGGTGAAGAGGATAACACCGCGACATTTGCAGCTTGCGATTAGAGGAGATGAGGAACTTGATACCCTTATTAAAGGGACAATAGCTGGTGGTGGTGTCATTCCTCACATTCACAAGTCGTTGATCAACAAAACTGCCAAGGAATGAATGATGTTTGTTCTATTTCATGTTAATGTGTTTTTACTTTAACTAGGGTGTGGTTTATTTTATTATGAACTGAAGTGATTATCACAGTAGGGTAGTTTTAGAATTGAATGGATTTATATGTCACTGTAAATTGTGGTGTTCTCATGTGATCCTCTAGAATGGTTTAATTTGTTTTTCTTAGATTTGTGATCATCTCTTGTTTCTCTTGACCTACAACCTGTCTGTGGTAGTCTTAATTTACAATATCTCTGCTTGTTTGCATATAATATCTGGGCAAGATAACAATGAAGATTCTTTAGGATTTTATAGTACTTGTGCAAAATGACTGTTGCAAGAAGTTTAATAACTAAGTGCATGTTGGATTGGTGGTGAGTTTGTCAATATTGCTGTGAGTCATTGCGTTGTTGGCAAAAGTTACACTCCATAATGCATACTTGAATAAATCAATGTTTGTCTGGTTTACTAATTCACTGTCTATCTTAACATATGCTAACAATATGTTTTAGGCTTTTAGCACAATACCTTAGACCATTTACAATGGTTGAAAAACTCAACACCCACTTTTTCAACTTCCAACACTCCACATCATTTTCTCTTTCTTCCACCTAATAACTCAACACCCATTCAACTTTTATCCTCTTCAATGGTTTTTCACTCAACACCTTACCCCACCATTTTTTATTTTCATATTCTTATTTAAATTTTATTTTTATTTTTATGATTACATAAAATTACAATTATCGATTAAAATTAAATTAAAATAATAAATACTTAATAATTTATTTTTTAATTTTTTGTAATAAAAACAAAATTTATTTAAATAATTGGATACGATACAAATCATCTTAAATTAATTTAAAATACAACACACAATTAACGTAATTAGTACGTTACAAATAATTTAAAATGCAATACAACACACAAGTAACGTAATTAGTACGATACAAATAATTTAAAATGCAATACAACACACAAATAATTCAATCACGGAACATTCCAAACTTTGTCCATATGTGCTTCACTAGATCGGCTTGCTTGATGAACATTTGGATCACGGAACTCGATCTAGCACGCATGATTTGCAAAAGCGGGTAACACCTCGGTCGAGTATGGTTGTGGTGCACTAGATCCACTTTCCCAGTTGCTTAAAATCGGTCCAACGTTGAGAATATGAATCTCGTTCATCCTCAACAATCATATTATGTAATATGATGCATGACCTCATGATGATACCCAAATCGCCTATGTCCCAAGCGAGTGGTTCACGGATGATTTTAAATCGAGCTTGGAGCACTCCAAATGCACGTTCGATGTCCTTCCGACATCCCTCCTGAAATTTTGCAAATAATTTATCGGGTTCACTTTGAGGAAGTCTAATCGATTTGACGAAAGTTGGATAAGAAGGGTAGATACCATCAGCTAGATAGTATGCCATATTATATGGACGTTGATTCACAAAGAAATTCACACTTGGAGCCTTTCCCTGTTCCACGTCATCAAACACTGGTGACCGGTCTAGAACGTTTATATCGTTCAACGTTCCCGGACATCCAAAAAAGGCATGCCAGATCCATAGGTCATGAGATGCAACTGCTTCAAGAATAACTGTGGTGGTTCCCTTATCCCCTCTAGTAAATTGTCCTTCCCATGCTTTAGGACAATTTTTCCACTCCCAGTGCATGCAATGCTGTAGTACCTCCTATTTTGATGTACTCATCGACCGCATCTGCTGCCACACCATATGCTAACATTCGCATTGCTGTGGTACATTTTGCTAAGGGTGATATACCTTCTTTATTGGTCGATCAACTGGGTGAAGTAGTTATCACTACTTGAAAGGTCCCCAACGATTCGAAGGAAAACATTTTTTTTCATCCGGTACCGACGACGAAACATTGCATCGTCATATGTAGGCTCATTGGCAAAGTAGTCGTCAATTAGTCTTTGGTTTGCCGCTGCATGATCTCTATTGAGATATTTTCTACTACGAGGTGCATTATCTTCCGATATTTTGTTTCTACGCTCTCTAAATCGATTGACTATATAATTTTCTTCAATTTCACGATTTTGATTGAGGTCGATATCAAAATGATATTGTGATGGATCCATTTTTTTGTGATATTGGAGGTAGATTGGATGGGATTTGGGATATTGGTACATAAATGGATGTATGAGTCCCTATATATAAATGGATGTGGGTGGTGGACCACTGACGGATTCAAAATAATTTATTGTATATAGTTAATTATCAGATAGGGAATAGATTCGAATTGGGTGGTGGACCACTGACGGATTCGAAATAATTTATTGTATAGAGTTAATTATCAGATAAGGAATAGATTCGAATTGGGTGGTGGACCACTGACGGATTCGAAATAATTTATTGTATAGAGTTAATTATCAGATAAGGAATAATTAAAGCAAACACTACACTGGCATATTGAAACAACAATAATTAAAGCAAACACTACACTGGCATATTGAAACAACAATAATTAAAGCAAACACTACATCGGCATATTGAAACAACAATAATTAAAGCAAACACTACACTGGCATATTGAAACAACAATAATTAAAGCAAACACAACACTGACATATTGAAACAACAATAATTAAAGCAAACACAACACTGACAAATACTTCATTGAAATTAATTATCAAACAGTTCTGCCTCCAACTTTTTCAACAGCTGGTTCTTCCGGTCATCTAGATGCTCTTCGGAAGTTAGCTTTAGATACATCTTCATTTTCTTGGTTTTAGTCTTTTCCAAGGCTATATTGTTAGCCTGCTGTTGCATCAAGGCTATGTTGTCCAATCGTTCAAGCTCTTTCGTCTTGAATTCTTTGTATTCAGCCCATTCTTTGTCCACCACCCGAGGCATATTCCTTGCTTTTCTTTTACCCTTTTTTAGCCTCCTTCCTATAGGACGAGCACTGGATTCTACAGTGTTTGAGCCACATGCATCACTCTCGCGAGATCTCTTAGATCCACTACTTCCTGAGCCAATATTTCCTCCTACTTGACTACCATAACGTGGTTGATCACGGAGAGCGTGCCATTCTTCCATTAAAGTGAATCTAACATTCTTCCCACATGCATATAATTCCTGCGCTTTTGCCAAAACATCATTCTCCGACCAACCACTTCCTTGCATACGCTTAGCGCCATCATAAGCGCCAATCCATTTACCCAACACTTTGTTCATATAATTAAAACGGTTTCGCATGCGGTCCATCACGTGGAGGATCGAATGAGCAATGCTCATTACAATACTCACAATTTTACCCCAATATGTTTCACCTTTCGGTTTCTCCCGACAACACGCTTGTTCCAAATTTAATCCACCCACTAATTAGCACCAAATTTTGTTCGGTGTTCCATGTTCGAGTTTTCCTGCTCTTAGAGTTGAATCCTCGAATTCGGACCGACTTCATTAGAAACTATCATGCCACCAATAGTTAGTTGTGTTGAAAACTCGGAAATTTGTACACCACCACTTGGAAAATTTGCATTCGCCATTGTCACATAACCATTAAACGGGGGTGTTTGAGATGGATTTCTCGGCATAGATCCATAATATGTTTGAAAGTTTGGAACAGAGGATGTCTGGTTGAAATTTGGTGGAAAACCAAAATTAGGTATGTTTTGAGGATGTTGGTTGGAAAATTGATTTGGATTTTGATAATAGTTGGGATTTTGATAATTGTTGGGATTTGGAAAATTGTTGGGATTTTGGTTAAATGGAAAATTAGCAGAATTTTGAGTGTTAAAATGATTATTGGGATCCATTTCACTAGAAAAAGACACTTAACTTCAAAATAAACACTAATAATAAAATTAAGATAGTGAAAAACTTAGTTTTTTTTTGTGTCCAAATCAAATGAACCAAGTGTCTATTTATAGAGAAAAAAAAATCATGAATTTTGGTAAAAAAAATAAAATAAATAATTTGCAACGAAATAATTGAGTTCAAAGTATTAAATGGATAAAAATCTGTGGTCAGCCAACCAGCCGCTGCCACGTCAGCCCATGCGTCAGTCAGTGTACATGGTGTTGAGTTTTCTCAACATCTCTCTCCTCCAACACACACTCAACACTACTCTAAACACACCATTGCACATGATTTTGCCATGTTGAGTTCAATTAAACACACCATTGCACATGGTCTTATTGAGAATATAAGTACTTAAATAATTTGTGGCAAAACTTTTATCCCACCATGAAAAATTACACTTTTTTACTTGCAAGTCAATTAAGTTAGGTTAATAACCATTTTACTTGTGTCATATAGGATGAATCCCAAATACAACTTTGTAAAAAAACATAGATTTCATCTTTGCTATTTGTAGTTTACTCTATTTTGCTCTCTCCTTAGATTTAGTCAACAAAATAAGTGACATAGCTCTTAAGTTAGGGTTAATAACCAGAGTCTCGGAGCTGATTGATGTTGAGTTGGGTACTTGGGATGCTAGCAAAGTAATGAACCTTTTTTGCTTGTCGGATGTGAATCAAATTCTTAATACCCCACTCTCTTTGCGGCAACAGGAAGACAAATTAATCTGGCATTTCGAAAGAAACGGGGAATATTCGGTTAGAAGCGCTTATCACTCTCTCCAAAAGGCTATTAATGCTAAGAAGCCAGGTCTTTCCTCTCTCCCTTTTAAAGACATTTGGAAAGCTATTTGGAAATTTCCAGTTCATCCTCGAATTCAGAATTTTTTATGGCGTCTAGCGAAGGACATCCTTCCCACGAGAGCTAATTTACTGAAAAAGGTATTTCAGTAGAATCATTATGCCCTTTCTGTCACAATGAAATGGAAATTGTCGAACACTTGTTTATGTAGTGTGAATTTGCAAAAGCAACTTGGTTCTCTTCTCCTATTGGTTATCGGTCTCTGTTAGATACGAAGATGAATATGATTGGTTGAAGGACCTTTTAAAGAATGCAGGGAGTCTCCATGCCCAAGCTCTCTGTACTGCTCTGTGGAAGTTGTGGAAAGCCAGGAATGATTTATGCTTCAATTCCAAAAGATCAGAACCAAGATCGATCGCAGAAGCTGCTTGGAACACTGTGATAAAGTTTAATGAAAAGCACCCCCCAAGGTTAATACTGAGGTTCGGCATCCAGACAAGTTTGTTGTCTGCAGGGACCGTGATGTGGCTACAATGCAAGTGAACGCGGGTATCGAAAATGTCTGTAGGGACCGTGATGTTGTTGATATCTTTTAGACACAACTAGATTCAGTGAAGTTGTTGAATATCTTTTATTTTGTGTTGAATTTTGACTACACATACAAGACAAATAGGTACGAATATATTATTGGACATCCTTACATGTGTTGTAAATATTGATTTGTAAAAGTTGATTTGTAAATGTTGATTTTGATTATTTCCATGTTGCTCGTAAACCGCTGCTTGAGATTGTTGGTGTTACATCAACGAAGTTGACATATTTGTCCACCTTTGCTTATTTGGAACATAAAAGGAAGAAGAATTTCACATGGGCATTAGAGAAGTTGAAGGAGTTGTTCTCTTCTGAGAAGTTCCTACCGAAGGTTGTGGTGATGGACCGAGAGCTTGTATTGATGAATGCCATGGAATTGTGTTCTCGAGTGCAAATCATATGTTGTGTATGTTTCATATTTCAAAAAACATGAGTATGAAATGTAAAGAGTATGTTAAATCAGAAAGACAAGAACATGTGATGGAACTACAGAATAACATCATGTACTCATATATAGAAACCGAGTTTATGGAAAAATTGAAGCATTTTGATAATGTTTGTGGTAATATTCCTTTATTTTTGAAATATATGAATGAAACATGGTTGACATCTTATAAAAAAAGATTTTTTGTTGCTTGGAAAAATATAGTCACTCACTTAGGAAACAAACCAACAAATAGGTACATAAAACATGTTTGTGTTCATATTAGTACATTTCTAAACATGATCTAACATATCTTCTTGTTTATTACTTTTAGGGTTGAATCTGCTCATGGAGACTTAAAAACATGTTGTCTACAAGCCGAGGAGATTTATGCCGAAGTTGGGATGCCGTGAACACCATGTTAAAGTTGCAACTAGGTTCAATAAGGGTGTATTTTCAAAAAAGTATTTTCAACATTTAACATTGGTATAACACTCTATTATATTCAAGTTGCATATTTTGTGTCTCAAGACAATGTATATAACTCATCGGAAAGGATCTGGAAGGTAAAATTTGTGGGCACATGCAAAGAAAGAGGTGGTTGCTCCCTTAAAATTACACATGGGTTACTGTGTGCTGAGAATAATGTGCATCGTGATCCTAGCCAGTGGGAATATGTCAATCTCTAACAAGGGAGTCAGACTACAAGGAGATCATGCACCAATTTCCTGCTTTCTTACATCCATACATTGGTGACATTATTGATGTTGAAAAGGATGAAAATTATGGATTCTGCTGCATTTCAAATTAACTTGGATGAGGCCAATACATGTGAGTTTTGGTTCAGACGCACTTAGACACTCAAAATTCATTAATACCATAAATTATTTTCTAAATTGTTCTATGACTCAGTTTCTACAATTAGAAATTTGTTACGAGTAGAACACATGGGTGTGCAGGGTAGAGATAAATGGATGAGCATTCCTGATATGGGTTATCCTATTGCTTTTAGATATAATGTTGTATTTGTCTTCCTTTCCATGAGACTTAATAACTCTAGGGTGACATGTTAATCCTCCACATGCATGCATTTTATAATTTTAGATATGTAAATTTACATGTTCTTAATTTTTTTCTGGTTACATGAGAGGCCTAAGCCCCAAAGAAGAAACTAAACTAGAAATAAATGGGGGAATTTCTTCCCGACTAAGTCATTCTCAAAATATTCCTTAATGAAATTCGGGCACTCATTAAGCCTAACAAACTTGTCTTGTTGGTGCGTTGCACTCTTCTCAAGAGTGTCTGCACACACATTAACTTAATGGACAATATGTTTGATAGATATCTAAATGTTACATTGGAAAAAAGCTCTGATCATGATCACAAGGGTTTGACCCTAGATTGTAGACGTAGAACTAGAAGCAATATCCTTAACCACTTATTGGGAATCAACTTCTATCATGATCTGTTTGAACCCCATCTCTTTAACAAGGCTTAAGCCTTCAAAAACTCCCCAAAATTCTGTAGTATACACATTGCAAATGCCAATCCGCCTTGAAAACTACCAAGCCACTCACCCTCAAACCCTCTAATGATGCCACCACAACCCGCATTACCTCTCTTGTATATATCTCCATCAATATTCAATTTAACCCAATCCCTTGGAGGAGTCACCCAATTTACCATCCTCACTACCATACTTGGATTAGTTGATATTCTGGAGGCAATCTTTGCGTTTTTGTAATCATTAAGTTGAGATTTAATGAACATAAACATGCACTTCGATCTATTATAGTTGTCATTATGTATCTCCATCGTGTGCCAAACCAAATACTGTAGCAAGTAGTAGCCCATAAACTTCGCCAATTATTGACATCATTCACACCCATATTTTTTGTCATGTTGGTGTGGATCCAAACCTCTAAGGAATCTGCATAAAAAAACACGTTTGTTAGTTGAAAACACATACCTCCATAAGCTCTCTATGCATGAACAATCTCTAAACACATGAAGAGTATCTTCTTCAACATCACCACACAATCTACACAAATCACTCCTAAGCCCCATTCTAGATTTCTTGGAGTTTGTGAGGAGGCCATCATGGTGTAGCAACCAAACAAAGTAACAGATTCTTTCTATGGCATCAATTCTATATATATCTTTCCAGCAAGTTATACCAGCCGTAACATTAGTACTTGCTAGAATTCTTTACATTGCACCAACTGTATACTTATTCCCTTGATCCCCAATGACAACTCTCACATCCAGACCAACCTCAAGAGAAGGAGGAGAATAATCTCAATTCTACTAAGCATCTCTTGAGGCATCCAATTTTTAAGCTCCTCCCAATTCCAGTTATTACCACAAGTGCTCAAATCCACAAGCTTAGCCAATTTGAGATGAGAGGGAATATCAAGCCGTATATCACTTATATTTATGTTAGGATCGATCCATCTATCATTCCAAGCACTAACTGAGCCACCATCACCAATTTTCTAGAAACAACACTCATCCATGCCTGCCCAACTTTTTTGTAATATTCTTCCAAAAACTAGAATATGAAGGCTTCATGCGTGGATAATTCCGCTCGTTACCTCTATCGTATTTACCCCAGACTAAATCACTATGTAAGTCTTCATTTTTATTTAGCAATTGTCAAACCATTTTAAGAAGACATGTTTTATTCATAAGGTCCAATCTCTATAAACCCAGGCCGCCTTCCTTTGACTTAGTTATGATCTTCCAGTTGACAACATGATGCTTCCTCCTTGATTTGTCGTCTCCCCATATAAATCTTCTTTGTATTTTGTGAATTTGGTCCATGCAAGATTTGAGAATGGTAGTTGTCATCACGAGGTACAAAGGTAGTGCCTCTATAACACTCTTAGAAAGAGTAACATGACATGCAAAAGCAAACTGATTTCCTTTCCACTTTGTCAACTTCGCACTAACTTGATCAATAATGTATTGAAAATCCTCCTTCCTTGGAGATTTCCCAGTCAGCAGAACACCAAGGTACTTTTCAATTTTAAATTTACATTTAGAATTCTTGTTGCAACTTTTTCTTCTTCCTATAAGAATCAATTATTCTTCTTTTTGAACAAACATGCATGCATTCTTTTAATTTTAAATTTGTAATATTTTTAATTTAATATATTTTTTATATTTAAAATATGCAATATTTGAAAAGATATTTTTTTTCAATTTGTATTTGTTATTTTTTTGTTCTTGTAATTTTAGATAGAAAATCTCCCGATTTAAAAAGAGGATATTTTATCCCAAAAAAGAAGAGATTAAATATAAATTAAGAATTTTTTGGATCAGAATTCATTTTTTTATCAGATTTGTTAATACCTCTACTATTAAAGGTTTTATTCTTTCTAGATTTAAGTGTTATGGTATATATAATGGAGAGTCCTTGGAACTTGTTATGAAGAATACATATGGAATTTCCATGGCCAAAAAACGACTGATTGTGTTACTATGTTATCTTCAACGCATGCCTTATGCACTGTTAACTGTACCAAATCAATTGAGGCTTTAGTTGAAAAACTTGTATACCCGAGGCTAAAATTGGACTTACTTATGGAAATTAAGATTTCTTAAATTACAAATTTGTAATTCTTGTTTTTTGGTTGGATTGGATATATGGATGACTCTGTAATTTTTGTTGGAATTTTGAGATGATTATTTTGTTTTTGCAGATTTGTTATACTATCCAACATATGTATCATATGAGGTTGTAATAACCCGTGTCAGATGGATTACGTCAAAGGCAGTGAGTGGTGTGGTAACCAATTCACTCAATGTCAATATCATATGTAATATGATTAGGAGGTGAGGGTGGAACATAATTCTTATATCTAAAATGACATATACATATGTCACGAAAGTATGGAACTAATATATTACCCCACTTTAGACACCTCATGTACATACATATATCATCAAATGAACGCTGCAACACTCTAAAATCGTGACACACTTAATACGATTTTAAAACAACTACTCATATAAGGTGTCACACAAACACAACCCAAACCTACTCTGTAACAAATGGTTAAGTAAAACATAATATAAAATAAATACATGTATTCGCATGTTAACTTTAACACCTCAATTCTATCCAACGTTTATATGAAAATCAGATTGCGGAAAGTTTCAACTATGAGGCATTACATTTCATAAAACAAACCATCAACTTAAAAAGCATATCATGATGGATACATAGCACATTTAATTACAAGAATTTATAGTAATTATTTATTCATCAAAAATACTTCATATTTATTCAAAAACTACGCAGCGGATTTGTAATATTTTCAAAACTTCAAACGGAATATAGCATCTTTCAAAACAACTTAATTCAAGGAATAATTCTCAAAGTATAAACTTCAATAATGCAACGGAAAACAATACAAAATCAAATATGCGTTCATTTCCCCCCGAGTGCTACGTATCAGAGCGACGACGCCAAAAGCTACTAAATTCTTTACTCCTCGTTACCTGCACGTTACCAATATAAAGGTAACGACCAACAAAATAAAGGGTGAGATATCTACCAATATAAATAGGTGTAT
Organism: Vicia sativa; assembly: GCA_021764765.1. Taxonomy (NCBI): domain Eukaryota; kingdom Viridiplantae; phylum Streptophyta; class Magnoliopsida; order Fabales; family Fabaceae; genus Vicia; species Vicia sativa. The sequence continues at coordinate 86,476,172 of CM038797.1, forward strand.
GATAAATAATATATTAGGATTAAATCATACATAATTACCACACCACAAATAACAAGTCACAAATAAATTCCCAATCAACAATAACACAACATACTTCATTCGTTAGCAACAACATGTAATTACTTCGCAATTAACAACGACATGACTTCCAATGAGACTCAACAATGCACATGCATGTGGTACCGGTGGAGTAAGCTCCCTTCACTAAATTGCCAGTTATCAGAGGCACAAGGCATAAGCCTTCTTCACAAATTCGCCAATACAGGCCTTCACAAATGCAAAATGAAATGCGATGCTAACAACATTCAATAACAACATAAAGTCACTTCTCAAGGCATACGCCTACATCACTATTATTACCAATAATCAGAGGTAATTATCGTCACTGAAAATATCCTGCAACTTCACATAATTCAACATACAACAACATATTCATTGCTAATTATTCGCAAACAAATCAACAATGCAATACCTTCACACAAATTCAGCAAAATAACCGATCATAATCATTTACTAAAATATACAAATCATTCCGACCATTTCTAATTAATTTCGGACAACTAATTATACCGCTTTAATCGCTAACTCGGTTAATTCGATACTACTTTAAATCCTATTGTTACTATTAATTATTATGAATCTGCTAACTCACTATCAACCATGTTTCCAATATTAATTAATTATCATGCTGCCAATTTAATTGAACACATTATTATTACTACTCAGAATTACATTTCCATTCTCTAACTATACTACTAATATTCTATTTCCTTGTATTTAATTACACTGCAATTAATTTACTTGTACTGTTATTCCCTGACCATGCTACAGTACTACACTGCTAATCACTCCCACTGCTATTCCATTGAAATGTTGTTGTCCAATTGCTATCTGCTCATCTTATTATTATTCACTGTTATTTCTATTATCCTACACATAAATATATAGCAGGTACCTAAAACAAGTATACTGTACGTGCAAAACAAACAGAGGCTACCCGCCCTAATCCTTCAAGGCCCCCGCCCCCAAACCTCAAGACCTCTGTCTCCATTTGTTTGTTTTCCAGGATGTGGCTACCGTCCGATCGGTCACATGTATCACTAATTTCCAACCATTCTTACCCTTCGATTAACACCAGCAATACTACTGTATACAATTTAATCATTTAATTCACTTACGGTCTACACAAACACAGATAATTTCGTATAAATTCATCCCCACATACGATTTATCATAATCCCGTTTAGAAAGTTAGAACCCCACCCCTTACCTTAAATTAGACGGTGGTTATAACTCCGATCGAATTCCTATTTTCCGGTTTCGATTGTGCACTTCCGGTATCCTCCTAACCCTTGTGCCTCCACCTTCTTCAATTGGTTTTCCTCTTCTCACGTACAAACCCTATTCCTATTATTTCCTTCCTTTAAATACTCCTTAATATCATACTCTATTATTAATTAAATTAATTATTCTACTCTTTTAATAATTCAAATATTATTCTACCATATATTCTATCATATGTTCTATTTGGCCAATCAATTAATACTTCCCATTTTATTTCTCACATTATAATAAAACTCATTAAATACTTTAATTAATTAGTTTCTACTCATAATAATAATTCTCCGATTAAATCGATTATTCACTTAATTTCTTCTTCAACTAAATTCCAACTAATAATTCCTTAATAATTCATTTAAATAATTAAATGATTTTCTGGATGTTAAAAAATAATAAAAGTCATATCTATGAAAATATATCTAAATTTTCTCCTTAATTTAAAAAAAAGAAGTTTGAAGTGTGAAAGTGGAAGAAAACTTGTGGCTTAAGTATTAGACATAAGTTAATAAACAAAATAATTATTAATGTATACATCACATCATATCGATGGAACTAGAAGTACCACAATCCAAAAAACAAAATACCTAAAACAGAATCATAAATATGAGCTTTGGGCAAAGATGCTTTTCATGCACTATTGTCCTTATTAAGCCTCTCTTATATAATAAGCCTCTCTCCCAAGTGAAACTCAATTACACTCACAAATGGATGCAAAAATGATTACACATAACATGAGCCTAACACAAACTTTAGCTCATTGGAACCTAAGACTCAAACCAAAACCCACTTTTGTAGTTGGAGTTCTTGCTCGTCCTACAGAAGAAACATCAAGCAAAACTCATGTATACAAAGATAATTGGTTTGATAAGTTAGCAATAAACCATTTATCAAAAAGTGTTCAAGCAGCAACAGGTAATAATTCATTTTGAGTGGAATTTGTATTTTTTATTTTATTTTATGTTTGATGAATTGTGATGAGTTTTGAATCTTGTGCAGGAATCAGTAATGATAAGAGTGGTTTTGATAGCCTTGTTGAGGCAGCTACTGTGGCTTCAAAGAAATTTAGTCCTATTCAACAGCAAGAAGTTGTTTTAGATGCACTTGATAGAGCCTTTCCAAAGCCAATACTTTCGGTGGTGAGTTCTTTTCAATTTTGTGTGATCTTCTTCTTGTGCTTTCTCATGTTTCATGCCTTTTTCAAGTTTCAAACTATTAATGATTAATGTTGGAATTTAAGTACGTAAGACTATAGTAGAGGAGAAGTTAGATACATAAGAGAAATGACCTATGTTTCCTTTGGCATAGGTTATATTTTTTTTCATAAATTGGAATGTAGCGAAATAGAGCGGAATGAATATTTTATTTTATCATTTGAAAATTTAAGATAAAACAATGTAAAATTTTCATTCCATTCAAATAGAAAGGTAAATAATATGGTGGCATTTAATGGAATATAATGAAATTGATACCATTTTATTTTCCTCTATTCTATTCGATTTCAAATGATCCAAAAAATAAAATACCGTTCAATTTCATCTCATACCATTCTGATCCATCTGATTCTACCATTTAAATTTTTTATGATAAAACAAAGAAATTATTCATTCCGCTCAAATTGAAAGAGAATAAATATGGTGATAAATAATGGAATAGAATGTAATCCATACAACTCTATTTCGGTTTGCTTCATCGAATTTAAATAATCTAAATAATAAAATATCACTCAATTCCATCTATTATATATATATATATATATATATATATATATATATATATATATATATATATATATATATATATATATAAATTGAATATTGCTGTTAATTTGAATATTTGAATATAATATATGAAATATGTTGATGATAATTTCGAGTAAGGATCCTTTCCATTTCTCAAAAAATGGAGGTGTCAATTATTATAATTTTAAAGTGAATAAAAAATATAAATGCACATAATTTTAAAAATAGTGACAATAATTAAACATATATGTATCAAAACTATAGTAATTGACACCTCCATTTTTTTTGGGAAATGATGACCTTTAGTCGATAATTTCTATGTATATAGATAAGGAAAGTGATGCCACCATCAAAATTAGCGAGGGAATATTTTGCCGTCTTCACCACTTTGTTCTTTGCTTGGTTACTGGGTCCATCCGAGGTAAATTATATATATTGTTCATGACTTGTTTAAATATTATATTATATACTCTATGATGTCATTTTAATTTCTAAACTAAGTATAATTTGACTTGAACAAACAATTATTCAAATTGTATTACTGTCTAATCAGAAAAGTTAGTTGCACAATTTCAACAAGAGAAAAACATACCCTTTTGCTTCTAGATCCATTAAAAAAAGAGACTAAAATAAGACTGATCATTAAAATATGTTACAATATTTATTTTGGGTTGTCCTCGATCTTGGCAAGCAGGTCATTTTCAATTAGTTATATTTTTACAAGAAAATATGTATGGTTTGGGAAGAATTAGGAAATTTAATTAAGTAGAACAGAAACAGCTCGTTAACACTCTCTTCTTGGTCACTATTTAGTATCCGTAATCATTCTAGTGTCATTTGTCCACATAAAGCTATATTTTATGCTTCATAATCTGTCACGTTGAATTGTTTATATAGACAATTCAAATGGTTTATAGTCACTCTGATTATTCAAATTATTCATGATACATAAGTTAAAAAGTTATTAGTGTTCAGCTTACCTTAGAAATTAAAGATATCTGATGAAATATGTTAGAATCAAGTGTGAGGAAGAAGTCTCACATTAATTAAAAAAAAGAAGATTGAACACTAAAGAAGATTGAACACTACATAAATGAGAGAACCCACACACCTATCACTTTAAGATTTTAGGTGAATATGTGGTGTGCCTCTCACAAATGTGTGTCCCTAATAAATACTCCCTCCTCAGAATTGTCCTCTAACATTGGTATCAGAGCTATTGGTTTCAAGATAGGAACCGAGAGCACTGTAGAACATATGGTTTTGAGATAGGGACTGAGAGCATTGTGACTCACTTGAGGGGGAGTGTTGAGAACTCACACACTTATCACCTTAAGATTTTAGGTGGATATGTGGTGTGCCTCTCATAAATGTGTGTCCCTAGTAAATGTTCCATCCTCAAAATTGCCCCCTAACAAAATATAGTTATAGGTGAATATGTGGTATGCCTCTCACAAAGGTGTGTCCTTAGTAAATGTTGTAACACCCCAAATCTACCCAATGTTTTATATACAAAAATCAGAGTAATTTAAAATTTCATAAAGTAAATACTGAGGCGTCACACCTTTAAAAACAACTCACATTAAACAGTTTGTTTTAAGGCATAAATCTCGGATACATAGCATCGTCGGAAAAATACAAATTGGTTTATAAAGGTCACAACATCTTCATTAATAAACTTCCTCATCAAATCATGTTTTCATAAAGTATGATTCTTCCTTACAAAAGGGAAATAACAAAAGAACAACAACAAAAACAACATAAATATTCCCCCCGAGTGCTACGTATCAGAGCGACATCGACTCAACTAAAAGCAGCTAAAATCCCCGTCTTCATAACCTGCACGTTACCAATATAAAGGTAACGGCGAAACAAGTAAAGGGTGAGATACTCCAAAACATATAATTAAAGGCATGATAAAGTATATATATAGTTTCAGAATTATAAAGGGCATAGATTAATAAGTGTAATTCCAACACATAATCAAAACTCACTTACTTTACTCGTCATCCTAATGTTTATAATCTACACTTTATCACCATAACCTCATCGGCGTAAAACGTCACAACAACACATAAACGTTCATCAAACAACAATATCAAACAATGTTAACCACATAAACAACATAAATAATATCATCTCCAATTGGCTAAAGCCCGTCATCGCTTTTGGCATAAAAGCCCATCGTCACAAACATCATCACATCATATATCATCGCAATTCAATATCATTCATCAATCAACAAAAACTCAACGCCAAACGACTCAAACATAAACATAACCGACTCCATGAGACACGACTATGTTATGCATGTGGTACCCATCGCTTTGTCCATAATTAGGGACACAAGGCATAAATCCCATCTTTGCTCGGCATAAAAGCCATCATCGCTTGGCATAAAAGCCCTCTTCGCTTATGAAATGTATGTGACTCGACAATAAAACAACACAACACAAAAACATCATCATCGCTCTTCCAAATTGGCATAAAACCCACATCGCCATAATTTATCCAAAACAAGATAAATATATCATCACATCATAATTGCATTATGCAAACATCACCAATAAATTCATCAAAAGTCATGCACTCACAAATCGGAAGCATTTATTAACAACATCAATTTAATCATCACATTATCATGTACAAAAACATATATCATCGCATTGCATATCAACAAGTATTCATTAATAAATACCCCGTCGCAAATCTTACGTTTATTCACACCGTATCATCATCAATTAATTCACTAAATTCCGAAAACGGGAAAATAGTCAAACACCTATAATCATCGCGAAATCCATTCCTAATAACCGGTATTAATCATAATCATCAACGTCGAAAACGGATTGCCCATACGTGCCTTAAATCTACTAAAACACAATCCTATTCAATTTTACCGTAAATTGGCTTATTTCGGGTCGTCTCGTAAAAACTCGTAATTTCTAAAAACTAACCTCACCACTACGTTCTACACGTCGAACTTAGCTAGCACGTCAATTTTCGTTGAATTCGGAGCAACTTGCTCCGTCGTCGAAGTTACCGGAATCGAAAAATCGGAATATAATTGGGTTCTAAATTTAATCGGCTAACTTATGTCCTAGTTATATTTTATTAATACTAACTAGTAGTGTATGGAATTGGGAAAATGAAAAGAAACAAAACTGATTTGCAAATTATGCAGGAAGATACATTATGCAGGAAAAACAGAAAAACTAGTTTTACAGAAAAATGCATACAACAAAAAGAACCATTCCACCCTCCACAAAGTGGGACGAACGTCCCTAACATGCTAAGTGAATGTAGGCGGGTGCCTCAGGAGGGGGACGACCACCCCTCAACATGGGGTGGGCGCCTCCCCCATCGTCTCCCTTCCCATCCATCTTCTTCACATTTTCCCTGCGTTTTGTGTTTTATACAGTTTCTAAATATTTTCGGTTTCTTAGTTTTACAGATAGTTTTTCATTTCCATTTTCATTCTTATTTTCATTTTTATTTTCCAAACACTACAACACTAATAACAATACATCTATAATCTCTACTCCTCATCCAACTTTTCCAAACTATTTCAACAATCAATCAAAACCCTATAACCCAACTATTAATTTTACCCCCAAATCAAAATATAATCATCAAAACCCTAACTATATGGATAGAGAAATCAAACCCCTTACCTCAAGCTTGGATGATCCATGAAGGTTCTACAAAGTTCAACCTCAAGCTTCCTCTCTTGCTCTCTTGCTCTTCTTCTTCTCCTTTCCAAAACCCTCTCTTTCTCTCCCAAGTTTCTATTCTTGGTGTGTTTGGAAAAATGGAAAGAAAAACAAAGGAAATGGTTTTTATAAGTTGTTTCCTACTAGTAAGCCAAGTTTCCATGTTTGGTTTTTGTGTTTTGTAATGGAAGGAAAACAAGGAGAAGTGTTTGGATGGGAGAAAATGAGTAAAGTGGTTTTATGATAACCTTACTAGTAAACTAAGGTGTAAACCCAATCCTCCCCAATTAATCCTCACACTCCTAATTTATTAATATAATTAATTCAATCAATTAAAATAATTCCGGGAAATTAAATATCGGATCCGAATAATATTTTACCGAACCGAATGGAATAAAACCCGGATCGAACACAACGTCGCCAGATAAATTAATAGGTATATTAATTAATATGAGTATTCTCGTCGCAAGATAAATATCGATCGGTAATTCGAAAATATTAATATAATATAATATTAATAAAAACAGGGCGTTACAAATGTCCCCTCCTCAAAATTTCCCCCTAACAAAATATAGTTTATATGCGATGGATTTGACTTTTGATGTGGTAGAACATATTTTTGATGCGGTATAAAGGAGGTGCGGTGTAAAGGGATGAACCTTCAAGATTAATATTTCAAGTTCAAGTTAACCAATGAGTGACAAAATAGTTTTAGAATAAAAATGAATTGAATATTTGAAATGACACAAACTAATTTTTATATAGTATGAGCGGTTAAAATCGCACGTGCGTGATTAGACAAATTGAACGGGTTGTTGTTCAATTAGATCCAACGGTGAGAGATATAATAGAAGGCGTGATCGCATGTCCTCGACAATGACAAGGATCCACCTGGTGTATGCACCTTTTTCTTTAACACTCGTTATTGGGCCTTTGCAGGCGGCCCTGGACAATTATTAAGTTTGGCAAGAATAAGAAGACCCTTTATGGTAGGGTTTCAATAAAATAAATCAATTTACTCAAGAAACAAAAACATTTAATAAAACGCATCTTCGTAAATAGATATACAATCTTCAAGAAGGAAGAGGATACATACAATAGAGAAATTATTCTATGATGATGAAGAGTGAAATGAAAATCATTATTAATGCGTTTGGTGCATTCATCAAAGAGTAACTTGTATGAAGTATGAAATTTGAACAACACTATTGTTATCACAATACACAAGAGTTTATTCAAAAAATAATCAATACAACCAAACTATTTTAGTTTTGGCGAATATCATAGTACCATACTCAACTTTTGTAGAAGAGCGAAATACAATATATTTTTTATCACTCTTCCAAAAAAAAAGTCTAAAAAAAGATAAAACTCTATGATATACTTAGTATTTATGGGTCACTAACTTAATCAACATAGGAAACAATCAAGTAAATCCAACGAGAATGATGAGGGCAATAGATAAATATAAAATTGGGTTCTCTGATGATAACGAAGGATATAAAGTTTACTTTTGCAGTCTATTATAGTGGGAGAGAACATAATTGATTGGTAACATGAACAACATAAGCAATATCAAGTCTTGTAAACGTAATGTACACTAGATTGTCAACCCAAATAGGATGAAAATGGATCTGGTAGAGGAATGTTTGAGAGTACGAGGAAGGAGAGAACAATAATAATCCCAATGCTTCAAGACCACAAGGGAGGGAGACATTACATTTACTCCTAAAACCTCAAGACATTAGGTATATGGCCATCTCTATTAAAAATTCAACATCCTACCATTTCATAGGTGACGTGGGACTCAACCACTCACACTTAAACTCAACAATTTCCCTCACAAGTGTGAACTTACACCTCCTATAATAAGACCCAACAAAGGATCCAATTTCTTCCCCCCACCAAGTCAAACCATGGCTCTGATACTACTTGTTGAGGAGTTTAGAGAAAGAAAGATAAACAAATGACCAAATTCTCTATAACCATAAGATATGGGGCCACCACATCTCCACCTAAAACTTTAAGGCATCACATATATAAGTCATTTTTTTAATTAATCCAACACTCTGCTCATTCATAGGCGACATGAGACTTAACCACTCACGCTTAAACCCAACAATAACCCTCACAAGTATGAGTTTCCACCATCTATAAAATCATTTAATTTAACTCCCTCTCTCCCATCAAGTTGAACCAGGGTTCTGATACCATTTGTTGGAGACTAGAGAGAGAGAGAGAGAGAGAGAGAGCAAATATCCATCTAAAACCTTAAGGAAACATGTAAATGATTTACTTATGTTATAAATATGATATTCTACCCATTCATAGGTGATGTAAGACTCCACTCCTCACACTTGAACCCTACAAGGAACACCATCAAAATGAATATATTTCACATTCAAATCAAGATAATATTTGTTTCTCTATCATTAGAAAGAATAACTTGTTCAAGAGTATTGTATTGAGAGAAGGTAATGTCTAAAGGAGTAGACAACTTCAATCCTCAAGAAATAGTAAAAAATATCCATTTCTTTCATTTCAAACTTCTAATATAAGTTTGATTTTAAATCATGAACCCAATTAACATCATTACCAATAATAATCATATCATTAATATATAATGAGTAAAATACGCTAATGAGAAGTGGTCCTACAAACAAATCAAAATTATAATCCTTAGAGAGGAAGTCAAGATATGTAATCATAGTTTTAAACTTCTTAAATCAAGCCTTTATATCTTGTTTGTGACCATATAAAGTCTTATTCAACTTACTCACTTCCTCCTAATTACGAGTAATATCTAGTGGTGGTACCATATAAATTTTTATCTTGAATATCACCATTTATAAAGGCATTTTTAACATATTTTGGAGAAATATTCCAATGACAAACAAATGCGACTACAATAAGAGTGCGAAATTAGTCATCATGTGTACTAGAGAAAATGTTTTTTTTATAATCCATTCTATATTATTGGAAGAATTTTTAAGAACAAGACAAGACGTGTTATCATATGGTAAACTTAACAATAACGGATATATCCATAAATAAATAAATAAGACATAATATCTAGATACATCCTTAGTAAGATCCAGTGTGAAATCAATAGTGAACTAAGTAAAAATGTGCATATGAAAATGAAACACTTTTACTAAAATGTAAACTTGAAAATTTAGTAAGTTTATAAACAAAACATATGAAATATAATTGATGTATGATTTTCTAAAGCTCTAGTAAAAGCCAAATATTTTAATCTAGAAGAAGAAACACATCTAATACCAAAAAAAATGCCATAAATAAAAATTAAAAGATGAAGAATTCAAACAAAAAGATGATGACAAATAGGCAGCAGAAGTAAACTTGTCTCAATCAAACCACAGGAATGTAGATCCCGCACACAATATAAAGTAGAAGAAAACATAACCGAGTAACCAAAATATGATTAACTTATAGAAATAGACTCAAATCAAGATCATGACTGAGGGACAATAGTAGTGGAGCAGCGTAAACAACATCATTAAATGACATGTCCTTAAATTCTTCTTATTTTGTCTCAGCAATCTAACAAGGATATTTGTACTTACAAAAGGCACATTCATCTTTACTAAACCCAACAATTCTTTGGAGTTTTATTTGTAAATAAGAGGAGGGGAAATTGGAAAAGTGGAGATAATTCCTTTATCAAAAATTGGATTAGATTGAGACTTTAGTCAAACTTCTTCTACCCACAATTCATTAACACCTAAATCAATATTATTAAGAAGAATGTGATTTATGATATCTTCACAAAGGCCTTTAAAATAATCTCAAAGAGCCATTTAAAATAGAACCAAACACTTATATATGTTTTTTTTTGTCAATTTACATTTTGACAACTTCTCGACAGATTTTATAAGAGATAATTGATCCTATAAATTATTCATGGCCAAATAAAATTGTGAAGTTATCATATTTTAAGATTTTTAATACTGCTCTTGGTTGATACTATTTTGCCAAATTATATTTGAATATACAAATATTTTCAATGGTCTCAAACCTTCTTAAAAAATCATATTTTTGTTAGTTGCATATTTATTGACTGAGAAATATAATTATTGATTAAAGTAACGATTTTGAAGTTACTAACATTCCATATTTCTAACTCTTTCACATATTTTAATTCATCTTCTCTACATGTGAGCTTAAAAGAGACCCCATAAATATAACTCTATATTTTCTCTTTTAGAAAAAGTTCTCATTACATAACTTCAATAAGAATAATTTTCTTTATTGAATGAGATAAAAAAATTTTAAAATATTTGTGTCAATGTAAGCCTTTTATTTCTCTAAAGAAAAATAATTGTTTACCTCTAAATAACATAATTGATAAGATGGGTATGTGGATATTCTTTTACTTTTTAATATGCCATTATTGATGATTAAAACATTAATCTCATTACACTATGTAAAGGTGAGAGAATCAAAAGTAAATGGTAGAAGAGAAAAAAACATTGTCTACATAAAAAAGTGCAGGTATGCTTTCTTTTATAAATTTTAATCTTAATTAACAAATGTCCCTAATATATTGGAATTGGATCCTCTCTCTCTCTCTCTCTCTCTCTCTCTCTCTCTCTCTCTCTCTCTCTCTCTCTCTCTCTCTCTCTCTCTCTCTCTCTCTCTCTCTCTCTCTCTCTCTCTCCATTAAAAAGCATAAAATAATCAAGAGTGGGAAATGGAATTAAGAGAGAAATAAAGAGTGGAGAGGATCCAAAGTGCAATGTACTAGTAGTTTTGATATGAATAGATATTGTCATAATATTTTTTTTAAACAATACATGCAGATTCTTAGAAGAAACAAATTGTGTTGGAATGTGTACTAATCTCTGCAAAATGCCATCTCAAGTGTTCATAAAAGACTCCTTTGGTATGCCCGTCAATATGGTCCCAAGTAAGTACTATTCCCACAAATATTTTACTAGTAAACCCCCCCAATAATTTTTGAAATATACATTAAATAACATATGTAAAAATTATATCATCTTAGTTCTAAAATTGTAGATTATTTTACAGATTTTGATGATATGAGTTGTGAGATGATATTTGGCCAGGAACCACCATCATCAACTGATGATCCCGCATTCAAGCAACCCTGCTACAAACTTTGTAATAATATACTTATTTTGAGAATATTGCTCACCTTTATTTTGATAATAATTTAACTAACATACCTTTTCACATTATATGCAGGCAAGGCAAAGAAAAGCCATGAAACGAATTGTATTAGCTAATGTAGCAGGCATGGAGATAGAAACTACAAAAACATCAAATTCTACAATAAACACTAAGACCTAGATGAATCCGCGTTGTTTCAATATGGACAAATTATTTCGTTCATCTACAATGAATTTCATTTGTATTTTTTAATAAAGTAACAATTTATCCTTAGACTATCATTTTGTTTAACTTAATTTAAAGTATAAAAAAATTACAAATAGTTTCTAAATAATGTAAATTCATCACTTTAATCATGTTAAGTTCACTTAGCACGATTTCACTACAACTTCGCTATTTAATTATTGAGAGGAAGAAAGTGGAATGAAAATAATAACGTAAAAATAGAGAATAGAGTTATGAAAAGAGAATACATTTACTTTGTTTTAAGGATTTGCATTCATATGATTCTACTAGTAGCCTCCATGTCCTTCATTTACATTTCGTTCACCCTTTCTGATGACTGACTTGTTCTTAAATACTACAAGCGTGTGATCCACGTAGAAAAGTAGGTTAATAATGTCATTTACATATTTTATCAGGAAATAGACATAATTGTCATACTTGCATCTATTTAAACTATGATTGACCATGATTCTGTTAAATATTTTATAGCATAATAACTATTTTATCCATAGAAGGATTTTTTAGTAAGCAACACCACTATATAGATTTATCCACGCAATTATCCATTCAGAAGTGCAGTCATAGTATTAAATTGTTACAAACTAAATCTTCTTGTGCCACTAAGGCCAACATCATTCTAAATGAGGATTATTTTATAAAAGGTGATAACACTTCATTAATAAATCTCCAATCCCTTCACTCCCTTTGTGTGAAGCCTTAATTGCCAACCTTACTTTGTACTTTAACTCTCATCAAAATTGGAATATCCTATTTGATTTTAAATTGATTTAGATAAGTAGGATTAGAAATAGGTTAGACTAGACTAGATTTTAGAACACTTGAAATTGACTTATAATAAATTTTTAAGGTCCAACCTAACCTTTGGTATATTATAAGTTTTTTTTAGCTTAAGTTGTTCTTTTTTAAAATCCGACCTGACCTTAAAATCTATTAAAAAACATATTCAATAATTTATTTTACTTTTTTTCTTAAATAGACTACACAATCTTATAATATATGATTTGACCTATTTATTTATAAATATGTTTTAAAAAATGGAAAATAAAAATTACTAACAATATCCCATTACCTAAAGATATATCAAAACCGCTAATGTTATCCTTCCAACGCAAACACCAAGCCGCTAGGCTACAAGCTTTGAGTTATATATGATTTTCGTTAAACAATATATTATGTTATTTAATTATTATAATTAATTATAGTCCCTATTATTTTGAGGCTCTGTGAGGTGGATTCTTTGTATGAGTCCAAAATCGACTCTATTTAAGAGGATAATAAATTATTACATCCAAACTAACAATAGAAGAAAAAGACACTTCCAACTATAAAGCTACGTACTCACCACATACTCACCATATAATGCTTTCAATGAACACCTGAACTTATTTATATTTTCATCAACAACTTCTTTAGATTTAAATATTTTTGGAAAAACATATACATACCATATGAAATTTTCATCTATGATCCAAAACACTAGATATAGTTATCTACGTATTACACTCCCAATAATTATCAAAATTTATTTTCACTGACTTATTATTTCTCTCATAAAGAGATCTTCATCTTCATCCGCCTTATCAAGTGTATATTTAACTTTCCAAACATATGGCTTATACAAATTTGCAGTGATACTCACTACCTACATCTAAAATAAGAGAGTTTATATGGTTAAATCACAAAATTAACTTCATCAAATAAGTCACTTTAATCATCTAATAGAAAAAAGTCCTAAACCACATCAACTTTATAGTAAAGTAATTTTATAGTGGGTCAATTTTAAAATAAACTTTTACTTATTGCATATTATTCCCCCTTCATTTAATAATATTTTACAATTTAAAAATAATTTTTATTTGATTGTAAATTTTTTTAAACAACAATCAAATTTGTTTTTTTCTTCTTGTTCCGTTCTTCTTCTTCTTCCAATTTCTCAAACTAAAACCCTAAATCCCCAAATCCGAAATTCGTGATGCAACTTCTATATCACTCTCCCAATTTCGACCTATTAATATCCGAAATTCGTATTCGATTGTTTCCTCCCACACAATTCCCCAGCTTTCCATGTTCGATGTTTAATATTCAGAGTAAATGTTCGTGTAATTAGTATTGGTTGCGAATTTCATCGTATTTGGTTCTTGTCCTCTCCTTTCACAAGTAATTGTTAATATCCATCCCAACATAGGCGAAGCCAGCGACCGGCGAGGTCGGGTTGCTGCCCAGGCTCTTCAGTTACGACGAGTTGTGTTTTCGATTCCAAAGTCTCTTCACTCTCCATAATTCCCTCAGTCTTCTCTTTATCTTCTTCAGTCTTCTCTTTATCTTCTTCCTCCCTATTCAACACTTCTTCATCCATAAAACCCTTCCATTTTCACTCACCTTAATCTCTTCCCCTTTCACCCGTTTCTTTTTTATCATGGTAAATTGGTCGTAACATTGTTTAAATATTGTCAATGTGAAAGGCTAACATAAAACCTTTAAAGTTGTGGCTCTTAATTAATTTTTTTCCATGTGTATGTTTGTTGTTTGTCTAGGTGAATATTTGAGTGATATTGTTATGGAGTGTGGACCATTAAATTTTCCCTTCTAAAGATGAAGAAGGAATGCTCTGATGGGTTAGAAAGGGACAAACGGAGAAGAATATACAACTTTTGCTCACAAAGTGTTTGACGAAATCTCTCCATCGGTTTCTTCTCTTTTCTTCTACTTATGTTTTGATTTTCTTGTGATGAGATGTTGAATTTTTATTTTAATGATGATGCAGCCCATGAATTGGTTATTATATTGTCGTTATCGCTATTTTGAAACTTGCACGACACATATTCGATGAAATGCATAAGTTGGAACTGCATTAGAGCAATTTGACATTAAATCAATAAACAAAGGTTTCTTTCCCTTAATATTAAAATTACACATCAGTATAGAAAACTATGATTCAAAATTACATTTATATCACAATATTTGCACAGAAACTAATTGTATAAGCTATAGCCTTAATCTTTGATATAGTCTTCACTTTGATATAACCTTTGCTCATAAAGTAACTTTGATAAGCTATGGCCTTAAGCTTTGATATGGCCTTCACTTTGATATAGCCTTTGCACAGAAACTAACTTTGATAAGTTATAGCCTTATATTAACCGAGATATCACATGAGCAATATGCTATAGCCTTCACTTTGATATACTTGCTAACTATTGTTAGATAGATTTGTTTTTTTTGGTACACTTTGATAGCTCTGAAAATTTTGATATCAACGTACGAAGTAAAGTTGCTGACTATTGTTAGATAGATTTTTTTTTGGGATGGAAAATATATGAATTTGTTTTCCCAAATTCAATTAGATTTTATATTTTCTACTTACATTATTGAATTGGGTTTAAGAAATTGTATTTTAAGTTGAAGTTTATTAGAAATATTACCAGAAATAATCGATTTGGGGATTAGGGATTGTATCTATGAAATTAATGAATTATGTAATTGAATTAAATTAACCAGAAATTATGTAATTGTGGATTAGAGATTGTATTTTATCGTATTCATAAATTCTGACATTGCATTTGCATTGAATTGGGTGATAGTTAAATAAGATTCGCTCAATTGAATCTTAAGGGTTTGAGTTGAACCATGAGTTTATATTTTGCTGCTGTGATATTGAGTTTTTAGCATTTAAATTGAAATGTGGAATTAGATTGTGATATTATTCAAATTTAGATTATATTTTTGTCATAATGATCAATTTTCGGTTAATTGTCAAAGGTAGTCTTCCGTAGATATTAACATAGTTGTGTTGGGATTTGAATGTTGTGATATTTAGTATTTAGCATTTGAATTAAAATGTGAAATTAGATTGTCAGATTTTACTGTGAATTAACATAAGTTGTGTTGGGTTTTGAATGTTGTGATATTGAGTATTTAGCATTTGAATTAAAATGTGAAATTAGATTTTCAGATTTTAATGTGAATTAAAATATGGAATGATCAAATTTTTAGATATACTTATAATGGAAAAGTGTTTGGACTAAAGAGCAAGATGGAGCATGGAAAACTATTGTAGATGTTGTTACTTCATGCTAAGGGCAATGTCTTTTTCTGTCAAATTTGGCACTATGACAGGGTTTCAAATTCAAATATGTATTTATTTTTGTAGATAACATGTTTTTTTAATTCAATCAAAAAAATACAGTTTCCCATGACTTATAGTAAATTCAAGTATGTTTTGGTATGGCTGATGCCTTGAGCAAATATACAGTAATATTTTGTACTTTCACATGGTGGAACCAAGACTAATACATACCTTTGATCCATGAGAAACTATGATTTTTTCAATGTAATGATAAACATGTGACTTGTATAGAATGATTTCGTAGTTACTGTTCTATTTTTGAGTTCATATTTACAAGTATGTTTGTTACATGAAAACGGTTGTTCAATTCCAATGTCAAATTTATATTTTCAATATCAAATTGTTAAACAGATTCGATTAATAGATGAAAAAGTTTTGGATTTCCAAAATTCAAATTTTGTCATAATGATCAATTTTTTATTTATTGCCTAAGGTAGTCTTCCGTTGTTACAAACTATTAACATAAGTTGTATTGCAATATGAATAAGCTATGGAAGCTCTCACGTAACACCTTATCAAAAAATTCAAAGCTACAACTGTTGTCCTTCCTTTGAATGGAATCAAGGAACTCAAAACTGTAAGGATAATCTACCGGTCTGGTTTTATGTTATTGTAATTCAATTCTTTGTCAAATTAACTAAATCACATTATTCGCTTTAGGATACTATTTATATTACAGTTACCATAATTGTCAAAGTGACGGTTGGTACTATTGAAGTTAGCTTTTGTAGAAAACATTTTCTGATCACATCTGTAGGTAATTTCTTTCGGCGTTACCGAACAATCCGTCTATTGTGCCTTTAATCTATTGAAATAAGTTCTTGGCACCCTTTAGGGTCTATTAATTTATTTTTCAGTTTTTATTTTACATCTCCTTAAATTAACAATCATTAGATACTATCTATAAATTCGAAACAGTTGTATTGCAATTCTGTTAATTTGAAACCCTTAAATTAACAGTTTTTATTTTACATCTTAAATTAGTAAAGGACCCGTGCATTCGCACGGGTCGCTTAACGTCGATTTATGATAGTAAACTTAAAACATATGGTACATAAACTAAAGAATACATAAAAACATAAGAGAGAATAAGAAAATTTAATCAGAGTCATCACTTATTACAAACTTCAGTCTGTCCTTAGTCACATGTTTAACATTGAGCCTCTTAGAATCAAATATGTAATGGAAAATGATGACATCTCTAACTTTTAAGTTATTTGAATTCGAATATTCATACCAACCCTTTCAAATATACATCTTAGTATGTGGCCTATTTCCCTTAAGAATTATACATTCATGGGGTTGCATGTCATCAATGTCCATTAAGGTTAAGGTGGTATGATCAACACAAAAACCTTTGCTAACGATATCAGCTGGAATTGTCTACAAAAAAATAATTTTTTTTTAGTTGTGGTTCAATAAACATTGAAACATTTTTTGAAAACTAAGTAGAATAAAATGAAAACTAAATTTTTTTTTGAAAAATAATAAAAATGATATATCACCATGCAATTTTTTCCTCCTTTATAAGATTTTGTGATTTCTTTCTTCCAAAACAATTTCACATTGAAACCCAAATTGTTATGACGAGTGATTTGATGGGGATTTACAAATTATTGATTTTGATTAATTTTTGGAAACAAAACAGACGACTCAACACTTTTGGAATGATCTTCATTGCAGATTGGAAACTTCACCCCCTCTGTTGTTTCCATGCTTATTTGTTTGATATACAATAATACAAATAAATATTGCATTCACAGAAAAATTTGTTATTACTATAATTAACAGTTTTTATAGTAAGTCTTAATAGTTTTTATTTTACATCTTAAATTAACAGTTTTTATTTTACATCTCCATATTATTAACATAAGTTGTATGCACCAAACATTAAACATATGTCATTAATGCAAATATCTAAACCTTTGAATTTAGATTATGATACCCTATGTCTTGGGAACAAATTAATTTAGATTATGGTCATAATATCCCATGTCTTGGGAACAAATTATGGTCATAATATCCTTGGTTTATTTAAATTTTTCAGTTTGCTCCACTTCTTCTCTCCCCGTCTTTTTTCCTCCTCTTATTTCCGCATCTTATTTTTTTGCCCATTAATCCTCTCATTTTCTTCCTTCTATTTCAATATGTCTTTTTTCAACAAGAAGGAAACCGTTCTATCTGTCCTCCGAGAGAAAATTGTGTCTGTTGACGATTTCAAAGAACATGGATTCAATTTCACTAAAATGTTCTCTTCACAAAACCTGGAACACTACTTTAACATTGTAGATGGGTCCATCTATCCTATTGTTGATAAAGAGTTCTGGATGCATGCATCCATTCTACTAAACGACAAGGGTGAGTGTGTTATCTGGTCTAATGCTTTTGGTTTTCCTATAACCATCACTCCTAAACTTATTTCAAAGGTGATGAAATGCGAAGATAGTGGAACTTGTCCCGAGATCTACCAAAGTGACTTCATTTTTTATGTTATGAATGAGGTCATGAACAACCCTAATAACTCCTTCATTGCTCTCTTGTCAAAGATCTGGCATCAACTTTTGGTGGGAAACTTTCGCCCAAGAATAGAATATCGGAATGTGATGACTCATGGTGACATTCAATTTCTGTATTTATTTCTTACTAAGGAGAAAGTCAACATACCTATCTCCATTTTTAGCTATCTTAAAGATAAAATCTTAAGTTCTCGCAAAGGCAAGATTTTCTACGTTCCATACGAAAGACTTTTATCTGAAATCTTTATTCGGAAAGGGATAGTCAGAACGATGCGGATGGCAGGGTTAACTGATGCCCTTGAGACCGAATGTGGCTCAATGTTGGATCTGCATCAATTATAAATTCAAAATAGTTGATGATGTATTTAGGGTTTCTTCGTTATATCTTTTTGCAGTTCTTCATGATGATGCATTTTAGAGTTTTGTTGTATTACTCATTTCCAATCAATGAAAATTTCTCTATTTCCAGTGTTCTTTGCGACGTTGTATTTATGGTTCTTATGTATTCCTCGTATGTGAACAAATGATTTATAACATAATAAATTAATGAGGTAATAAAATAGAAACTTGATATAATTTTGTACAAACTTGAAATTGACTTAAAATCAAATCCAACAACATCAAATATAACTTCATATCTTAGTCTCAATTTATCAACAGGGGCTGATATTGTTTTGAATTGATTGCTTATTTTATTTTATACTGTATCAGGGGTGAGATAGGCTTGATATCATCATTGACAAATATTAGATGACCTTCTTCGTATGCACTATTGTTGTTAGGTGCCAAATGTTGTATTAGTATCAATATCTTCTATGTAACAATTAGCATTCCTTATGCTATTTTTCTGCAGTAATAAAGATTCGTTTGCTTCTCCAAAAAAAAAAACTTGATTTCATAATAAAACTTGAAAATATGTAATGGCAGAAAAAACGGAAAAAAGGCAAAGGGGGTTCACATTGAGTGTGAGGTTGGTCCTTCCACTGAGGTTGGTCATAACTGTTAGGGATGATTGCAAAACAAGTAATAAAATGGAAAAAAGCAAAAGGGGGGGGGGGGGTTCACATTGGATCGAACCCGCGCCCTTGTGTATGCATGCATGTAGAGTATATTTAACCAGTGCTCTCTCCACTGGGGCGCAATGCCAATTCGTTTAATATTTACAATCAAATAAATAAGTAATAAACTTGGTAAAATTGGTTGAATGCAAAACAAGTAAAAAATGGAAAAAAGCAAAGGGGGGTTCACATTGGATCGAACATGCGCCCTTGTGTATGCATGCATGTAGAGTATATTTAACCAGTGCTCTCTCCACTGGGGCGCAATGCCAATTCAGTTATTATTTTCAATCAAATAAATAAGTAATAAACTTGATAAAATTGGTTGAATGCAAAACAAGTAAAAAACGGAAAAAAGAAAAAGGGGGTTTCACATTGGCTCAAACTCGCGACCTTGTGTATGCATGCATATAGAGTATATTTAACTAGTGCTCTCTCTATTGGGGAACAATGCCAATTCGTTTATTATTTAGAATCAAATGAATAAGTAATAAACTTACTTGGAAAAATTGGTTGAATGCAAAACAAGTAAAAAATGGAAAAAAGCAAAAGGGGGTTCACATTGGATCGAACCTGTGTCCTTGTGTATGCATGCATGTAGAGTTTCTTTAACCAGTGCTCTCTCCACTGTGGCACAATTCCAATTCGTTTATTAATCACAATCAAATAAATAAGTAATAAACTTACTTGGTAAAATTGGATGAATGCACAACAATCAATGTCTGCATCGAAAACCCATATTCCATTAAATTCATTTCGTCTTCTTCAATATTACAACCACAATATTGCAATAAAACAGTAACAGTTGCAACATTCATTATGGTTTTAAATTGCGGTGATGCAGATGCAATATTGCGGTTGCGGTAGTGTCTGTATCTGCATCAGGACGCAATTGCGGTGTGATCTTAAATCACACAAAAATTTGCATCATATCACCGCAATGACCGCATCATAACACCGCAATAGCCGCATCACGCTGCATTAGACCGCATCATGCCACATCATATTATGTATTGTTTGTAAAATTCATTTGGTCTACCTTACTTTCTACTTATATAATAGATTTAAAATATGTTTTAAAGGATTAGAGATATTCAAAGTGATAGTGAATTGTTAATGAGATATGTGTGTAAATTTAGAGAATAAATGGAAGACATATAAAATATAAAATAAGTAGGAAATTATAATATTTTATGTTGATAAAAATTGAATTCACGCCGCAATGACCGTAATCCGCATCGCAGTAACCGCAATAGCCGCAACCGCAATTTAGGATGATTCGTACATAACATCATAGAAAATTAAAAACAACTTGATAAAGCTATCCAAAAAACAATAAAGTTATCCCAAATATTACAAAAAAACCAAAATAGTTCATCCCTCAGCACTAATACTTCATTTGCACTTCACCAAATCCTTCACCAATAACTTCCTTTTCCTCTCCTGATGCTCCCAATACGTAGTAGCTTTTGCAATAACTTGGTTCAACAAAACATTATTTGACGATTGATGGAGGTAAAGTGCAAGTTTCATCCTGGTTGGAGTGAGAACCTGCTTATAATTGTAAACATTTAGGTGAATATGAAAGATAATTAAAGGTGAAATGTTTGAGAAATAATGATCACAAACATACAAGTTACATATATGATTTCATAATCACTACCGTAGGTACAGTCATCCATTTTGCAACCCACACTAGAACTAGCTGCTGACGAGCCCAACATTGTGGAAGTGATTCACTAATTACTCCATGACTCGTATGAGATCCCAAGGGATGGGGAGAAGCAACAACTTCCGTCACAAGAAACATATATCAGATTACTTTCACTTGTTGGCACTGTCTTCCGAATCCTCATAACCAAACTCAACTGAGTCTTCAACTGATGATTTTCCAAGAAACCATAACCACAGATCAAGGTTTGCAACTTGCATGTCCTCCATAAACAACCCCAAATGATTTTTCGAATAGTTCAATTCCTCACGAAGTTGCTCCATCTGATCAAGGAGTGGTGAGAAGTCAAGACTTACAATTCTGAACAGAAAATACTCGGGTCTGAATGCATGGAGTGAATGCATATGCAGGTTAGATATATACACATGTATTTTCCTGACATTTCTTTTGGAAAAATAAACATGCTATGATGCAAGTGCATTGATCATGGGTTCCAAAGTTCTGCGTAACAACGAGTAACATCTGCACAATCGGATGACATATGTACAATCCTTTGGACAACTACTATATAATCCATGAACAAGGTGAAGATATCAGGATCAAAGGTTCGAAACCAATTTGAGATACCATAGAAAATACCATAGAACCAAGTGTCATAGAACCAAGTATCAAAGAACCACACAGTCACCAACAGAACTGAATGTCACCACCGGAACAATATAATCACCATCAGCATAAATAGTCACCATCTGAACATGGTCACCAACAAAAAATACCAAGTCAACATCAGTATCAATTCACCAACGGTATTTGTAAAAAATATGTTCCCTCCCCACCTAACGGGTAATTCTAAACAGAACGGGGGTCCCTAATGATAAACAAAGTCGACGGACGGTCCTTTATCGAGCACTCCGCTATCTACACAACAGGGTGTAGGGCAAAAGCACCGTCAATTGAACCTCGTATGAGTTCGGTACTTTATGCCTCCTCACACGCACCACGGAATGCGGGATTCGACATGAACATCCATCTATCCTATATGTCTCTGGACAGGGTAAAGGGCCTTTTATCTCATGTAACTCCCACCCAAAGTATCACAGCACAACATCAACCAATATACAAGATATATGAAAGTAAAAATGAACGCCACATAAAATGCAATGCATATCATACAAAGGATGATGCGGTAAGGCTGAGTAAATAAATAAACACCCAATAGACAAGAAAATAAAAGCTAAGATCGACTCCTGGATGGACCAGCAAGAGGTCTGTATGTCCCCAGTGAAGTCGCCAGCTGAAACTACTAGTGAAATCATCTGATAAAATATCAATGAAGTCGCCATCTAACGTGTTTTATCCCGCGAGAGGAAAGTAAAACATCGAGTAAACCTGAGGGGGAGAAATGATAGTCTTACGACCAAGAGATCGGGTAAGGGATTCAATTACGCTAGGGGAAGGTATTAGCACCCCACACGCCCGTAATACTCTACGATATCCACTTCTACTTTCTATCTACTGGGTGTGGGTATCTATTTACAACCTATGTCTAAGGCAGAATGAATTAATGCAAATTATTAAGTACAAAAAGAAATATTTTTTAGTTGTGCCTACCACGGTTGCGAACCTTTGTGCCTACGTACACCATTCGTAGGGATCAAATCACTACGCAGTTCTACTTAAATTTTTTGATTGGTTGCAATGTTTTTATGGGGAATTCCATTCCGCATCCTCACAATTGCAACTCGTGCTTGGCATTGCAGCTTATCGTAAGTATTATGCTCAGCTGCTCACACACTTAGCAAATCGCTTGGATTTGAAAAGAAACACCCTTATTGAAAAGGTTTTCATAAAAAATGGTCCGAAGACAAAAAAGATTTAAAGTAAGGTGAGTTGTTTTTACCTTTGCAAAAGGGTTTGAGTTTATTAGCATGTATTTGATAAAGGAAATATTTTAGTTTTATTATGCAAAAAGGGGATGAAAAACATCTAACGGAAACTAACTAGCTCTATCCCTAATGTTGTCATACAAAGTGGATCTAAGTCAAGGATGAAGAGGGAATCTCTACCTATGTTGACATTCAAACGAGGAAAATCCTAATGTCTAGGCTCGAGAGCTACCCTAGCCGAGCGGTCCTAGGGGAAACTGACATAGTATCCACCTAGGTTGACAAACCAAGGGATATAAAGGGAGGAGGCAAGCAAGTGCTTTGGCAGAAGCACACAAACAATGCAATGCACAGAAAATGATACATACATGTGCGGGGAGGATGAAAGAAGTCCTATAGCCTCAAAGGTAGCGGATCATGCGAGTCAACCAGGAGCCTTCTTTCGGAGGAAAACCATAGCCACAGATGGAAATACCTGAGTCAACCAGGAGCTTCCTATGGGAGAAAAGAGTCACATCTTGATATGAATTACCAAGTGTGAGGAGCATGTGAGTGTGAGTATCAGCGTGTCAACGTGAACCCCGTGACAAAGTGTGGAGGGTTAGAATAGGAAACCCTTGCCACTATATATATGACTCTGTAACACGGTGGGAGAACTGACTTTGGATTATTTTGCGTTTGATCGCAAATGTTGCGGGTAGCAAGAGTCGCCATCGACTTTTCTTTTATCCAATTAAGGGAAGGTGAAAAGAACAGGAAAAGACCTTCGTTAGATTCTGAGTAAGGGAGATGATTATGAAAAGGGAAGATATTAGCACCCTTTTCATCCGTAGTTATCTATGGGCTCTTAATTGCTTTAGCTCACTTTTAAATCTGCTTTTTGTGTGTGTGTTTGAAAATGTTTTGAAAAGGCACTTCGCTTTGACTTCATAATGATTCACGCTGGAATGTATACGAAGTGTTCGGAAATGTTTCGTTGTGGAAAAGTGTTTTAACTTTGTAAAAGTGTGAGGTGTGAAAAGATGTTTTGATAGAGCAAGCAATTAAGAGTCTATTACCTACTCTGAACGGTCGTTTCCGTGTTATTTTACTTTCCTTTAGAATAGTGCTATCCGTACCATTGGTTGGTAGGTAACCCTATTCGTTGGATGTAAAGGAACATTCGAAGGGACATCAGATGGTCATAGAAGGCAACTTGTAGGAGTATCCTAGCACATTCGTAGGGACGATCATCACTTTTCGTAGGCAACAATCGAGGGACGAGATCATGTATTCGTAGGCAACATCGAGGGACTATGATCTTTGATTCGGAGGGACTATGATGATATGTTTGTAGGCAACAGTGCTAAGATACCCCCACGTTCGAGGGACTTGACCATTTGTTCGAAAGGCAACGAGAGAGAATACCCTAGGGGGTGCATGTGTGAAAAGTGTGTTGAATTCAAGTAAGTTTATCTTGTGATTTAGAGTTAGCTATGTCGATTTTATCTTGCCATACACGCCTAATTACTAACAGTTTATAGGTGCGGAAAGTAAAGTGTAGAAAGTAAATCCTACGCTATTACATGACTTTGGGGAAGTTACATAATTGAGGAGTGCGGAAAGTAAATCCTAATTAAGCTATTACATCCCATGAGCAGTTACATAATATTGAAAAAAATGCGAGAAATTAAATAACGAAAAAGAAAACTAGTCCTAATATTTTTGGATTTTTGAGATGTGAAGAATAATCCTAAGTCTAATTGATTTTAATTAATTTTTAAGAAATATTAGTTAATACTAACCCTAAATTAATTAATTAAAAAGAAGAGAAAAAATTTAGTGGAAGTTGTCTAATTAATCCTAATTGTTTAACCTATTTTACTAATTTTAATTAATTATGAAATTAATAAAAATAATAAAATATGGAAAAGAATAAAAAAAAGCAGAAGTGCTTCTGGAGGAAGCCATCCTAGAAGCTGGTGTTTTCTGGGAAATTTCTTGCTGGAGGCACCCAGAAGTTCCAACTGGGTTTCTCATTGAGGTGCCCAAATTGAAATTTCTCTGAGATGGATCCATAAGGTGTACTCGGGCGTGGCGTCTTGTGATGAGGTCCAGAAGCTGGAGCATCTGGCCATGTGCTATTGCTGGAGCCTAAGAAGCTGGAGCTTCTGATGCTTGTGGCGCCCAGATGTTGACACTTATGGCTAGGAAGGGTCTAGAAACTAGAGTTTATGGGGCGTACTTTCTGGCAATTCTGGGAACCTGCAAGGCAAAAAGAAAAATATTTGCAAAAGGTGGGGTTTGAACCCACGACCTGATAGAGAGAGTGACGTAGTGTGCGCAAGGTGAACCGCTGGGGCAGTGATACATCCATTCATCCTTCTAAACCCATAAATAGGTAAGGGTTAGAAGTCCCTGAGTCAGAAGCACCGGAGCAGTGCTCCGGTCGTCTTCTCCGGCATGCTCAAATGCTAAAAACCTGAAAAACGTATGAAAACGCAAACAAGAATAATCCAGATCCATAAATTAGGATGCTACGAATCTAATGGTAGTATTTGTTTGTCCTAAAACGGCTTGCATCGTGGAAACCGGATCTTCACTAAATTCATGCCCTAACAATGGCATCTAGTGATTTACGCGTCAAAACTAGTGGAGGATGGATCAAACCTGCTCTAAAATACTTCATGAACACATTAGCATAGTCAAAAATCAATGAAACAAGGTAAAAAAACAAAATACAATTTTCAACAAAACATGAATATGGATGCTCATGGATGGCACGATTTAGCATGTTCTGACCATGGATTATGATCCATTCTTACCCTACTGCACTTCAGGAACAAGAATCAATGCTTGGAAGCCCTTGAATCTGGCTGGAAGTTGGAATATGATTTGGCCAACTTTTGAGAATTTTAGGGTTCTGGCAAGGGCCCGGCAGCACGCATCAGGGTTGTCTAAAAGTCTTTTTGAACTTGTAAGAAAGCCATGTATTTATAGAGGAATGAAATTAGGTTAGGACATTGAGAGAAAATATTCTCCTTGAATGGAGAATATTTGATTTGAAAAATTTCACAAAATGTTTCCAAATATGTTCCATCTTCCCTCAATCTTCTTGGACGAAATTGACAACTTGTAATGAGCTATCTTGGACCCCAAGCCATGTAAATATCTAGCCCATCTTGCCTTATCTTTTATTTTTGCATTTTATTTAATTAAATTTGAATTTAAGCTATTAAATTCAAAAATAAATAAATAAATTGGGTGAAGGGCGTGGCTTGCTGCATGGTGATCATGGATTATCTTATGATCAAGTTTAAATCACAAAATTTTAGGCCCATTTGGAAATTTTTGGCTTGTACAATGTATTTCTCTTTATGCACCTCCTCAAAAATGCTCAACTTGCACAATTTGTATCTTGCTCAATTTTTGACATTTTTGGGTGTTCTTGGACTTTTTAGAATGCTCAAGATGTCTTCTAAACAGCCCTTTTGGTTTCATATTTATTGAAGTTTCCATGCTCATGGACACTTCTTTGCAAAAAGATGACTTTTGTTGAGTTTTCTAGAAGGACCTATAATGTCTTGATCCATAACTCCCAAATGAAGTATTTCCTTCCCTAGCTTGTGAGACATGAAGTTGTAGAGAATTGAATTCTCTTCAAAATGAGCTGTTGTGGAATTTTTTTTGATAAAGTATGTGAAACTTATGTCTGGTCAAAGTTCTATTGACTTTTGTCTAGAGAAACCCTAATTTGGGAACTTTGACTTCTGATCAGATCTTGACTTTTCTTGAAGAATCATGATCAACCCTTGATCAAATGATGAATATTACTTCAAAATATTGATGATGACCAAAAATTATGAAGTTTGACTGTATGTTGACCATAGTTGACTTTTTGTCCAATACAACTAATTTTCAACCATTTGAGCAATTGGATGAGCAAATTTGACTTTTAAGGCTTGAAACTTGACATAGTGATCCCTTGAAACATGTGATGGTATATGATGACCACTTGGAGAATTGGAAATCCATTTTGATTTGAGAGGAGCAAAACCCTAGTTTGGATTGATTGCATATGAGAGGGTTTGTCTGGTCAACCCTTGTGAAATCCTTGAGTATGGAATTGTGAATTGTCTTGAGAAATGGGAGGGAAAATTTTGGGGTATAACAGTTGCCCCTGTTCAATCTTCTTGTACTGGAAGGGTTAGATTGGCACGCTTGCCTTTCGTGACCTGAAAGTAGAAGATGATTGAACACTCGAGTACACCTGAAAATTTGCACTCACTGTTGATTGATGATGCGCTGAAATGGGCTTATAGATGCCATTTGGAGAAGATGAGATGGAGAGTGAGTCGTACGCTAGACTCTATATTTGTATTTTGAATAGGAGGAACATCGGAGATGGGCTTAAGATGCCATCAGGAGAGAATGAGTCGTACGCTAGACTCTGTAGGTGTCTTTTGAATAGAAGAAACACGAAGATGGGCTTAAGATGCCATCCGGGAGAGCTGATGCCAGGGAGTGAGTCGTACGTTACACTTCACGCTCGTTTTTGAATGAGGTTATTGGTATGTATTGATTTTTAACCAAATATGCATCATTCTGAAGGTGGAGAGATGTTGACAAGTAGTCGGAGATGGGCTTAAAGATGCCATCCAGGGCGATTGATAATAAGAGAGAGTCAGAATAAACCTTCGTCTTGGATATTCTCAAGGTGGATATTCGGCAGGATGTGGATAGCTTTCCCGTCTTGTTACGGGTGTTAATCTAATAGCTGTTGCCTGGAGACGATTCGTATGGTCTTTCAGATAGGTTTCCCGTCTTGTTTCGGGCATTAATCTTTGACCTGTTGTCTGGAAATAATTTTCATGGTCGTTCAGATAAGTTCTCCCATCTTGTTTCGGGTATTAATCTTTGACCCTTCGTTTGGAAAATGACTTTTATGATCGTTCAGATAGTTCTCCCGTCTTGTTTCGGGTATTAATCTTTGACCTCCCATTTGGAAAAAATAGCTTTTACCTGCTGGGGAAATAAATCTTGACAAGATATGGTTAGTTCTATGCAGATCATGATGCATGCGAATGTATGACGATATTACTATGATGCAGATATATGAATATAGATGTATGAATGTAGATGTATTTCAAAACATATCCATCTTGAAGAAGATGGGAATTTCCTGCTGGAGGTTTCTGATGCTCGCTCGGGGATAGGGTTGCTGTAAACCCTGACTCGGGAAAAAAAGATGTTTTTGATTCCTCCGATGCACTATTTGACCAAGTTTCGATTCTGGATATTGATGTTGTTGGAAGAATAATCATTGGGAGATACTCCGCTGGGGATCTTGTGCGTAGATTTTGCTGGGGAATATCCGATTACTGCTTGGAGGCTGACGTAACGTGGCAAAGCTGACCAGGACGTTAGAGCTGACGAGGCTCGAAGAATCCTTTGAGGTGATGAATCTGAAGTTTGTTGAAACCTCTGACTGGGGAATAAGAGAGATGTAGGTTTCTCCAATGCAGTATCTGACCAAGTTTCGAGTCTGGATATTGCTGCTGTCGGGGAATGATAATCATCGGGAGATACTCCGCTAGGGATGAATATCTTTGTGTATAAGCCATATTGGGGGATGATGTGATATGGAATGACCTGCTATTGCTTGGAGACTGATGTAACATGGTACCCTGAGAAGGTATATAAGTTTGATAGGATCACCGCTCAGGGACTAACGTGATAACGCTGAAGTATTGGAATACTTGCTGGGAGAAGATTAGTACTTCGTCGGAGAAGGTTTGTCTTTAATAGGGAGAGCGATGGCTCTGTGGGGATTGTACTCTTGTGAAAGTGACTTTGCGGGGGATGTATTGGTGACTTTAGTCGTCATCTCAACTCCTAGAGTTTGTAGTAAATATTTTTGTTCGTTCGCTTTTCGTATGTTTGTGAACAGATGTTTATTGTCAAATGCATATAATCATTCAAAGCAATCATTGGACTTTATGCAAAACAACCATAAAAATTAACATGGTAAAAAGGAACTTGTATTGATTTCGAAAAGTTGCATATGGCCAAGCAGTTTGTATACAAGAGACAAATAAAAGCTATGCGGAAATAATCTCGTCAAGTTTCAACTATGCTATTGCTCATATATTTCTACTATCTCATCTCCTTGCTGTCAGTAGAAAGCGAGTGACTCTATGCAAGCACAAAAGTAAACACTTACTGAAAATTACCTCCTTGCACGATAAGATTTTAAACAAACCACACACAGTTAGCACACAATATGCAGAATCGCCCTGAACGGGTCTTTAAATAAACCAGAGGGGTTCCTGAACATGCTCTAACTACGTAAGCCCCATCATGCATCTCTATTCCTACTTCTCATGGCAAATGAAAGTGGTAAACCCCTACTTCTCATTCTCTCTAGAAAAGCGGTAAAATAATGCATAAAAAGGGTAAGAATATACCAAACAGATAACAATCTGTATAAGCAAAAGCAAGTTAAAATACTCCGGAAAACTTCGTGTACTACTGACAAGCAATAAAGAAATCCGGTGAGCAATGTGTAGAAGCACCAAAAGCATGATTGGAATATGTGTCGTACATATTAGAATAGCAACAGAAAACATGCAAAGGATAACAATCCAGACAATGTAGACAAAGAATGCACACACATGGGTGCAAGATCGGGATATGTGTGATACATATCCAAATTGATCGAATAAACCTGCAAGAAGATGAAAAACAAGCAACGCGGACAAATAGTGCACACACATGGGTGCAAAATTAGGATATGTGTGATACATATCTAAATCGATTGAATAAACTTGCAAGAAGGTGAAAACCAAGCAATGCAGACAAAGAATGCACACACATGGGTGAAAAATCGGGATATGTGTGATACATATCCAAATATATCGAATAAACCTGCAAGAAGGTGAAAACCAAGCAATGCAGACAAAGAATGCACACACATGGGTGCAAAATCGGGATACATGTCGTACATATCCAAATCGATCGAATAAACCTGCAAGAAGGTGAAAACCAAGCAATGCATACAAAGAATGCACACACATGGGTGCAAGATCGGGATATGTGTGATACATATCCAAATCGATCGAAAAAACCTGCAAGAAGGTGAAAACCAAGAAATGCAGACAAAGAATGCACACACATGGGTGCAAAATTGGGATATGTGTGATACATATCCAAATCGATCGAATAAACCTGCAAGAAGGTGAAAACCAAGAAATGCAGACAAAGAATGCACACGCATGGGTGCAAAATTGGGATATGTGTCGTACATATCCAAATCGATCGAATAAACCTGCAAGAAGGTGAAAACGAAGCAATGCAGACAAAGAGTGCACACGCATGGGTGCAAAATCGGGATATGTGTCGTACATATCCAAATCAATCAAAGAATAAGCTCAAAGTACCTTGCATAATTAACAAACATGTTAAAAATAACAAGTAAAATGTATGTGAGAAAGAGTAGAAGAAAGCTTGGAGAAAGCATGACATTTGAACAATTAAACAAAAAAATTATTTTTTCCTATTTCAGTGAAGTAACGGGTTACTTCAGTGAGGTAACGAGTTACTTCAGCCAAAAAATGTAGGATTTGGTCACTGACTCTGAAGTAACGGGTTATTTTAGAATGGTAACAAGTTACTTCAGCGAGGTAACCAGTTACTTCAGAATGGTAATAGGTTATTTCAGTGAGAAATGCAGAATTTGGTCATTGACTCAGTGAAGTAACGGGTTACTTCAGAATGGTAACGGGTTACTTCAGCCAAAATGGCAAAAACAATAACTGTGTCAGTTGAAGTAATGGGTTACTTCACTGAAGTAACAAGTTACTTCAGCCAAAATCTGAAATTTTTTAATGTGAAAATGGTGAAGTAACGGGTTACCAGTTTAAGTTAACGGGTTACTTCACTGAAGCAATGGCTAATTCTTGCATTTTTAGGTTTTGAAGCATGGTTGAAGTATTTAAACAAACACCTAACCTACATCAATCAATATATGGTTTTCTACATGATCCAAGGTTCAAACCTAAGGCTAATCACATCTAATTCAAGGTTTCAAATCAACAAGGCAATAATATCAACAATTAACCTTTTGAATAAGCACTTTTCTCATGAAAATCAATTAATCAACAAGTGTTTATTTCTTCCAATTCTATATTTCATCATGATTATCACATCAAATCAAGATTTATCAACCTAATCCATGATCTACATTCAATTCATCAATCAAAACCTTGATTAATTATCAATTCTAGAAAAGTGATTATTCAAGAATCAATTATGTAATAGTGCTTAAATCAAGAATTCTTACCGTTGAAACAAAGAGGAGAACGAGAAGAAGAGATCGCCGATGTCGAATCAAAGATCGAAGAGGAGATAATAGAGAGATAGGGAGGCGCAAGCTTGGGGAATAGAAGAGGAAAACTTCAACTTTTCACCTCGACGCCTTGAACGTTCTTCAATGTTCTTCAATGTTCTTGAGAAAATTGGGGAAAAACTTGATTTGATTCTTGAGAGTTGAGAGAGAATTGAAGTGTGTGTTTGTGTGAAATTTTTGACAAATGAATGGCTTTTTCCATGAATTGTGAGAGTGAAAATTTATTTATACTTGGAGGTTTCCTTTAGTGAAATTAGACTCAAGATTGGGCCCAAATTGCTTTTGTCCGACAAAATTTTATGTACAGTGCCAAACATTGAGATCTGTGCAGAATTTGAAATCGGGCCGTTCATAAAAAATGTATGGAACGAAAATTGGGCATCTGACACATGTTGCTATTGGCTTGTGAATGAAAATTGAAAAGGACGTCTGTAACACCCTTGACGACCTTCAGGATCATCAACTGACTCCACAGACCAACACGAGTCTTTTCAGCATGCTTTGGCCTCACTCGCACGCTTTCCGGGAAACTTCCCAGAAGGTCACCCATCCCATAATTTCTCCAAGCCAAGCACGCTTAATTGTGGAGTTCTTATGATTAGGCTACCGAAAAGAAGATGCATCTTGTTGGTATAGGTAGTACCAATTAATCCTTATAAGCCTCTTTCAACCATGCAGTCCCATACCTGCATAGTCTCAGGATCCCTCTCATTCCGATGTGGCGACCACTCTTAGCCCTATCTGGCCTCGAGTGTTATATGCGGTGTAACCACCCCCGCCTTCTTTTGGACTCGGGTGTTACAACGTCGATACAAAATTTTAGACATCGGTCCGCTCAATTTTGATATCTCATTCAAGAGTTATGAACTTTTTAGTGTACCGTGAACACAGTTCAGCCATAAAACTCAATTTATTCCACTTGAAAGATATATTTTTTTGGAGGCTTCCTCACACAATCAACTTCTGACCTGAGAATAAAAGTTAGAGATAATATCAATAGGGACTCACCAATCAAAAATCATCCATAAATACCCAACAAACTAAGATTTATACATTCCGGAGCGTTTGAAACACTCAAGAAACCAAATTCCACTTTATTAAGAAATGAACTGTCAGAGTCCTTCCTTGACGAATTTGCTTTCACTTTGAACAGATGAATTAGAGAACATATTGAAATGGTTCCAACACTTGTAGAACAAACCCGAGATGACCCCCTGACCATAAAATCATGCATCAAGCATACGGACAGAAAAATATTAATTTCTGGTTCAAAACAGTCTGAACTGGCCGAAACGACCAGTATCTTCCACAACTTGAGATGCTATTAACCTCGTAACCATGAGATCAATGTGATGCATGTATGTTTATGATAATGGAAATATAATCCAGAGATGTTAAAATGAAGAGGGTAAATTTTGGAGTACAACACAAATCATCAAAAATTTCTAATTTTTCACACTTAGAAAAATTTCTAAGTTTGGCACAAAAAATGACTTGTAATGTTTTGCTTCCAAAAATGCTTTTCCATTCAAAATTTGCTCTTGACAAACAATGATTATATGAAATAGACCTCTTGAATGGAATTTTGAAAAATTAACCAACCAAAAAAATCCAAAAATATAGAAAGTTATGGTCTTGTGAAGTTGATGAAAAATCATGAAATGACTTATAATCTTTTGATCTCTTCAAGCAATTTCCTAACATCTTCAAGATTTGAAACACAAATGGAGATAAAGTTCACATCTTCCAGATTATTTTGCAAAAATAATGGCCTCAAGGTGATAAATTATGATCAAGTTATGATCTCTTGAAGTTGATTGATAAAAAATTGAGGAATTCATCAATCACTTGTAATCTTTTGACTTCTCAAGCAACTTTCCA
Source organism: Vicia sativa (assembly GCA_021764765.1). Taxonomy (NCBI): domain Eukaryota; kingdom Viridiplantae; phylum Streptophyta; class Magnoliopsida; order Fabales; family Fabaceae; genus Vicia; species Vicia sativa. The sequence continues at coordinate 86,509,890 of CM038797.1, forward strand.
AGCATTTTATATTCTTACTAATTGAAATAAGTTGTATTAGACATCCTTAGGTTCATTGTGGAAAAATAATGAGCTCCATGGGATTAGGAATGACCACGTTATGATCCTTTGAAATCATACAAGAAAGATGAAGTATCAATCTAGAGAGTTTGCAATCATGGATCCTCAAAACATCTTTTCATAAAATAACATCCTTGAACCAAAGAATATACATTCTAGAGATCCTTTTAAGAGTCAAATGGCTTTATAACCATCCACAAAGTTCACACAACCACCAAGATATGGTCCTCAGAAGCCCAAAACCCTAATTCCAAAATAAATGGCCATGGCATGGAGAATTCTTCATCTTTGATAATCTTCCTTACATATGGAGCTGTCATACCCCAAAATTTGCCCTCCATCTACTCAAAAGATTTCATACATCTATGCTCAAGGATTCCTCAAGAGTTGATCAGACAAACTCTCTCCTAGACAATCAACCCAAATTAGGGTTTGGTATCTCTCAAGTCAAGATGGATTTCCAACATCTCCAATGGTCTTCATGCCTCCTCATATGCCTCAAAGATTCTCCATGTCAAGTTTCAAGCTTCACAAGTCAAGTTTCCTCAGACAATTGCTCAGATGGTCGAAAATCTGTGTATTGGACAAAAGTCAATGTGGTCAACATACAACAAAACTTCGATTTTTGGTCAACATCCTCATTTTGAAGTTACATTCATCATTTGATCAAGGATTGATCATGATTCATCAAGAAAACTCAAGATTTGCTCAAAAGTCAAACTTTCTAAATTAGGGTTTCTAGGTGAAAAGTCAACTGAACTTTGACTGATCATAACTTTCTCATACTTTCTCAGAAATTTTTCCACCACATCTTGTTTTGAAGGAAATTCAATTCTCTACAACTTCATGTCTCACAAGAATGTCCAAAAAATGCTTCATTTGAGAGGTATAGCTCAAAACATTACAGGTCATTTTCAAAGTCAACAAAAAGTCAACTTTTTGTTTTGAAGATATATTGAGCATGGTAACTCCAAATGAGATGAGACCAAAGACATTGGTTAGAGGACTCTTAGAGCTTTCCAAAGAGTCCAAGAACACTCAAAAATGTGGAAAATTGAGCAAGTTACACCATTCACAAGTTGGGCAATTTTGGAAGAATGCACAAAGAGAGATACTTCAAAAAATCAAATCTTTTGCAAATGGGCCTACTTTTTCTTCATCCTAACTTGTTCCTCAAGCAATTAGGAGTGTCCAAGCCCAAAGCCACGAATTTTTGATTTATTTTTCTATTTAATTTGTAATTTATTCATTTAAATGCAAATTAAATCTTAAAATAAATTATAAAATTGAAATTAATGGCAAAGATTGATTTTATTCTTTCCTTAAGGTCCAATTAACTCACAAATGCCAGCAAATTCGAAATTGGAGCAAGAAAGGCAAGATTGGATTGAAATTGATCAAGCTTTGAATATTTGATTTTCATGGAAATATCAAATTTGATTTCCATTGAATATTGATTGATTCTTTCCAAATTCAATCCCAAATCCATCCAGTATAAATACATGATGCATACCTATCAAGAGAAGACGAAAAAATTGCTCTACAAACCCTATTCCAAAGCTCAAAAAACCGTGGTGCACAAGCAAGTGGGAACCCTACTTCCAGCCGTTTTCAATCGTTTTTGAGGTGTCCAACACATTGCTTGACATCTCCTGAATCGATCCAGACCCTCACATTGCTTAAAACCATCAAGAATCAAAGAATCCGAAATCGGTTTGTTCTTGAAATTTCAAAAATCGTATTCTTTGATTCATGCATTGTTAACATGTTTTGTGTTTGTTTTTGTGATCAGTGATGTATTTGCAAACTTTCTGGGTACTTTAATTGAATTTCCATGGCCTGAATCGTGTTATGCCATGATTAGGGTTTCCTATGCCGTTTTAGGATTTCTCTTATTAGGAAAAATTGGACCTCAAGACCCATACTGCATTCTAATGCTTCAAGGAATCGAACCATGGCCTTAGAATTTATTTATATTATGTTTGCTTGATTTTTTGAATTAGCCAGGGACATAGCGTCGAAGAACAGCCGACGCTAGTTTTGAAAATTTGAATCGGGGACGATGAAGCTTCGCGCGCGGTCTGGAGCTTCAGGGAGCGACACTTGTCTTTTTTCTACTCGATCCGGTTTTCCAACAGTGAAGCAACGTGGCTCAGTTGGCAAGGCGTGTGACTTCTGAAGACAAGGTCCTGGGTTCGATTCTCCCCAGGACCATTTGGTTTTCTCTTTTTCACAAACTCAATTATTTTCATATTTTCTTTTATTTTAATATTTCCATTCAATTTTAATTTCTTTTCATAATTTTATTTCTGCATTAAAAATTACCAAAAACATTTTTTCTTTTTGCATTTATTTCATAAAAACCTTTATTTAATTTAATAAATTAAAAAATATAATTTTTGCATGCATATTTATTTTATTTTTATTTTAGCATTTAAATCATTATAAATTGCATTTTAATTATTAAATCTTTTCCAAAAAATCCCAAAAAAATATTTTAACTTATTTATCTTATTTCCAGCATATATTAATTTTTTCATATCAAAACTTGCATTTTTCTAACATTTTTTCTCTTGTTCAATTCACATTGCGTTTTCCGATTTTCTTATCCTTTCGGTTGTCGATTCGGACGCTTTTCTTTTATCGCTTTATTTTTCAATAATGTAATTGCTCATGGGTTGTAATAGTTTAATTTAGGACTTTACTTTCCGCACTCCTAATTATGTATCTCGCCCAAAGCCATGTAATAGCGTAGATTTACTTTCCGCATTTTACATTCCGCATTTTACTTTCCGCACCTTATCAATTGCTAGTAACTAGGCGTGTATGGCAAGATAATAATTGGACATAGCTCACACTAATCTTCAAGATAAAATATCTGAATTCGACACACTTCTTTCACACACGCACCCCTTAGGGTAATTCTCTCTTGATGCTTTTCGATTCAAATGGTCATGTCCCTCGAACGTAGAGGTATTCTAGCACCGTTGCCTTCCAAACAAATCATCATAGTCCCTTCGATACAAAGATCATAAGACCCACGATGTCGCCTCCGAATACATGATCTTGACCCTCGATTGTCGCCACGAAAATGATGATAGTCCCTTCGATATGTGCTAGGATACTTCCTACAAGTTGCTTTCTATGACCATCCGATGTCCCTTCGAATGTCCCGCTTACATCCAACGAATGGAGCTACCTACTAACTAATGGTATGGATAGCGCTATTCTAAAGGAATGTAGAAGTACAAGAAAACGACCAATTCTGAGTGGGTAAATAAGTCTCTTAGTTGCTTGCTCTATCAAATGCTTTTCACACCACACACTCTTTTTTTTCAAAGTTCAAACTTTCTTTTCAAAACGAAACATTTCCGAACACTTTGTATACACTCCTACATGAGTCATTACAAAGTCAAAGCGAAATGCCTTTTTCAAAACATTTTTTGTCAAACACACAAAAAGCAATTTTAAAAAGTGATCTAGAGCAACTAAGAGCCCGTAGATAACTACGGATGGAAAGGGGTGCTAATACCTTCCCTTTTCATAACCATTCTCCCGAACTCAGAATCTAACGAAGGTCTTTTTCTTACTTTTACCTTCCTTAATTGGATAAAATAAAAGTCGGTGGTGACTCTTGCTATCCGCACATTTGGATACAAAATCCTACAAAGTCGGTTCACCGTATCACGTAATCGGCGACTCACTGGGAAACACCCAAAAGAGAGAATTTCCTTAGGGATTTCTAGATCATTTTATGCTTTTGTTTGACTTGTATGCTTTATCTTTAAGGGTTGCTTTGATATTATATTGTTGGGGATCCTACACCGGATCCGGCCTTTTAGGTAAGTAGCATTAGATCATCGCGACCGCTAGACGATAACTACGCGGTCAACATGATGGCTACGTTAGCGTGACACTTTGGTTGTCCCGATACTCTTCATTCCCAAGTTGAAGATAGTATTTGGCTTCGCGTGGTGTCATCAAGCGCTAACTAAACTTTTAGAACCTTAATTGACCCATCTTGGCCATTAGAAGGTAGTGAGATGGCCGACTTTGGTGTAGACCGAGGTTGGTTGATACTCGATGCTACGCTCATTGAGATCGACTTTTGGGACATTTTCGATCGACCACTTGGCCGTCAGATTGAAATAAGCGCTACGAGAAAGATCTATGATATGAGATTCCTAGAACCCGGTTACTATTATAGGACAGATGAACCAACTCAAACTTTTGGTAGGGTAATCACCTATACCTCATGCAAGCCTTAACCCTAGGCTCATTGTGTGAATTGTTTGTGTGTGCTAAACATGACATCATGACATCATTTGCATTGCATATCATTTCTAACTATTTCAAGGACCTAGGGATTTATCTTTGCTGCTTTGTAGGGATTATGGCTTCTAGAAAGACTATCCGAATCAACTTCATGGGTATCCCTTCTCAACTCAAAGAATTGGTTTGAAATTCCGACCATGCTCGGTTCATCAAAAGACATGGTTATCGCTTGATTTGGTTATCTCCGGTTTGAAGAAGATATGATGCATGTCCTATTCCAGCTTCTTTGATCCGAAACACCATTGCTTCACATTTCCGATTATCATTGGTTCCTACCTTAGAAGAGTTCTCTGCTTGGGGTACCTATTCTTGACCAAATGCCATTCACCGGTCTAGAAAAGGTTCCTAGGTACGAAGACATTGCATCAGCCTTACATCTTAAGCGTTCAGACATTGAAGCCAATTGGGAAACTAGAAGTGGAGTTAAGGGTTTACTTTCCAAGTTCTTAATTAAGAAAGCCCGAGAATTCCTCAAAGTTATGAGTTTCCATGCATTCGAAGACATTGTGGCCTTGCTAATCTATGGTTTGGTTCTATTCCCTAACTCGGATCAATTCATAGATATCAATGCCATCAAGTTGTTCCTTACCCGCAATCCCAGTGCCTACCTTACTTGGAGACATCCTACATTCTTCCACACTGTACCATCAAAAGACAAGGAACTCTCATGTGTTGTATACTACTTTCAAGGTGGTTTATTTCGCACCTTCCTCCATCAGTTTTGAAGAATGAACAAAGGTTGAGATGGTCTCAAAGATTGATGTCACTCTCTCATTCAGATATCCGTTGGAGTCTTTTCTCTCAAAAAGACTTCACCTTCATTGAGCGTTGTGGAGAATTCCCTAATGTACCACTCCTTGGTATAAGGGAGGTATTACTTACAACCCTTCTCTAGCTCTACGTCAGTTTGGTTTTGCTCGAAGAGATGGTCCACATGATATGCTTCTCCAAGATATTGTGTTCGATTACAATCATGATCTCCAGAATTACCGACGAAGGTTTATACACGCTTGGGGCATGGTAAAGAAGATCGATACCAAGACTTTGGGGCACCAACTCCATTCCTTGGGAACCTTACCTCAAATGGGTGCGAGCTCGAGCTCAAAACCTCATGATGCCATTCACTGCTTTACCAAGAATTATAGAACCTGTTGCTATAGGTGACGTACCCTATGTTGTTCTCCATCCTGACATGCCTACTGATTTTGAAGACGTGAAGAGATCCTGGATTCAACTAAAAGAAGAAAGGGATACCTTTGAAGCTCAGTGCTACGCAAGCGAGAAGAAAGTTCTAGAGTTGACCAAGCTACTTCACGAGGAGCGAAACATCAACGCTTACATCGGCACCAAGAGGAAGCGCCCATGGGAGACTTAGAGCTTTAGGGTGTTTATGTTTTCTCTTATTGTTTCGAACTATCTCTTGTACTTAAAAAGAAAAAAGAATAATAAAAAGAGTACTAATAAATGTTTGTTCATTGCTTGTCTAACAAATTTAAATCTCTAAGGTCCTTGAAAACATTGCATTGCATTCGCATAAACATCGCATAGCATAGCATAACATTGCATCACAGGTACATTGGAGATTGGTTTTCTCATTTGCTCGCTATTTATTTTAGCGTAAATGGCTCTTGAACAGATCACAAAGATCTCCGTGCTCGTAATGCCTCGGGCCAGAGATGTTCACCACTTGGTCCAAGGCCAAGAAGATCAAGAAGCTCATCAACAAGAAGAAGAAGGTTGTTGGTCTCCTCAACATGGGTAGACGCTTCAAAGGGGTCCTAAGGTGGTCACCGATCGAGCCTCTCGAGGAAGTGTCCATACCGAGGGAGTACCAAGGGTGATGAAGGTGAACAGTGAACCAAAGAAAGGAGGAGAGGATCATTCGATTATAGCCAACACTGATGAAGATGACAAGTACAAAAACTTGAAGACCGTCTCAATGCTGTGGAAAACCAAGATGTCCGGCTGAACTTTGATGATCCGAGTCTTGTTCCGGTGTTGTGATTCCTCCCAAGTTCAAAGTTCCTCGCTGCCAAGTATGATGGCATGTCTTGCCCTAAGCGCATTTGAAGTCCTATGTCCGTAAGATCAATCCCCACACCGATGATGAAAGTGTGGATGCACTATTTTCAAGAGAGTTTGTCCGAACCCGCTTGGAATGGTACTATCACCAGAGAATGACCGTATCCGTATTGGAGTGACTTAGCGATGCTTTCTGCATAATATGAGTACAATGTGAATTGACACCCACTCGCATGCAACTACAAAGCATGTCTATGGGTCGATGAGAAGTTCAAGGAGTATGCTCGGAGAGATTTAGCAGCGTAGTTCAACCACCCTTGTCCAATAGGAGTTGGTTGATATGTTTATGGAACACCGACAGTCCGCTCTTCAATCATCCGATTGAAATTCTTCATCCGGATTCACCGAAATGATATTGACAAAGTAGCATTGAAGCCGGTATCAAGAGTGGGAAGATTCATGTAGAGACATCTTCAATGTCGCAAGAAATCTTTGGTGCTAAGAAAGAAGCTAATGTATGGTCGAAAAGCCGAGCCAAGACCGACCGCTCAACTGTGGGGCCGATCTCCAATCCTACATCAAGACAACCTCACGAGACAACGCGCCGTAACGCGCCACGAAGACAGCATTTAAGATCAACATGCCTTTGTCGCAAGCCTTGCAACACATGTTGAACGCAGAGTTGATAACCTTAAGGGATCCTCCTCGAATGTCAACACTTCCTCTCCGAGTACAATCCTAATGCTAAGTGTGCTTACCATTCCAACACCCGTGGCACTAATCGACAATTGTTGGGCTCAAGAACAAGATTCAAGATATGATTGAAGCTAAGCAGATTGAATTTGATCCTGCTGAGACTCGAATGTGATCAACGCGCTATGCCTAACCATGACAAAAGTTCCAATGTCGTTGATGACGATACTTATGTTTTCAACATAGATGACTTGACCATTCCTCCGATGATTTAAGAAGAATTTGTTGCAAGCCGTGTCAACCGGATGCCCGAGAATTGTCGTGGTGCCCATCTCGCACTGATGGTTGTGCTTGGTTGAGAAGACGTGTTCGGCATGATGGATAACCGTGAGATACTATTTCAAACCACCGTGCGTGTGTGAAGAAATGTCTAAGTTGAAGATTGGCAATGCGAACGAAACTGCACTATCGTGTGGGATACCTTGGGGCAGCCAAGTGGAAAGTATGACTACATGGTGAAGTACACCGTCCTCGATAGTTACAAGATTCCTATTGAAGATGTTAAGGCGACCGGATGGGGTGACGATTTTAAGATTATGCCGATGTTAACACAATAAGGATTTCCTCTCACGATTCGTGCCTAGAGTGGCACCTCTCATTATCACTTCTCCAAGACCAGCCCATATTCCTCGACAAGGCTATCCTTGGAACTATGGAGTGATATTTACTATCATGGCCAAGCAAGACCCTCGACCATTGAAGATCTTACTATTGAAGCTACCATTCCCGACATTGACAACATCACCGGATCCAAGAAGGTGACCGAACCGAAGGGTATTCTCCGAGATCTCTCCTTCAAAAGACATCGCGACTCCACGCATTCTAGCTATTCCACCAATATCCCGCTAGAGGAAAGAACCTGACTCATCCCGCCAAGTACCAAAGGAAGTTACTGAAGACACCTCCAAACGAGAAATGGAGGAAATTCTGAAGATTATCAAGAAGAGTGACTACAATGTTGTGGAACAGTTGGGACAGACTCCGTCCAAGATTTCTATGCTCGCTTTGCTCTTGTGCTCCGAGGCTCATGCTAATGCCTTGGTGAAGTTTCTGAAGAATGCTCATGTGCCGCAAGACACTACCACTGATCAATTCGAGGTTTGTATTGCTAGCCTGGCTGCCAACAACGGCCTAGGCTTCTCTGATGATGATTTGACTCCTTCCGGAAAGAAACACAACAAAGCCTTGCACATCTCTGTCGAATGCAAGGGTACTACCCTGTCTCATGTTTTGGTTGACACCGGTTCTGCTTTGAATATCCTTCCGAGGACTGCTTTTGATCGACTTGATGTCGAAGGGTTGGTTCTGAGACCCAGTGACATAATCGTGAGAGCTTTTGATGGTTCTAAGCGAGATTGGAGAGCTCACTCTGTTAAAGTCGGTTCCCACTTTTGACTCCACATTCTTTGTCATGGACATCGTCGGCTTACTCTTGTCTACTCGCCCTTGGATACACAAAGGTTACTTCTACCTTGCATCGAAACCGAAATACCGGTGAAAGGGAAGGTTGTCACAAGATGTGGTGAAGAAGAGTATATGGTCACCATCTACTCATTCCGCTATCTCGAGATGGAGGGTGAATTCTTTGAACGTCAAGCTTTTGAAACAATACCCAGTCATGCCTGACTCTCCTCACCCCGAGGTTACACAAGCTCCGCCTAGGATGGCCTCACGAAAGATGCTCAAGCCACGTTGAACAAGAAGGTAGTACTATTTGGGACGGCTCCCGATCTTCCTTTCAAACCGACAAGACCGGTTTAGGCTTCACCATCAAGGGTCAAGATGATACGCCGCGAACGTGCCGCCAACTTCCTTTCCGCATCACCGAGTGGAATCCATGCTATAGAAGACACGACAACGGTTTCGACATCGCAAGTGGATCTTCCCAACCCGCATCATGGGCTCAACAATTGGAAGATCAAGACGCATACCAATCTCCTTTAGTCGAGTAATTGCTCTTGTTTTGTTTTGCTTTTCGATTTCTTTATATTTTGAACAATAAACTTTGAAAGCCTAGTGCCTTGCCCGGCATCATGGCTCGCTTATGAGGGTTATTATCGTCGTTTGTATTTTCATTCAATAAATTCGTTGGACTTTTGCATTCAATTGTTTGTTTTCTTTCTTTACTTTATCACCCTTCAAAAGCTATGTGTTCTTACACACACCCACGTGATACATCGCGTAATCACTCCGAATCTCGTTAATAACAATATGCTAGTGCTAAATATGACTCGATAATCCGATCTACCAAGTCAAGACGAAAGTGAGGAAGATTGTGAAGTGCCGTGAGAACTTGCCGATCAGCAAGAAGAGCGAGTTATACACCACGAAGAGCAAGTTGAGGTTGTGAATTGGGTACCGACGAAGATGTAAAAGAGATCAAGATAGGAGCGGGTCTTGAGAACAGTGTTAAAGAAAAGTTGGTTCAGATGCTACGAGACTACATTGAGGTTTTTGCTTGGTCATACGAAGACATGCCTGGTTTGGACATTGATATCGTGGTACACCGATTGCCGACAAAAGAAGGTTTTCTCCAAAGAAATGTAGGTTCGTCGATCCCGAGATGTCGAGAAAATCAAAGCAAGTTATGAAGCGCTCAACGGTTTTATATTTCCTATCCCCAGTGGGTTGCAAATGTGGTACCCGTGCCTAAGAAGGATGGTAAAGTACGAATGTGTGTGGATTACAGAGATCTGAACAAAGCGAGTCCGAAAGACGATTTTCCCCTTCCTCATATTGATGTTTCGTTGACAACACCGCCAAAGATAAGGTTTTCTCCTTCATGGATGGTTTCTCCTACAATCGATCAAAATGGCTCAAGATATGGAAAAGACTACTTTTGTTACATGGGGCACTTTCGCTACAAGGTTATGCCGCTCGGATCGAAGAACGCAGCGCCACTTATCGCGTGCCATGGTAACGTTATTTCATGACATGATTCATCACGAGATAGAGGTCTACGACGACATGATAGCTCGGTCACAAATCAAGAAGAACATCTTGATCATTTGCGTAAACTGTGAGAGATCAAGTGATCGAGACTTAATCCCAACAAGTGCACCTTTGAGTCGATCCGAAAACTCCTAGGGTTTGTAGTCGGTGGAAGAGGTATTGAGGTTGACCTGCAAGGTTAAAGCTATTCAAGAGATGCCGCCCCGTAGAAGGAAGTCGAGGTTTCGGGCCGATTGAACTACATTGCCGATTCATTGCACACCTAATCGCTACTTGTGAGCCAATCTTCAAGTTACTTAAGAAAGATCAAGTAGTAGAATGGAACGACGATTGCGGATCGATTTTGACAAAATCAAGGAGTACCTAGAATCCTCCTATTCGATGCCACCCAAGGAAGACCTCTCATCATGTACTTGATGCTAGAGAATTCAATGTGTTGGGGTAACATGACGAGTCCGGTCGAAAGAGCATGCAATATACTACCTTAGCAAAAGTTTACCGATCGTGAAACAAGATACTCACATGAGAAAACTTGCAACGCTTTTGCTGTCACGGCTAAGAAGATATGTTGACTCACACTACCTTGTTGATTTCTAAGATGGATCCGATAAAATACATCTTCGAGAAACCAGCTCTCTCCGAAGAATAGCAAGATGGCAAATGATCTTGACCGAATACGACATCCAAGACACTTCTCGAGCGATCAAAGGAAGTGTAGTAGCCGATCATTTGGCTCATCAAGCCGTAGATGACTATCGCTATGCCTCAATTTCAGATGAAGATGTTTTACTAGTCATCGATTGCGAAGAACTGTGCCCATTTAAGGACCGAACAAGGATCCCGATGGACTATGGTCTTTGATGGAGCCTCAAACGCACTTGGCAATGGCATTGGCGCCATCATCACATCCCCCGCAGCGGACATACTCCTTTCACGCCAGATTATGTTTCAGCGAACAACATGGTACGAAGCGTGCATCATGGGTCTTAAAGTCGCTATTGACTTAAGAATCAAGTTCTTACAAGTATATGGAGACTCTACTTTGGTGATCACGATTAGAGGCGAGTGGGATACGAAGCATCCGAATCTCATTCCGTGATCGAGAGCATGTTCGAGTTTGATTCCCTACAAGAGATTACTTTGATCACATTCCACGAGAAGAGAATCAGTTGGCAGACGCATTAGCTACTATGTCATCTATGTTCAAGGTTAGATGGGACAACGAGGCTCCCCAGATCATCATTGAGAGGTTCGACGAACCAACATTGTTGTGAGCTTGACGAAGAGAAACCTTGGTACTATGACGTGAAGAGGTATCTTGAGACTCGTGAATATCCTGCAGGGCATCCGTTAATGATAAGAAGTTCATGAGAAGATTCATCCAAATTCTTTCTCAGCAACGACATCTTATACAAGCGCAACCACGACTTGTGCTTACTCCGCTGTGTAGACCAGAAATAGCAATGCGTATCATGGAAGAGTTACACGAAGGCACATTTGGTACCCACTCCAGTGGACACACCATGGCTAAAAAGATTTTGAGAACAGTTACTATTGGTCCACCATGGAAGTCGATTGTCACCGCTATGCTCGATCTTGTCACAAATGCCGATTTATGCGACAAAGTACACGTGCCTCAGACTCTCGAATGTTTTAACTTCTCCTTGGCCTTTTGCAATGTGGGGCATTGAAATGATTGAGAGATTAAGCCCACGGCTTCCAATGGACATCGTTTCATCCTTGTGGCAATTGATTACTTTACCAAGTGGGTAGAAGCGACCTCGTATGCATCATTACTAAGAATGTTGTGGCTCGATTCATCAAACATAATCTTATCTCGGTATGGCACCCCGAAAGGATTATCACGATAACGGTTCCAATCTCAACAACAAGATGATCACCGAACTCTGCACGCAGTTCAAGATCAAGCATCACAACTCTTCTCCTTATCGGCCTAAGATGAATGGCGCAGTGGAAGCCGCCAACAAGAACATTAAGAAGATTATACAGAAAATGACAGTGACTTACAAAGGTTGGCATGAGATGTTACCATTTGCTCTTCATGGTTATCGCACTTCAGCACGAACGTCAACAGGGGCAACCCCCTTCTCTCTTGTATACGGTATGGAAGCCGTCTTACCCATCGAGGTTCAGATACCCTCAACTAGAGTCCTCCAGGACGCAGAGTTAGGCGAAGACGATTGGGTCCAGACACGGCTTGACCAGATCAACTTGATTGATGAGAAGCGACTCGCATCCATCTGCCATGGACAGATTTATCAGAAACGAATGATCAGAGCATTTAACAAAAAGGTCAAGCACCGAGTCTACCAAGTCGGTGATCTAGTAGTCAAGCGCATCATTCTTCCACAAGGTGATCCTGGGGCAAATGGACTCCCACCCATGAGGGACCATTTGTAGTCAAGACGATTTTCCGCGGAGCTATGATACTTAGCACCATGGATGGTGAAGACTTCCCACACCCCGTGAACGCAGACATAGTCAAAAATACTACGATGAAATAGACCCGCTAGGTCGACGAACCTAGGCAAAAATAAGGGCATCTGGCGAACCAAAAGGGTTCGGGCAAAATGAAGGATATATACAAAACATGTACACCGCAAGTCGAAAACACGAAAAGGCTTGGGCAAAAAGGGTATCCCAGACCGAAACCCGAAAGGGCGGTCTAGGCAAAAGTTAGGATTCAAGCGCACGACTATGTCTCTTCCAGATCATCCGCCTGCATACTATCAAGATTCAAGATTCAAATGGCGAAGATCGTCTACTCACTTTCTCGACAAGGAGATGAGATAGTCGAAATATATGAGTACTAGCATAGTTGGAACTTAACGAGATTGTTTTCGCATAGCTTTTTACCTTTCTTGTACAAACTACTTGGCCATACGCCACCTTTCAAATAAACGCAAATTTCTTTCTCTTTACAAATTTTGTTGTTGTCGTTTGCATAAAGTCCAACGTTTGCTTTGAACGACTATACGCATTTGACAATAAGAATCTAATCACAAACATACGAAAAGCGAACATACAAAAATACTTACTACAGGCTCCTGGAATTGAGATGACGACGAAAGTCACCAATGGTCCCCACAGAGCATGATCCCCACAAAGGTGTCACTCACCACAAACCTCCCCAGCGGAGTATGTATTAATCCACAAGCAGTGATTCCACTCAACCGAGCAACGTTACATCGCCTCAAGCAAGAACACTTCATCCCCGGATATTTCTCAATCCTCTCCCTTCTCCCGCAGCAGTATCAGACTCAAAACTTGGTCAGATATGCATCGGAGAAAACATACACCTTTTATTCCCCAGCCTGAGATTACAACGGACTCCAGACTCTTCTAGCCCGGTCTCTCAACAACTATCAAATACCCTCCAGCGAGATCTACACTCGGAATCCCCAGTAGAGCATCTCCTAAATTTCCTCAGCAAGATCTACATACAAGGTCCCCAACAGATTGTCTTCCAGATTCTCCTCAGCAGGGTCTATGAGATCTCCAACAACGAGCTTCTCAATCTCTACCTTCCTCAACAGTATCTAGGCCCAAGACTTGGTCAGATAGTGCATCAGAGGAATCCAGGATATCTTTCTTCTCCTTCGAAAGCGGGGTTCTCACCTACACAATTCCCCAAGCAGAAGTCAGAAATCTTCAAACAGAGCATCCGCATCTTCTTCAAGATGGATATGTTTTGAAATATCACAACATCTATCATTCATACATTTCTCATAAAATCATACTTCATGCATATGTCATTCATACACTGTCATGCGTCATACTTTGCATAAAACTAACGAATATTCTATCAAAGTTTCTCTTGTTTTTTTTAAAAACAGGTAACAGTCGCTTCTGACGCAAACAGGTCCAGGATTAAGCCCCGAACCGATGGGAAAACTATCTGAAAGACCGCCCTTGGTTGCCCTCTGACGACTGGTCCAGGATTAAGCCCCGAATCGACGGAAAACTATCGAAGACCGCTTGGTTGTCCTCCCGACCGGTCCAGATTAAGCCCCAAACCGACGGAAAACTATCCGAAGACCGCCTCTAGTTATCCTCCGATAACAGCAATGGATCAACACCGATGCACAATGGAAGCTATCCACATTTTGCCAATTACAATCTCCCTCGAGTAATCAAGACGAAGATTTATTCGATTCCTTATTATCAACAAGAACTACAGTCGGCGACGACTCGGTTGCTCGGATGGCATCTTAAGCCCATCTCCGACTACTTATCATCAAAGGCTTCACTTTCGAATCTGCATATATGGTTAAAAATCAATACAAACCAATAACTTCATTCAAAAATGAACACGAAGTCTAACGCGACGACCCTTCGGATGGCATCTTAAGCCCATCTCCCGCTCTCTTATTAACAACCTCGAGTCTAGCGACGACTGCTCCCCAAAAGTATCCAGCTTCCAAATGGCATCGTAAGCCCATTCCCGCATCATCCACCAAGTGAGTGCAAATTTTCGTGTGTACTGTGTTCAATCATCTTCTACCTCCGTGTCACGAAAGACAAACATGTCAATCTAACCCTTCCAGTACAAGAAGATTGAACAGGGGCAGCTGTCATACCCCAAAATTTGCCCTCCATCTACTCAAAAGATTTCATACATCTATGCTCAAGGATTCCTCAAGAGTTGATCAGACAAACTCTCTCCTAGACAATCAACCCAAATTAGGGTTTGGTATCTCTCAAGTCAAGATGGATTTCCAACATCTCCAATGGTCTTCATGCCTCCTCATATGCCTCAAAGATTCTCCATGTCAAGTTTCAAGCTTCACAAGTCAAGTTTCCTCAGACAATTGCTCGGATGGTTGAAAATCGGTGTATGGACAAAAGTCAATGTGGTCAACATACCAAAACTTCGATTTTTGGTCAACATCCTCATTTTGAAGTTACATTCATCATTTGATCAAGGGTTGATCATGAGTCATCAAGAAAACTCAAGATTTGCTCAAAAGTCAAACTTTCTAAATTAGGGTTTCTAGGTGAAAAGTCAATCGAACTTTGACTGATCATAACTTTCTCATACTTTCTAAATTTTTCCACCACCTCTTGTTTTGAAGGAAATTCAATTCTCTACAACTTCATGTCTCACAAGAATGTCCAAAAATGCTTCATTTGAGAGGTATAGCTCAAAACATTACAGTCATTTTCAAAGTCAACAAAAGTCAACTTTTGTTTTGAAGATATATTGAGCATGGTAACTCCAAATGAGATGAGACCAGAGACATTGGTTAGAGGACTCTTAGAGCTTCCAAAAGTCCAAGAACACTCAAAATGTGGAAAATTGAGCAAGTTACACCATTCACAAGTTGGGCAATTTGGAAGAATGCACAAAGAGAGATACTTCAAAAATCAAATCTTTGCAAATGGGCCTACTTTTTCTTCATCCTAACTTGTTCCTCAAGCAATTAGGAGTGTCCAAGCCCAAAGCCACAAATTTTTATTTATTTTTCTATTTAATTTGTAATTTATTCATTTAAATGCAAATTAAATCTTAAAATAAATTATAAAATTGAAATTAATGGCAAAGATTGATTTTATTCTTTCCTTAAGGTCCAATTAACTCACAAATGCCAGCAAATTCGAAATTGGAGCAAGAAAGGCAAGATTGGATTGAAATTGATCAAGCTTTGAAGATTTGATTTTCATGGAAATATCAAATTTGATTTCCATTGAATATTGATTGATTCTTTCCAAATTAATCCCAAATCCATCCAGATAAATACATGATGCATACCTATCAAGAGAAGACGAAAAATTGCTCTACAAACCCTATTCCAAAGCTCAAAACCGTGGTGCACAAGTGGGAACCCTACTTCCCGTTTTCAATCGTTTTGAGGTGTCCAACACATTGCTTGACATCTCCTGAATCGATCCAGACCCTCACATTGCTTAAAACCATCAAGAATCAAAGAATCCGAAATCGGTTTGTTCTTGAAATTTCAAAAATCGTATTCTTTGATTCATGCATTGTTAACATGTTTTGTGTTTGTTTTTGTGATCAGTGATGTATTTGCAAACTTTCTGGGTACTTTAATTGAATTTCCATGGCCTGAATCGTGTTATGCCATGATTAGGGTTTCCTATGCCGTTTTAGGATTTCTCTTATTAGGAAAAATTGGACCTCAAGACCCATACCGTTGCATTCGGAATGCTTCAAGGAATCGAACCATGGCCTTAGAATTTATTTATATTATGTTTGCTTGATTTTTTGAATTAGACAGGGACATAGCGTCGAAGAACAGCCGACGCTAGTTTTGAAAATTTGAATCGGGGACGATGAAGCTTCGCGCGCGGTCTGGAGCTTCAGGGAGCGACACTTGTCTTTTTTCTACTCGATCCGGTTTTCCAACAGTGAAGCAACGTGGCTCAGTTGGCAAGGCGTGTGACTTCTGAAGACAAGGTCCTGGGTTCGATTCTCCCCAGGACCATTTGGTTTTCTCTTTTTCACAAACTCAATTATTTTCATATTTTCTTTTATTTTAATATTTCCATTCAATTTTAATTTCTTTTCATAATTTTATTTGCATTAAAAATTACCAAAAACATTTTTCTTTTGCATTTATTTCATAAAAACCTTTATTTAATTTAATAAATTAAAAAATATAATTTTTGCATGCATATTTATTTTATTTTTATTTTAGCATTTAAATCATTATAAATTGCATTTTAATTATTAAATCTTTTCCAAAAAATCCCAAAAAAATATTTTAACTTATTTATCTTATTTCCAGCATATATTAATTTTTTCATATCAAAACTTGCATTTTTCTAACATTTTTTCTCTTGTTCAATTCACATTGCGTTTTCCGATTTTCTTATCCTTTCACAGGTTGCTCCGATTCGGACGTTTTCTTTTTCTTTTATCGTTTTATTTTTCAATAATGTAATTGCTCATGGGTTGTAATAGTTTAATTTAGGACTTTTACTTTCCGCACTCCTAATTATGTATCTGCCCCAAAGCCATGTAATAGCGTAGATTTACCTTTCCGCATTTTACATTCCGCATTTTACTTTCCGCACCTTATCAATTGCTAGTAACTAGGCGTGTATGGCAAGATAATAATTGGACATAGCTCACACTAATCTTCAAGATAAAATATCTGAATTCGACACACTTCTTTCACACACGCACCCCTTAGGGTAATTCTCTCTTGATGCTTTTCGATTCAAATGGTCATGTCCCTCGAACGTAGAGGTATTCTAGCACCGTTGCCTTCCAAACAAATCATCATAGTCCCTTCGATACAAAGATCATAAGACCCACGATGTCGCCTCCGAATACATGATCTTGACCCTCGATTGTCGCCTACGAAAAATGATGATAGTCCCTTCGATATGTGCTAGGATACTTCCTACAAGTTGCTTTCTATGACCATCCGATGTCCCTTCGAATGTCCCGCTTACATCCAACGAATGGAGCTACCTACTAACTAATGGTATGGATAGCGCTATTCTAAAGGAATGTAGAAGTACAAGAAAACGACCAATTCTGAGTGGGTAAATAAGTCTCTTAGTTGCTTGCTCTATCAAATGCTTTTCACACCACACACTCTTTTTTTTCAAAGTTCAAACTTTCTTTTCAAAACGAAACATTTCCGAACACTTTGTATACACTCCTACATGAGTCATTACAAAGTCAAAGCGAAATGCCTTTTTCAAAACATTTTTTGTCAAACACACAAAAAGCAATTTTAAAAAAGTGATCTAGAGCAACTAAGAGCCCGTAGATAACTACGGATGGAAAGGGTGCTAATACCTTCCTTTTCATAACCATTCTCCGAACTCGAATCTAACGAAGGTCTTTTTCTGTTACTTTTACCTTCCCTTAATTGGATAAAAATAAAATTCGGTGGCGACTCTTGCTATCCGCACATTTGGATACAAAAATCCTACAAAGTCAGTTCACCGTATCACAGGAGCACACACTCAAGATGACAAACTATATTAAATGATAAGAGGAGTACATAATGAGAACATACACTTCAAGACATTGAGAATTGGGGAGAGAAGGCATAGAAATAAACATATGAACTTATAGACTTCTTGAAGAGGAAACCTTCGCATCATCCACCTACAACACAACATCTAAAGAGAAAAGGATATACATGTCTTATAGCTATCCAAGTATCAATCATCATATGCAAATATACACAAACAAAGTTCTTGGTTTTCTCCTCAAGGTAAAACTCAAAGATAGAGAGAGAGAGAGAGAGAGAGAGAGAGAGAGAGAGAGAGAGATAGAGAGAGAGAGAGACCTAATTTGTGATCTTTGTGCAATGCCATGGTATGAAACGATAGAGAATCTTATGGGGGAAATTGGGGTACAACAGTGTCATCCATGAGTTTTTCTTTGTTCTTTGTGCCTTTATTGATTTTTACAATCCAGTCTTTCCTACCCATCATATGCATAGAACAACTAGAATCCAAATATCATTCCTCACTGCACTGGACTTCTTCTCTCATAGTTACCATAACATTTTCTTCCGCATGTAACTGATTATTATCTTTACGTATTCAGTTATTGCATATTTCTGCAACGCTCCCTAAACTACTGTTTGTACTGTTTCGTAGCCTTTTGCTGCTTCATTCACCTCACGTGATCATGACCAAAAGTGTATTCACTTAATCAAACTCTTGTCTAGAAACTTGGCTTCATCCCTTTGAGGTTCCTTCTTATTCGTCTTGAAATCTCTTGCATAATGACAAAACTTTTGGCAATTATAGCATTGGGTCTTGCTCCTGTCAAGCTTTCCCTGGTAGAATTGTATTTTTCTCTTCCACCAAAATTCTAAAAATTCCCTTAACTCTTCATGGGTCATTTTCCTTTTGACTTGTTCTTCTCATTGAACTGAGCTTGCAAAGCGATCTCCACCTTTGCCTTGTTGTTATTTCTCTCTCCCATCCTTTGCCCATGCGCATCAAGAGAGCTTTGAAGCTCATATTTACTTAACATCACAAGACCCATTGATTCCTCAATCGCCACTACAATGTTGTCAAATCTTGCCATCAAAGAACACAATATACAACATTATTCTCATAAACAATTTCTCCATGTGAATTTATTTGGTTCACCAATCAAGTAATTCTCGTCACGTAATCATTGCTTCTCTCACTTTCCTCTATTTTAATAGATTCAGGTTGACGTTTAGGAGTTTGTAACCTCACCACCTTCGCTTTGTCAGCCCGTGCATATACTTTTCCAAGATTTCCCATTCTTGCTTTGTCGACTCGCAATTACCAACTTTCTCAAAGTTGTCACCATCCACACATTGATGGATAAAAACAACGCTTTGTAATCCTTCTTTCTCTCTTCCCTATGTATTGCTCATTGTGCATTTATTGCACCATCGACAAGGAGATTCATCCCACTCTTGATCACTTCAATAACATCTTGGTAGCCAAATAACACGTTCATTTGATTGCACAATTTTTCGTAATTCTCCGCATCAAGGATGGGTAGGTTTGTAGGAATTCTTTTAGTGGAGACATAATTCATGTTGCACACTAGGTGTTTGATGAATCATAACCTGACTGCTGATGCCAAATGTTAGCAATTAAGACCACTCTTTGGTGAATAATGACGGGTTTTAGTGCAGAGAATTAGAGAGAGGGGGAGATATAAGGGAATTTGAGAGAGATAATTGAGGGTTATAATTTTTCTATTTTATTCATTGTCCATTACAAGGATACCACTAGGGTATATATACATCAATAATTGGGATACTAAAACATTAAGTAAAAAAAAATGTCGGACCTGGAACTGGTTACACTTGCTACAATCTAGAAATTACCTAACAGTTATAATTGGTTACTGCGAATGTGTAATCGGTTACACAAACTCCAAAAATACTTTTTCATTAGCTTATCGACTTATTTTAATGTGTGTAACCGATTACACCCTTGTGTTTACCGGTTACAACACTTAAAATACTCCAAATCATTTAACATATCAAACATTAATATATGAAATTATTTTACACTATCAATACATTTCAATTAAATTCAATTTAAAAATACTCTTTAATCGATTTTTTAAATAAAAGTATTGTATTATCATCGGTTCTTAATTTGGTTTGACACTACATAGTAAATTATATTTATGTTAAAATTCATTTTGACAATAATATTTATGATGATTATATATAATGAAAGAAAAGACACTAATTTACACAAATTTAAATTTAAGATTGGTCATATAAAGTATGGGTGCAATATATTAATTATACAAATGTATCATCCTCACATTTTACTATAGTTTTTTATAGATTTATGTAGTGATCGGTGGATTAATAAAAAAAATGCGTTTTTTTAACACATCAAATTTCAGTTTTACTATTTTCACGTTTTCATATCTTGGTATTTGGAGCAGACGTGCTTTTTTATTACGTAACGCGTAACCAAACACATGCTTAATGTAAATATTATTTACAATGTCGGGATTATAATTTTATCATAATTTGTTCAATATGCATTAGTTAGCTGTGATCTGTTCACAATAAAAAACTTGTTTTTTACACTTTTCTTTATGACATGCATAATACATGGTGTAATATTTACACATTGATAAATATTGATGTACACACTAAAACAAGAAAGCATAGTCCGTAAATGATGCCAAATAAGTAGTTCGAATTGGCAAAGGACCCCAAAGAAGGAGACAACGCGTGAGCAGACAACAGTAACCATATAGTCATACCAATCGACAAATTTTTTAATGTATCAATTCTTGATCTGAAGCATGCATGTGCCTATGGGACTGCTACTTATCATTCACACATGACACATGCATGGTTAAGTCCATATATGTGCCTTTTTTTTGTGATTGAATAAAACGAACCATCTTCCTCCCTTTTCAATGTTTAGTTTCTTTCAGTGCTATAGATAGACAACATGAATGGACTGTTGGGAAATAATGTCCGGGATAAG
The DNA here is from genome assembly GCA_021764765.1 of Vicia sativa. Taxonomy (NCBI): domain Eukaryota; kingdom Viridiplantae; phylum Streptophyta; class Magnoliopsida; order Fabales; family Fabaceae; genus Vicia; species Vicia sativa. Next base: position 86,530,977 of record CM038797.1, read on the forward strand.
AGACAGAAAACCTTAATCTTTGGATTTGGATGCCAAACTAAGACCTTATAAATAATATATTAAGGTTAAAAAATAGCTTTCACGTTTTGATTAATTACACATTTTTAATTTGGTTGTTTTTTATTTATTCATTCATTCATTTATTTAGTTTCATGATCATTTGTCATTATTAATTAATCAAATTAAGAAAGTTGTTGGGCCTTGAGTCCAATTATTTAAATATACAAGCGCATTTCAACATATACCCCCTTTACCTATTTAATTTAAATTATTTAGTTTTATTTTCTACCTTAGTATAATTTTTATTCATAATTGGTTTAATTATTTTAGTTAAGTTTAATTAGGTTATTTAACTAATTAAAAAACATGTATTTTTCTAAGGTTATCTAATTAGTTTCATTTAATTTATTTAGTCATTAGGTCATAAAAATATAAAATAATATATGTCATTCAATTAGTTTTATTTAGATTAATTAGAGAACTTGTCATTTGTAGATATTTCTTCCTTTGTACATAATAAAAAATCTTTAAAAATAAATTATTTTCCATTTCTCCAGTTATATTGCAAACAACCAGTTTTAGACTAACACAAATTTTTAAGAGATTTTAGTGGAGTACCACATACGTCAGGGGTGCTAAACACCTTCATCTTGCATAATCAACCCATGTACCCTTATTTCTTTTTATTGGTTCTTATATATTCTTCTCCCATTTCTTTAGAAACAATAAAGAGCGGTGAACGACTCTTTCTTTTTGGTGAATTAAGTTAATGAATAGCTTAATCTCTGATTTTTCAGCGCTACATTATCGTCTCCACAAGAATTAGTGCGAGGGAAAGAAAATCGTTCAATAGTCTCTATATTTTTTAGTTTTGTTTTGAATGGGTTCAAGATTAAAGTGCAGAAAGTAAGCATATGAACAAGAAAATAAATGCATTCTTTGGAGTGGAGAGAACTCGCCCGAATTTGAATTTAATTTATCCTATCAAATACTTAAATCTAGTGATTAATTAAACACAACCTAAATCGCTCGTCAATATCATCACATATCACCCACGAGCAAGGTTATGTCTAACACAGAGTTGAAAGAACAAATGTATTGTCTCATCGATGATGTCTTGCACGACTGAGCAACACAGAAGCATTAAGAACGAATACCCACTATGAATATTAAGTATAAATCTATCTCTAGAGTTTAGAACCGAATAAATACTCATCCAAGATTTGAAGAGTATATGTCTATAGAAACTCAAATCGTAGCACAAATTAAAAACAAGGATAAACATAAATATAGATTTGAGAAACAGATATTATACAATACCATGATCAGTACATTTACATAAAATCAGAGTAAACTTACATACAAACCCCACAAATGGAAACTACAAAGAGAAGAAAGGAAAAGAATCAGAATGTCTCGCGGTGTCAATCATGACCAAAGAAGCTTCAACCCCAAATCAATTAGTTGCAACCTCCATTGGTGTTGTCAAAGCTCCCTAAACTCAAAGAATGTTGGTGATGGAATTGGGAGCAAAAAATACCCAAAACCATAACCTAAAAATGAATAAATTATATTTATATAAACTTGAAATCCGTAGACCGCGCTAAGCCCGTCATACCGTGCTAAGCGCGCTCTTAGTATTTACACTTACACCGCCTTAACGTGCTAAGCGACAAAAGAATAAGGTAGCTACTATTTTCCCTTCTGCAAGCGCGCTAGGTTGCGTTTATCCTGACCCGGGACTTGTTATTTCCTCAAAATTGCATCTTTGAAGTTGAGCATTCAGCTCTTATTACCTGATGCTCTAACCATGCAATAAATACATATAAAAAAGATGAAAACCATCAACGAATATAATATTTACACAAAAACACTATTAAGCTATTATTTACACAAAATTTGGGGTTTTACTATAAAAACCATGAGAACAAAGTTGATAAGTACCACAAAATACTACTAATAATAACGATATTTTGACACTTATCAACTATCCTCAACTTTAAACATTGTTTGTCCTCAAACAAAGTCACACAAATATAAATAAACAAAAGCAACAATCAAGAATATCATGAATCAACAAGTTTGTAAAACGAAAAACAAATGTATGGTTCAAAATTACAAAGGTACAAGCAAAATAATACTTACCATTAAACTACAATGACAACATGAAAATGAAACGAATCCTAAATGCAAAAAGAATGTCAAAAATTCTAAAACCATACATGTTAAAAGATGAATCACACCTAATATACAACTTCATCAAGAGATGAAGAACAAAAACATAAGGGACTTTAATCTCACCCAACAATCAAGCTAACAATAAGTTAAATTATACATTCATCAAGGAAAAACTCATATTGAAAGCACAAAATCTAAAATCACAAGGACTTTCAAGGGTTGTAATGTGGATTGGGTTAACAAATAAAGGTCATTTCTAAATGTCAATGAAACTAAATTGCTTAAACCTATGAGAACAATCTATCCACACACATTCAAGCAATTGTCATACCCCAAATTTGTCCTACCCTTTTGCTTTTGTCTAGCTTAGACTTTACATTCATCTACATACACTTCATCCGTTTATTTTCACAACATGCATTTCATTCATGAAGCACTTTTGATTCAAGGCTTTCTTTTGGTTTGTGCCATATTTTTCATTAAGAAAAATATATTTGTATCAAGGTGCTATGGTCGGATTGAGATTGAAACATCGCATGAAATTTTATGGGATGCATCTTTGTGAAGAACAAATCTTGATTCAAAGTCTTAACATCATGATTTGTCAATGTTTATTCGAGGCTAGGGTAAGAAGATTCATTATTCAAAGTGATTGTTGTTAACCAAGTGATATCAAGCAAAGGTTAAAAGGTTCATAGCTTAATTAGAATACAAGACACAAATGTTAAGTTCAAGGTGTAATCCAAAATCAAACCCATTCATGAAACAGGGCGCACTTAAAACCACCATAGTTATGCTTAGTTGAAGCAAGTCTGCATAAAAAAAAAAATCACAATTACATGCGAAACATTCATTATCACTTACACTACCTCAACTACAAAATTGTATAAAATTTACAAATATCGAGATGCCTCCCAACAAGTATTTGTTTTATGCCGTTAGCTCGACGCCTTTACTTATTAACACTTCTCCATGTTGTCTCTTTGCATTTCTAGTTGTCACCAACGACTATTTCTAACCAACACTTTAGCAAACGTGAAGGAAAACAATAATATATACAATATACACATGTATAGAAAACATGTACAAAACAAATGATATACTATATACAAGTATTGGAAACATGTACAAATATACAAGTATATCCAAAATTCAAAAACATAGAAAATATAGTAATGTGATTCAATATCTAAACACCAATCTCCGACAAAGGCACCATTTTGTTGTTGTGGTATACCAGTAAGAAAAAGTAAGTATTTTTTGTTTTGTTTTATCGTCTCCATAAGGATTCGTGCGAGGGAAAAAATGTTGTTCAACGGTCTTTACGTTTCTGAGCTTGATTTTTGAATGGTGTATAAGTGTAAAGTGTAAAAAGTAAATTTCATGAACAAGAAAATAAATACATTCTCTGGAGAGGAAAGAACCCTTCGAGATTGGATTTCACCTACCTGTCAATTACTTAAATCTATCAATCAATTGCACGCAACCTAAATCACTCATCAATATAATCACATGTGAATTTCTTAACCCACCCCATGACCTTCTTACTCATCCGTGCTAAATTCCCAAATTGCCCCTGGAAACCGAAAATATAGTTTTGGTTAGCACCATATATCATGCAAATCACGTTGAAAAGGGTTGGGTGTAAATCAAAAGTATATTTCTGGTTTTAAACTATATGTAATTTTTAAATAAAGCGTGTATGTGAGACCAAATTTGGAATAAATTATTAATACTATATTATTTAGTATGGAACCGGAAATATTTTTCCGGTTTTCACCCAAATATTTCAAAATATGGTGAATACCGGAAGTATATTTCCAGTTCCACTCAAATATTTCAGAAAGTGGTGCGTACCGGAAATATATTTCCGGTTTTCTGAAGGGCATTTTGGGGTTTTCATGGGGTGCTCCCCACCCTTATGGGGTGGATTAAGAAATTCACTAATCACATATCCCCCACAACATAGGTTATGTCTAATGCAGAGTTAGATAACAAATATATTGTCTCATCATTGATGCCTCGCACAACTCAACAATATAGAAGCATTAAGAATAGATACCCACTGTGAATATTGTAACATCCCAAATTTTAATAGTTATTTATTAATTATTATTATTTATTATATTATGTGATAATTAATTGATTTTTTTAGAATATAGTTTGGTTCTACATCTCTTTAAGAAGTTTTGATGATAACAAATACAATTGATGACATTTATATTTTAACTCTGATTGATAAATATTTTGTAAAGAACATTGTTGCCTCCTAATTTTTTTTAATGAAAGATACAGATAAAGTTCTTATTCTGGAAGAAGAAGAAGAAGAAGAAGTTATGATTCTAGAAGAAGAAGAAGTTCTGATATATAATGAAGAATAACATACTAAGAGAACTTTAAAACCAATCTTCAAGATTATCACGCTCTTTAGAAGAAATTTTTCTCAGGTCGAAGCCAAACTTCTGAAAGCACCATGCTGCACTACAAACTCTGATTCTTATATTCTGGATGCTTAGTTATGATGTGTTACAAAACTCAAATGGAAATACTCAAAGTAACGGTTGTTTTCAGACAAGATCTATATTTAAGGAAAGAAGCACTAAATGCACTTATCAACATTCCTTTTACATATTCTGATGACTCCCAACGGTTCAAATGCAACCCCCATATAAAGAAGTATCATCTTCAAGCTTCTGTTGCCGAATTACACTCTTACAAAAACAACTCTCAAGATCTCATCTTAAATTAATTAAAGTTGTTTTTATAATTCATTGAGTATAAATAGTGTATACACCACAGTTGTGATATAGCTTATAAGAAGCACTTTAAACACATATCTTTTCTGCAAGTTGTTGATACCTTGAGAAACCAAGTTGTGGTTGATCTCAAGAAGACAAAGGCAGTTGTCTTTGTAAATTGTAATCAGGTACTGATTAGTGGATTAAGACCCCGTTGAGAGAGGCAAATCACCTTGACGGTGGACAGAGTAGTTTGATTTTAAACGAACCGGGATAAAAATCGTTGTGTCAAATTGCTTTTAATTTCAAAACCCCAATTCAAACTCCCCTTTCTTGTGTTTTTCAACCCTCAATTAGCATCAGAGCACCTGGTTTTGGGTGCTAACACTTAACCGTGTCAGATAAAAGATCCAGTTTAAAAAACACAATGGCAGAACTAGTTCAGAATAACAATGATCACTATGACGACAAAGGCAGAATCATCGATAGACATCCATTGTTTGATGGAGAAAATTTTGATTAATGGAAGGACAGAGTTGAAGGTTTCTTTCTTTCTCATGATGCTGATCTCTGGGACATGGTAATAGATGGCTACACTCACCCTGTTGACGCAAGTGGTCAGAAGATTGAAAGGAAGAAAGTTTCAGATCAACAAAAGAAAGAATTCAAAAATCATCACAAGGCCAAAACTATCCTCCTAAGTGTTATCTTGTACACTGAGTATGAAAAGATCACAAATAGAGACTCAACTAAGAACATCTTCGAATCCTTAAGAATGACACATGAAGGCAACACACAAGTCAAAGAAACAAAAGCCCTTGTTCTCATTCTAAAGTACGAAGCGTTCAAGATGGAGGAAGATGAAATTGTTGAAGCAATGTTCTCAAGGTTTCAAATCCTGGTAGTTGGTTTAAAATTGCTGGACAAAGGATATTCTATTGTAGATCATGTAGAGAAAGTCATTAGAAGTTTACCCAAGAAATAGGGACCCATGGTTACAACTCTCAAGCTTGCAAAAGATCTGAACAAGATCTCTCTGGAATAACTCATCAGCTCATTAAGAAGTCACGAGATAGAATTAGAAGAAGATGAGCCCCAGAAGAAAGGTAAGTCTATTGCTCTTAAATCTAACATAAAATTTGAATATAAAGCATTTCAGGCTGAAGAAGAAAACTCTGGAGGATCATCATCAGAAGAAGATGAGTTATCTCTGCTCTCCAGTAGAGTACAACAACTCTGGAAGAACAGACAGAGGAAGTTCAGAAATCCAAGAAGATCTAGCAATTTCTCTGATTCATCATCTGGATAAAAAAAAGACAAGAAGTAAAGAAATTGTCTGCTACATGTAAGGAACCTGGTCACTACAAAAGCGAGTGCCCAAAACTTCAGAAAGAGAAGCCAAAGAAGAAGTTTGACAAAGAAAAAAATAAAAGTCTTATGGAAACATGGGACGATTCAGATTCCTCTGAAGCTTCATCAAAATTAGAATATAAAAGAGCCAACATAGCTTTGACGACCAACATAGATGACAACTCAGATTCCTCTGAATCTGATTCTGATACGGAAGAGGTATTTCCTAATTTTTCTATTAATTTCTATAAAGTTGAGTTAGTAGAAAGTTTGTCTGAAATACTTGAAAACTATCAGAAACTTTAAATCAAATACAAGAATCGGAAACCTAATCTTGCATCCGATTCAAGGCACTAAGAAACTTGAAAGAAAACTCGAGTTTAAAGAAATGATTTCTAAACTAAAATTGAAAACTCGCTTTTAAAGAAGATTTACAAAAAGCTCAAGAAAAATCTGTTTCAGAAGTTCTAAGTGATTCTGATAACATTATAAAGGAATATGACATTGGTTTTCAAGAGTTTCTTACTAAAAGCATAGACAAAAGCAAGATGGCTTCAATTATCTATAAAGTCAGCAAAAATAGTAGAAAAGGTTTAGGATATGTGCCTTCTAAAAATGAAAAACCTTATTCTAAAGTAGATGATATGGTCATTAAATACACTCCTCTGAAATCTCACTTCACTTATGGTCACCCACATGACATAAAGTATACTAGTGAGTCATATTATGCAAAATCTTATGTTAAACCAAAGTTCAAACCGAACTTTAAAAACACTAACCAGAAAGGACCCAAAAAGATATGGGTACCTAAGGACAAAATAGTATATGTTGCAGATGTCTTTGACAGCGAAGTTAAAACACCAGTCTTGGTACCTAGACTATGGATGCTCTCGACACATGACAGGAAGAAAGCATATGTTCCAAAGTCTGGAACTTAAAGATGGAGGTTACGTAGGTTTCGGAAGCAACCAAAAGGGTAAAATCATTGGCTTTGGAGCTATTGGTAACAATTCTTTACCCTCTATTACTAATGTTCTGTTAGTAGATGGATTGATGCATAATATGTTATCCATAAGTCAATTAAGTGATAACGGTTATGATATAACCTTTAATCACAAGTCTTGTAAATAGTCATAAATATGGAACAATCCTCTTTAATGGTAAAAGGAAAAACAACATTTATAAACTCTAACTTTCTGAACTCAAGAGTCAGAATGTTAAATGCCTTATGTCTGTGGACAATGAGCAATGGGCCTGGCACAGACGATTGGGGCATGTTAGTATGAGAAGAATATCTCAAATAAACAAACTCAATCTAGTCAGAGGACTTCCAAATTTGAAGTTCAGCTCAGATGCTCTGTGTGAAGCATGTCAAAAAGGAAAATTTGCAAAACCTCCCTTTAAATAAAAAAAATGTTGTTTCTACCTCGAGGCCATTAGAACTTCTTCATATTGATCTGTTTGGACTAGTGAAAATTACATCCATCAAATGGAAAGAAGTATGGATTGGTGATCGTAGATGACTATAGCAGATGGACATGGGTAAAGTTCTTAAGACACAAGGATGAGTCACATTCTGTGTTTGCTAACTTCTGTAATGTAGTCTAGAATGAAAAAGAGTTTAGAATTGTAAAAGTCAAAAGTGATCATGGTGGAGAATTTGAAAATAATTATTTTAAAAAACTTTTTAGTGAAAACGGTATTTCTCATGATTTTTCTTGTCCTAGAACTACACAACAAAATGGAGTTGTAGAACGTAAAGACATAACTTTACACGAAATGGCTCGAACCATGATCAATGAGACTAAAATTGCTAAACATTTCTGGGAAGAAGCAGTGAACACAACATGTTATATCCAAAATAGAATCTCCATAAGACCTATTCTGGAGAAGACTCCTTATGAATTGTGGAAGAACAGAAAGCCCAATATTTCTTATTTTCATCCTTTTGGATGTACTTGCTTTATTATGAATACCAAAGATTATTTGAAATTTTTTGATTCTAAGGCACAAAAGTGTTTAATGTTAGGATATTCTGAACGCTCAAAAGGCTACAGAGTATATAACACTGAAACACGAATTGTGGAAGAATCTATTAATGTCATATTTGATGATAAGCTTGGCCCCCAAAAATCAAAGAAAAAAGATTCTCTTGCAGATATAGAAGTTCAAATTTCAGGATCAGAAGATAGTCCTTACAAAGACACAAGTCATGAAGAAGCCATCAAAGAAACTTCTAAAGAACCCATCCAGAAGCAGCGTAGCTCATCCTGAAGAAATGATTCTGGGAAAGAAAGATGACCCAATCAGAACTAGATCAACATTTAGAAATTCTGAAGAATCTCTCACGGGTCAGGTGACCTTGATTGAACCAACTTCTATAGATGGAGATATTCAAGACAATGACTGGATCATGGAAATGCAAGAAGAGCTAAATCAATTCACCAGAAATGATGTATGGGATCTTGTGCCCAAACCAAAAGGTTTCAACATTATTGGAACTAAGTGGGTCTTGAGAAACAAGCTTAGAGAACAAGGAGAAGTAATCAGTAACAAATCTCGACTGGTAGCACAAGGTTATAGTCAGCAGGAAGGGATAGACTATACAAAAACCTTTTCTCTAGTCGCCAGGTTAGAATCTATCAGACCTTTAATTTCATATGTTGTTAATCACAATATTACACTTTATTAGATGGATGTAAAAAGTGCATTTTTAAATGGTTACATTGATGAAGAAGTATATGTACACCAACCTCCTGGTTTTGAAAATACAAACCATCCATATTTGGTTTACAAGCTTAAAAAAATCCTTGTACGGTCTAAAACAAGCTCCCAGAGCTTGGTATGAAAGACTAAGTAATTTCCTTTTAGAAAAAGATTTTACCAGAGGGAAAGTGGACACAACTTTATTTTGTAAGACATTTAAAAAATGATATTTTGATATGGCAAATTTACGTTGATGACATAATTTTTGGTTCTACTAAAGCCTCCCTTGGGAGAGAGTTTGTTAAGTCTATCTAGGCAGAATTTGAAATGAGTCTCATGAGCGAACTCATATTCTTTCTGGGAATTCAAATCAACCATCTCCAGAAGGAACTTACATACATTAGAGTAAGTACGTTAAAGAAATTCAACATGTTAGATAGAAAACCAGCCAAAACTCTTATGCATCCCACGTATATATTGGAAAAGGAAGAGGTAAGTAAGAAAGTAGTACAGAAGCTCTACAGAGGTATGATTGGATCTCTTCTCTATTTAACGACTTCAAGACTTGATATCCTATATAGTGTTTGCCTCTATGCTAGATTCCAATCAGATCCTAGAGAAAATCACTTAACAGTTGTTAAGCAAATTCTCAAGTATCTGAAAGGTACTACTAATCTTGGCTTATGTTATAGAAAATCCAGAGAATACAAACTTGTAGGTTTCTGTGATGCTGACTTTGCTAGAGACATAATAGAAAGAAAAAGCACTTCTGGAAGTTGTAAGTTTTTGGGTGACAATCTGACATCTTGGTCTAGCGAAAGGCAATCCACCATTGCACTATCAACTGCTGAAGCTAAATATACAGTTGCAACAGTTGCAGCTGGATGCAGTACTCAGATGCTCTGGATGAAAAGTCAGCTTGAAGACTTTCAGAAATTCGAGAGTAACATTCCTATCCTCTGTGACAATACTTCTGCTATTTGATTATTTAAAAATCCTATATTGCACTCTAGAGATAAACATATAGAAATTAAACATCATTTCATTAGGGACTATACTCAGAAGGGAATTCTTTTATTAAAATTTATTGACACAGACCATCAATGGGTTGATGTCTTCACAAAACCCCTTGCTGAAGATAGGTTCAATTTCATTCTGAAACATCTCAGCATGGACTTATGCCCAGAATGAATAGTTTAAGTCTTTATGATTAATTACTTTCAGAGTATTATTTTTTTTGTGAACATCTGATTAATTATCCTTTAGAAGTTAGAGGGGTAATTAAACCAGGATTTATCAAGAATATCTGAAAGATGATTCAGCTCGAGATAGATGCATGTAGTTTACCACATCAACATCTGTCAATCTTAATCGCTAAGTCATGTTCAGAAAATGAACACATGTTCAGAAGCTGATAGACTGAAACTGTTGAGTTGATGCATTGAGGCACTGGTCACATTGGTAACTGTTCACTAAATCTTTACACTATCTCCCTTGTCAGCAATCATTTTGTTTCTTAATCATTTTTTTGTGCTTTAAATTCATTTAATTGCATGTTTTAAAGAAATTTTTTTCTATAATACTCATCTCTTATTACTTTTTCAAAACCACCGTTTTCAAATCATTTGCTTTCTCTCTTATTTGAAAAACCATTATTTTCAAGTTTCCTCTTTTCTTATCAAAACCCTAAGTCTGAGAACAATGGCTTCTTCATCCCAACAACAACAACAACCTCAAATCAACTCTGTTGAATAAGTGTTCACCGATCCTCACTGAATGCTACTCACTCCCTGCAACTCTCTGAGGTTCTCTATGACCTTCTGGTAGACTTTGACAGCATGAAGGAGAATGGACATGATCTTCTTGAAGAAGTGAAGTTTCAGGGATGGTCACAATATTTTGATCGTTTGATTGGTCCTGTTTTCCCCAAGTCGGTTAAGGAATTTTGGATTTATACTTCTGCTTCTCAAAATCAAGTTACTTCATATGTGATGGGGAAGAAGATTGTCATCACTGAAGATCTCATTGGCAAACTCATAGGTCATGATGGCAACCGCGTCAAATGTACTAATATGGATGAAAAGGATGGGTCTGGGCTATAAAAAGTGTCTCAAGAAATCTTCACTTCTGGACAACCATCAAACAAAATCAAAGATCTGAAGGATCACTTCATAATTTGGGCAAAGATAATTCTGGGGTGCATCAACCACAGGAAACCTTCAAGTTCTGTAGACTACATCAACATAGATCAACAGTTCCTCATCTATTTCATTGCCACAAAAACAAAGACTCATCTTCCTCACAGTCTGTTTAACCACCTGAAGACAAGTATCAAAGAAACAAGAGAAGAAGAAAGAACAAAAAGAGATTGGATTCCTCTGGGAAGACTCATCTTAGATATTCTGAGAGAGAATCAGCTGATTAATCATCTGAGTGAGGATAAACTTGTAGATGATCTGACTCTAATTATTGGCAAACCTCTGAAGGCTAGAACCTGAAGAAAATGAAAATCATTAACGCTATCAAGAAGAAACCCATAGAGATGATGGACGAAAGTGTCTCTGTTAGAAGGATCCCTCTGGAGAATTTCCCACTATTTATAGACATCGATGCTTCAAGACTAGATGTTGTTTGTTTTTATCTGGATGCGTGCAAAGCTGATGGCACGAATCCTGGTATGAATATTCAGGATCTTCATCAATTACCTCCAGATGTTGCTATCAAAGAATCAAAGAAGAGAAAAGTAGCTGATGAAGGAACCTCTCAGAAACATCCAAAAACTGCTAAGTAGAAAGGTAACTCATCTTTTGTTTCTATCTTTGAACCAGGTCTGACACCAACATCTACTTCATCTTCTCCCCTAAAAACCACTTTCTAGAAAATTCTCCACAAACCCTTGATGATTTTGACATAGAAATTGACACCTCCGTTCCCTTAATTGAACCTGTTACTCAATCACAACCAGAACATGCCAAAGTTCTATCTGATATTGAAACTTTTTACTCTGCTCTTGAAACTTAACAACCAAAAAATGCCACCGCTACTACTCCACAAACATCTCCTTCTCCATATCTAGAAAATCCAAATGTGTCCTCTTATCTCTCCCTAGAAATAACACCCCTTATTCTTGGAATCACTTTCCCTATCAACACTTCCCAATCAGATCACAATACCTTAACCATTCCATCGTCATCACCTCTCACTATTCCAGATCTTCCATCCTTATATGAATCTACACCACCAAATTCTCCCAACTCTCCCATTGTCCTCTATGATTCTCCATCTCCTCAAAGATCTCCAGACAATCCCCTCAAAACTGTCAGTGATCTAGATGCCTAGAATTACCTTATTACTTCCCCAAATAAAATTGATGCTCCCAAACCAAAACCACTACCCTCCAAAGTAGATGTTGGTGAATCTTTACTGGTTTTTGGAACAGGCTTGCTTGGATAATCTGAATCCAGCAGCTTCTGACTACCTATGGATTCAGTTCAGAAAATAGTTCATTTTTAAGTCTCAGAAGCAGAAGGAACTCTACTATGGAATCGCTCAGCAGAATTTCAGTGAATGGCTGCAGCTTCTTGAGGAACACATTGCCAACGCAAATCATCTATTTCTAGCCAACGCTCCATGGGAATCTATTGCAGCAACAATATTCCTCCGGAAACCTAAGCCTCAACCTCTGGTTATCTTTCAGGATAAAGGGAAATCTGTTGATGAGTCCTCTGAAGCTCCTGCTACTGAATCTCTTACAACTGCTGCAAATGAGGCTTCTCCATCTTCCTTAGTTATTCAAAATCTGGAAGTTCTAAAGAAGTAAAATGAAGAGGTTAGAAGAAGGTTGGACAAGTAAGATGAAACTAACAAGGAAATCAAGGAAATGATGGGAAAACAAGAAGCTTCAATGTCCGAGATCAAAGGGATGCTGGAGGCATTATTCTCAAAACTTACTCCTCCTTCTTAGTTTTCTTGTCTTATTTTTTGCAATTTGTTTTCATTCCGCATCTCTCTTTCTGTACTTCATTTTGAATCCTTGAATGAAACTGTCTTCTGCTTTGCTTTACTGTGTTATCTTCTGCCTTGTTTTCTTTTTTATTTATGACAAAAAGGGGGAGAACATAAGATATTTTGAACACAATAGTTACTGAGAGACTAAGTCTCAAACATTCTGATATCCCCTGCTTTATTTTGTCTAAAAGTTTAAACAGGGAACATCTATTCTGGAAAACAACTTATACTACTTGGAACTATCAGCACTTTCAACATACTTTGGACGAACATTTTCAGGGAAGTATAATGTCTTAACTTTATATGAATATTAAACTCAGGGGGAGACTCATCTTATTCAAAATATTTATGTTTTATCATCATCAAAAAGGGGGAGATTGTTTGAACATAGTTTGGTTCTACGTCTCTTTAAGAAGTTTTGATGATAACAAATACAATTGATGGCATTTATGTTCTGACACTGATTGATAAATATTTTGTTAAGAACATTGCTGCCTCCTAATTTTTTAAGGAAAGATACAAATAATATTTTGATTATGAAAGAAGAAGAAGAAGTTATGATTCTGGAAGAAGAAGTTCTGATATATAATGAAGAATAACATACTAAGAGAACTTTAAAAGCAATCTTCAAGATTATCACACTCTTTAGAAGAATTTTTGCTCTGGTCGAAGCCAAACTTCTGAAAGCACCATGCTGCACTAAAAGCTCTGATTCTTATATTCTGGCTGCTTAGTTCTGATGCGTTACAAAACTCAAATGGAAATACTCAAAGTAACGGTTGTTTTCAGACAGGATCTATATTTAAGGAAAGAAGCACTAAATGCATTTGTCAACATTACTTTTGCATATTCTGATGACTCCCAACGGTTCAAATGCAACGCCTATATCAAGAAGTATCATCTTTAAGCTTATGTTGCCGAATTACACTCTCGCAAAAACAACTCTCAAGCTCTCATCTTAAATTAATTAAAGTTGTTTTTATAATTTATTGAGTCTAAATAGTGTATACATCACAATTGTGATATAGCTTATAAGAAGCATTGTAAACACATATATTTTCTGTAAGTTGTTGATACCTTGAGAAACCAAGTTGTGGTTGATCTCAAGAAGACAAAGGAATGTTTCTTTGTGAATTGTAATAAAGTATTAGTGGATTAAGATCTCGTTGAGAGAGGAAAATCACCTTGACGGATGGACTGGAGTAGTTTGAGTTCAAACGAACCAGGTGTAATCGTAACTTGCAAAGTTGTAGAATTTTTTAGTCTATAGCAGGTGTAATTGGTTACTGCATGGAGGCTAACCGATTACCCGTGCAAATTTGGCAAAACTGGGCATTTTACAAGGAGTAATCTATTACCGCTCTTGTAGTAACCGGTTACCCAAATTGACATAAGCGTGTTTCTTTGAAAAACAGGGGTGTAACCGATTACCCTTCATGTGGTAACTGATTACCACTGAGTCTGACAACAATTTTTGGAAAACTTCTAAAATTCACAACTTTCACCTCGTGTGTCCGTTTAACACGGCGTTTGGACCATTGGAAAGATAAAATGATTTCCTATCTTATAAAAATAAATTATGATGTAGTAATTAATTATTTTACCGACATTGGTGCCTATCTGTGTATAGTCTTGAGCAGTGTGTTATGATTTATGTAAGATGATGTTGCATGAATGATTCGATTGTTTTGCATGATATTGCTTGTTAATAATGATGACAATGGCATGTATTGGCGTGATATTGATTAGTATGAATATCAATGCAAATTAAGTTGTTTCATGTCAGTGTCGCATGCATTCATGAAAGATGGCATGTATTGGTGTTATGATGTTGTTGCCCTAAGATGGCATTATTAAGATGAGGGTTTTTCCCTATTACGATGGTCTGTATTGGCGTTATTAAGGTGATGGTTTTTCCCAATTACGATGTTGTTGCTCTAATTTGGCATTATTAAGATGAGGGTTTTGCCCTATTGGTATCGCATGCATTGAGTAAGTGTCAGTTTCACTGCATTGCATGGTTGTTAATAATTGATTGTTTTGGAAATTGAATGAGTCTATAATGATGTTATGACGGATGTTGTGTTGTTTATATAAGTAACTATAACAATGTGTTTTGTAGTATTATAACCGATGAAATGGTGTGAGGTAAAGATGCATAATGATGTGTACTTGAATTGTTATCTGCTCATTATTATGCTTCCTCATATATTGTTATGATATCTCACCCTTTCTGTTTGAATGTTGCCTCTACGTGGATAACATGCAGATGATCCAAAGTAGCTTGTGATTGAGGTTAGCTGAAGAGTTACTTCAGTTGCGTAGATTGAGTCGGTGTCTGCTCTAATACGTAACACTTGGGGGTTTTATGATTGCTTTATTTTCTTTGGAGTAAACTTTGTATAACCATGTTGCTTGAGTTTAATTTAAGACTATCCTGATTTTTGAAAGATGATAAGTACAACTCCGGTTGGAGAATTGAGATGATTATTTATGGATGTTTTTCCGCTGCAAATAAATGCAATGAAGTTTTAAGACTTTTGAACATGTGATTTGTGTTGCATATCTTATTGAATGAGCATGTATGATGTACGAAGCATGTGACATCCTATTTGATGTTTTATTTTAGAAATTAATTTACTCTGATTTTTATATAAATTACCGACGGGGAAATAAGGAGTTACATTATTCCCCACTGGTCTTGGGGTCTGTGGTTGGCCATGTGTTCTTACAAGGAACATTCAAAGGTATTAGCGCTGTACTCACTAAGGAAGGTATTATTACAGTCTCATTGGGTGTGCCAATTTGTTGACTGTGAAATTTGGAAAGCAAGCGTTAGTCTTCCAAAATCTAAGATCTTTGTTTACTTGAAGGATCAACTAGATTGATCTTATGACAATAGCATATAGTTTATGTTTAAGTTTTCTAGATGTTGATCTCTTCGAATGTAAATATAAATTTGAAAGTAATAACAAAAAAATTATGAAAATGACAAGAAGATTAAGAGTTTCGACTAGAATTTTAAAGAAAATGTAAATGACTTTCATGAAACATAAATTGGCATTTGAAAATAAATATGGTGTTTATACGTACATTTCTCAGAAAAACTTGTTTCTCAATAACACTTTAGTACTTTGAGTAAATATGAGTAATTTATACAATACTAAACACACATAATCCTAATACTAAAGACTCCTTTCATACTAATTCGACACGAACGATCTTCTCTTTAGAAGATGACATGTCCTCACATGCATGTGATGTACCCTTCGTAGGGTTCCACGCGTCTCTTCTCAAAAAGAACATAAAAGGCCAAAATTAAGTTATTACCCTCATTTTCAAAATATTTATGTCGAACCCGCTTCGAAACATTCTCAAACGCTAAGTTTCGACCTTATATCATTTCACCAAATCTTCAGTCGAAATGTCATTATATCCATGTCGACAACAAACTTTAAAACATCTCCAATACTCTTGATTTTTCAAAAGACTTTGCTATATATTCAAACTTGAGCGTCAATTTTCCAGCTTCACTGTCAAAATGGGCTAGCCTCTATGGGTCGGCATGTCAAGCCTAATAAATAGCTCGTATGAACCACAAATTTCCCGTTAGGTCAGTATAACTATTTTTTTAAATGTCAATATTTATATTGTCTTAATCTAAAAAATACATTAATTTTTCTCTATTTTTCTCAATCTTTATATTAATATTTATATTGTCTTACTATATTCAATCGTTCTCTTTTATAAATTACTACCCGAACTCGACTTTATATGGACGACGGGCTACCCAACTTTTACTTCACTATTTCTAAATATTCTATTAGTTTGTCTTAGGTTAAATATATGATTACTATTGTATACAATTTAAACATGTATTGTTTTTAAAAACATATTATAGTATTTATAAAATTAATTTAATTTTATTATATTTATAATTAATAGTATGTGGTTTGATTTTAATTTTTTTTATAAAAAATAAAATAAAAATAGTTAGTTTAAAGTTGGATAGCCCGTCGACGCCGTCCATATAGGGTCGAGCTCCGGTAGTAACTTTTGAACTCATATATTCACATTCTCCCACTTATAAATGCTCAAATATTTGTTGACGCAACAATCAGGAGAGGATCGAGCGAGAAACATTCTTGTTTTCTGGACTTTTCGTTTGAGCAACACACATTTGTGGAAGACACACCACTTGTCCACAAAAAACATTTAGGTGATAGGTGAGTGAATTTTCTCACATTATTCACACTTGTATTATTTCTAATCAAAAATGAGTTGTGTATGGTTTTGGGTCGGCCTTCTTGGCCTACCCCATCACAAGTAATTTGTCTCGATCCTTTTCTGTAAACAAATTAAATTATGATGTAATATGTTACATCCGATTTCGGATCCGGTCCAAAATGTACACGCATCATTTAAAAAATGAAAATAAATCATCTTTCTTAAATTAGATTAAAAAAGAAAAAAAGTAAGAGAACAACACAGTTCTTGTTTGCATTTATTTAAAATAAAGAGACTACTCTAGTAAACGAACTAAAAAATGGAAGACTAATTAGATTATGGCTTAGTACTTTAGGCCTGTAGATTAACGGTGGCGTTACCGTGGGAGAGTTTGAATCGTCTACATTATACTAAACACATGCATGACTCACCACAAGACCATTCATATTTCCTATTTCATATTTGCAACGAGTCTCCACAAGACCATCATATTTCCTGTTTCATATTTGCAAAGCACGTGTATATAATGAATATTTTCTGCATATTTATTGTATTAGTAATAAATTGGCTTTTGTATGTTAATGTTATGTTTTATTTAAAATGTTAAATAATAATTATAAATAATAATGGTAGGATTTAAAATATTTAAACATATTTTTAAAGTGTGATTGAACTTTTCAATTATTAATATTTGAATATTAATAAATGATAAATTCAATAGCTAAAATATTAATATAGTTGTAACTTGGTTTTTAAATAGTTTTTTATTTAACTATTTAATCAATAAATTTTGAAATGGTTTATTAAATATTGAAATTATCATATATTTAGTAATTATTCCATATTATTTTAATTACTGAATTAATTTTTTTACTATTTAATTTTTCAATTATTAATATTTAAACTATTAACATTTTAACTATTATTATTTCAGTTATTAATATTTCATTTATTAATATTTCAAATTATTTAATTTATGGCTTAAATAGTATTGTCGTCCTTGTATGTTAGCGTGTTTTTGATTTTCGTCTCTATTCTGTTTTTTATTTTTTATTTTTGTTTTTTTTATCCAATTCTCCATATATTTAATTTGCGTTGATTTTGGTTCATAATGTCAATGAACCATTAAAAAAAAATAAAAAAGTTGATGTAGCTAACGTTTGCTTAGGTGACATGATTTTTTATTTTATTTTTTTACGTGGGCCCATGTATCATAAACCATACTTTCTCCACTACCGAGTCACTTGTTCTTTGTGTTTAACATATACAATACATATGTACATATTGTATAATGCAGTAATTTATTTTGAAATAGATGAAACATTTTAATTATAAATAGTTGAAATGTTTATTAATTTATTTAATAAATATTAAAATATTTAATAAATTAATTACTTAATAAAAAATCTTTTAAAGCTAATTGTTGAAATATTAATAATAATAAATCAATAATTAATTTTACGTTAATTATTTAAATATTAGTAATAATAGTAAATATAATTAAATAATAATTCTCATGTTTTTAATATTTTCTAATATTTTTTTAGTTTTTATAAATATTTTTCCGTTTTATTATTTATCATATTTCAATTTTAATATTATTAATAATATCTAATATATAATAATTAAAATATTAAGTAGTTAGATATTAATAAATTAAAATATTTAATAAATTATTGAAATATTTTTAACCTATTTAATATATAAACCATAAATAATTTTAAAATTATCTTAAATTGAATTATACAACAGTATTTAAATAAATGAAAGATAAACTATTTAAATAAATATTTAATAAATGAAATATTTAATAAATGAAATATATTATTGAAAGATTAACTATTTAAATAAATGAAATATTTAAATAAATAATTATTTAATAAACTAAATAGTTAAATAAATTATACTATTTATTTTATTAAATATTTTAATTATATTTCAAAATATAATTAAAAGGGTTAATACCTATTTTCACCCCTGACATATGGGGTGTATTTGAAAAATCCCCCTGCCAAAAAAAAAGTTCCAATAGTTACCTTGACAAATTTTAAAAGTTTCATTTTTTACCTTTAGGATGCCACATCACCTAAAAGGCTGATGTGACTTATTTTTTTGTTAAATTTGTATTTTTTGGTTATTCCACATCACATAATTCTCAAGCAAATGACCAGAATGCCCTTAGCTCCATTTATCTAAAAATCCAAAATTATTTTGCATTCTCCATGTTTCAATTCAGACCCTCTACGACATCTTCTTCCTCACCTTCTCCCCATCTCTCGCTGAAATCGCCGCATCAGATCCCACCTCTTTCACCGTACTCTCAGATCCCGGTTTCACGGCCGGTAATAATGCCTCCCCATAACACTACATCTTCTTCCTCACCTTTTCCCCATCTCTCGCTGACATCGCCGCATCAGATCCCACCTCTTTCACCGTACTCTCAGATCCTGGTTTCACGGCCAGTAATAATGCCTCCCCATAACACTAGTCCTACGTCTTCCCACACTCGATCACTCTCTCAGCCCTCGTTTTTCTCTCTTGACTCTCTTCCGCCTCTTAGTCCCTGTCCGTTTCTTGATTCTTCCTCCACGTCGCTCTCGGAGCATAATAGTGATATTCCGTTTGGGTTTTCTATTGTTTTATCTTCTCCGTTGATTCTCCGAGGAAGGGAAACGACGAAACCTAATCAGTTAGCGGTGAAAAGAGAAACAGGTTGGGAGAGAAATGTTGATAGTTTAGAGGAGAAGAAATCGTTATCTCCGTGTTCACAGTGATTTCTGGTGAAACAACCGCTAGTCTTCCAAACTATTGAATAAGCGTTATAACTGTTATGTTATTCAATCCCTCTGGTAACTTGCGGATCGACTAGATTGATCCTATGGGGTATCGGTTGGTATAAACTTAAGATAAAGATCCATATTTGAGACTTGTTTTGGAGGTTTTGTATATGTCAAAATACGTTCGATTACTTAGTGATGTGATCAAGTTAATAACGTATATTTGGTTCGAACAAACAAGAACATGCAGATTCAAATAGCAACAAAGTATATAAATGCAAGAATATTCAAATAAACTCTTAAAGTGTAAAAGATTTTCAAAGTGATGCGTGAAACGTAAAAGACAGAATGTAAACAAATGTATAAAAACTTTCGGGAAATAACAACGTAAATGTAAAGGTTTCGGAAAAGTAAAGAACTTGAGAATGGTAGAAAAGCATTTAAATGAAATGACTTTGAAAATAAAGAAACTTAAAAGACATTGATGCAAGATAAAATTAGACTGGAGGAATAAAGATACATTGAATAATATAGTCTTGGTGCAATCATACGTACATCATTCGTGCATTCGTTTCCCTAGCCATGTGGTATTTTGAATGTGACTGAATTTTAGTACAATAGATATGACACACGAAATCCTAACATTAAGACTCCTATTTATACTAATTCGACCATAACGGTCTAACCCATAAGATCTTGCCACGTTTAGAACATGCAACACACCATGCTTCTCTTGCTTCCACGTTTTTCGAACCGTTTCTTCAGCGCGTGTTTCAACTCCTTTTATCCCGCTTGCGTTTTGAATTTCAAATGTATCACTCGCTTCGATCTCGAACCCATTTCCTCTGGTATGATTCTATTACTCGATCGAAGCTTGTTTCACATATATCACCAAGATTTACATTCGACATTCCTAACTCAATACATCCATTCAAGGGCTAATTCCTTTCTTTCCAAACTATGATATTCACTATATTCCTTGAATACTTTAACGTCATCTCGTCTCGAGCTCCATGATATTTCTTCGAATCACAAGACATCAAAATCTTCAGCTAACAAAATGCCCCTTTAAAATATGTATTTCGAATCCCTTTTTAAGAAATACTTATTTTAAATATATCTACAAGATTTTGATGTGACTCTTGAGTAATTATGACCCATACATCATTTCCATCATGTCAATCACGATGACCCCGGTTTCGAACCACTTTTACACAAGAACCACGGTATGGTGCATTTATTGAAAGCAATGATTATCCTTAATCACGCCATTACCAATACTAACTTCACGCCACCTCATCTTGTAACCAACCCACGCCTCCCACGTAACTTGGCATTAGTTGGTGAGTGTTTCCACCCTCACTATAAAACCAAACAAACTTTAGTCTTTCCACTTTTCCACACTCTGAATCTTATTCTTCCTTTCTTTCTCGTAAAACCCTAATCTCTTTAATCAAACCCCAACAATGTCTTCATCAACATCCTGTAAAAAGATTTCTAAGAAGAAGAATAAGAACACTGGAACAATTTTGGAAAGCAAGGTTGGCACTCACCAAGGTCATCCTGTACTTATGCCCTGTGGACTCTCCAAAGAACAAGAGCTCTTATATTCCTCTCGTGTATTAATCCCTACTAACGCTCGAAAAGATTTGCCCTAATGGGTCCCTTACGGTTTTGAGATTCTTAAGGATACACGAAACATATTTCGTCTGCATTACGATTTCAAACCTTTATTCAATACCATGGAAAACCCTAGGGTAGGAACGAAAATGTCAATGATCCTGTTACAAAGGACGTAGAAACTCCTATGACTACCCCAAAAGATCCTTTCATTCGGACTATGTCAAAACAACTTTAAACCATTTCGATCTGTCCAATCACGATGTAGCATATCAAAACCGGTTCGCCAAAATGGAAGTTAAGAAAGGACATCGATGGGAGGAATTAGGTATCTATAATTTCCTAAAATTATCCAAACCAGCTTCACATACATCCTCATTATTCGCATCCCTGTATTTCTGGGATAGCACCTATAATACCTTCCACCTTCCCGGAGGGATGATCACACCCACATTCTTTGACATAACTGCCATCACTGGACTAACACCCGTAGGGGAAACATATGTTCCTGATGCTGAGGAACATTCAAGTATTATCGATTTCGATATCAAACTAGCCAGCTTCTCCAAATTCATCAGTCATTACCATACAGAAGGTGATAGTGTCTCTGATGTTGAACACATTGCCTTCCTTACCCTTTGGCTATCACGATATGTTTTCTGCAGCAGGTCACTTCAAGTAGCTAGTAGGTTCATTCCTCTGGCAAGAGATTTGCATGAGAACAGGAGGATTAACTTAGCGAACTCCGCTAGTTGACCTTTATGAGAGCCCGAGATCACCGCTTCGAGCTTGAAATCTCATACCTCCAAGAACATCTTGTTAGTCGGTCCCTTCTGGTTGCTCCAGTTATGGCTAAATGCTATGTTCGAGTCTTCGCTCTCCACCGCAGATACTATTAATGAGCAAGATCCAGAGATAGTTGATCGAAACGTTGAGGGCACGAGGCTAAGGAGGCGGCTCCTAGTGATGACAAGGCCGATTTCCGTGTTTCATTTTCAAAGTACATTATACTTTCTCCGAACAACATGAATTTAAAGAAACTATGGCGCCTTTTGCTTCGAGGACTCATGGACCATCATGGTTCACTATGTCTCTTTCGGAGGCTGCTAAATGCAAGGAAATCCAAGATATCTGGAAGGCCTTTTTATTACCAAGACTGATCTCCTCAAGAATTACTCCGACCAAGAACCGGATCCTCTTATTTGCCTATCAACCTAACCGTTTCGAGACAATTTAGTGCGTGTCAATTAATACCTGAACCCTTGTTCCAAACTCAAAGCGCCATTACCTCTGGTCGAACTTTTAAAGCCAGAGATGCCAAGCTTCAACAAGAACAATATCAAAAGTTCGCCCAATTCAACTTAATCCTTTCGAACCGCTCCCTTTCTTCAAAGAGTTTTCTAGATTGGTGGATTAAATTCTATCAATCTCATATGTTTGACACTCTTACCATTCAAGCTAAACTGACTGCTGCGTTCGATGTGCAGGTACACAAAAAGAAAGGTAGGTTGACCCACGCTCGAGAGATTAAAGCTTTCAATTACTTGAAACTACTTATGATCCCACACGCGCAAACCATCAGATATCGAGCGGCTCAAACCTTGAGGAAAAATTTAAAGAAAAATTTCTAAGTTCAAACTCCCTTCAGGTTGTCACCGAGGATAGGTATAGGTTGGCACTCGAAATGCATCCACCTAAATTTCCACAACTACCTACCTCGAATTGGCTCGCTTGGTTTCCTCCATATCCTTGGTGGTTAATTTGCGGAAATGCTCAAATATAAATCCCACAAGAAACTAAAGCCATCCGAGACCGTGACATGGGCTCGACATCGGCTTCATAATTTCCGGACCTCTTCGCTATGACCTTTCCGCCATGTCGATTCTTTCGAAAGAGGGCGCGAATGTTTTGGGAAATCCCAAATATTTATTACTTTCTTTGTTTTAACTCGTTTTAATTGCTTGATTTCTAGCCCTCGGGATCGGGACTCTCGCATCGAAGACCAAGGAAGGAGCAGTTCTCAACAATCCCACGAGACAAATGATAGTGTGCCTAAAGTGACTCCAACAATCAATCCCGCAACTACAACAACGAACACCGCGCCCACTCCAACAACTACTCAAGTCACCCCACCTACAACAACTGTCCGATTCAAGGTAAACAATTTATCCCGCTATTTCGAAATAGGTCTGATTTTTCTATAACTTGAGTCTAAATTGCGTTTTGTACCATTTCAGACAAGTAAACTTCCTCCGACCACTCCAAAAAAGAGAAAAACTAGCACCATTGGGAAGACTCGCAAAACTGGAGAAAGTTCTACAACGGCTTTGCAAAAGAAACAGAAAAGAGACATACCAAAGGATACTGACGTCTCTGGACTTGATTCAAGAGATGTTGCTCCCACATACCAATCCAAAATTCCACCTACGACCTCCAATGTAATATTGGAACATCTAGACAGTAACATATCTACGGATAACCCACAGGTAAGTTTACTTCGAATTCTTAAAATGATTATTCGTACCTTAGTTATCAGTTTCTAATCTTCTTTTTTTTTCTTTTTTCTCCATGTAGGATGATTCGACCCGGATCCCAACCACTTGACTCCTCCTCCGAGCATCCGCTCCGATTCACTCTTCTCCTCATGGGGATTGAATAACCCGCAAAAAAGAGGCTCTTCTAATATGGCATTCCCAATGGAGCTTGATCGACCTGATGATCAAGGCACTTCGCCTCCTCTCAAGGAGACCAATGAAATAATGCCTGAAGATGCTACAGAACTACCTTCAGAGGTTCTTCACCCAAAATCTCCTCCAACAATCCCTCAAGAGCGTGAACAAATACCTCAAAGAAGATGAAAACCACGCGCCTCAAGAGAGTGAAGATTCTAGTGAGGAAGGTCCGAGGATGAAGAAGGAGAAGACGCTCAAGAGGTTTCGAGCGAAAGAACGGGGTCTGATGTTGATGGTGATCAGAATGATGATATCGAAGTGGTGGACTTGGCTGATGATGAACAAGATGATGGAAACGTGAATAACGACGGTGATGGTCTTCGTACTAATGAACCAATGGACTTGAAATGGATGTTACTCCATTACGTATGGAACTTCCGGTCTTCTCTCAAACTGAAGAAGAATTAGCCAATTTGAAAAGAAATGACCCTATTGGGTACATGAAGGCTAAGTTGGCTCAAGGGATATTCCACTTTCTGCTCTTTGGTTCGACCTCTAGGTCTATGCCTTCGATGATAGGGTTGTGCTTCTTCATAGAATTAGAAAACAATCCTCAATGTGGATCTATTCAAGTGCTTAAACAAGATAACACCGCTTGTTTCATCATGAAGGGATTCTTGAACCAAGTTGACCTCACTACCGCTCTCTCGGAAGTTAGTACCATCCTATTCGAACTTGTCTTTGTTAGATAATGTGATTGGATGCCTCCTCCGGGATGAATTTGTAAATAAGGTTCAAGAGAAAAGAGCTTCAATGGATGCCTTATGAACATGCCTCAAAGCTTTCGAAAGAAGTGAAGAGCTAGCCACATATTAAGCAAGCTAGAGCGACTATGAGCTTCGATCTCAATCCATCCTCCTCGGGAGAAACAGTTCAAGAACTTGGCTAAGATCAAAGAGGCCCAGAAGCAACAAATTGCCTATGAATCCAACACCTTTGGGAACCGATTTGAAGAACTTCTTAACAAGGGCCTTGCTGAAACAGAAGCGGCTGAGCAACTCAAAGGTGAAGTTGCCATCCTCGAAGGTGCCAAGCGCTTTACCCAACAAAGACTTGAGTCTTTCAAGAATATCTTCGACCGGCTGAGGAACAATCCCCACTTTTGAATCTTGATTATTTTTGTAACTCTTGTATTTTGATTAAATGTTTACTTGTAACGCTTGAACAACGCCATTTTGGCAATTATGTTACCATTTTGGCATTTCATTACAATATTGTGACTACATTGTTAGTATTCGAATCTCCTGCAGGCATGGTTTATACTTTTTTAAATACTTCCCATTTACCTTTAGGATTCGTTTATCATCGGCCAGTTCTTCTATTTCATACGCATTGTTCGAAAACGTTTTGCTATTCAAAAGGGCCTTCCCAATGAGGTGACCATTTACCCAATGCTTTATTCTTTTTGTCCATGGGCAATATGACTTTCCATACTAAGTCATTAGCATTGAATGTCTTACCTTTTACTCTTTTGTTATATGCCCCGCCACTCTTTCCTTTTGCCTCATTAGGATTTCCAATGCATGTAGTCGACTTGTCTAACTCAACTAACTCATTCACCATCATTTCCCAATATAATGACGGGGAGTTCATGTTGTCTTTGGATTCGAACGATAGATGAATTTCTGGTAAGACGCATCATGGCCAAATGTTAGTTGGAAAGGTGTAGTATTGGTAGCTTCTTTAGGAGATGTTCTAGGCCCATAGTACTTGGTCTAAAGTTTTATGCCAATTCTTTGGCTTTTTACCAATGTGTTTTTGATCAAACCAATTATTACTTTGTTGGTGCTCGACGACCATTTGCTTGAGCATAATATGGTGTTGATGTCAATAGTCTAAATCCCATCTCTGAGCGAACTCTTGCATCTTTCTACATCTGGACCCCTGCGTAGTTATACTACGGCAATCCAAACCTATAGATTATTTGTTTCGTATGAATTCAATAATAGCTTCTTGATCTGCATTACTAATGGTATCGCTCGATCCACTTAGTAAAATAATCTATTCCTACCAAGATGTACTTGACCTTTAGCGAGGATTGATTTCTCTATCAAATCTAACGCCCATCCTCTAAAGGGCCATGGTTTAATGATCGAATCTCACTCGCGGAGCATGTTGAATCCGCATGTTTCGACATTCTTCACATCCTTTAGCGAAGTCTATGCAATCTTTGAGCATGCTAGGCCAATACATACCATATCGAAATAGCAACCACTTCATCTTGTGGCTGCTTGATGTGCCCCACATGCCCCATTGTGAACTTGATAATGCGGATCGCCTCACTTTCTCCTAGGCATTTGAGCAATACACCTTCTTGGGTTTTCTTGAACAATTCATTTCCCATAAGGACATATGATAATGCTCTATATTTCGTTTTTCTATCTACGTTTATGGTTGGATCTTTTAGATAGCTTATAATTGGGCTTCGCCAATCTGCATCTGATACGGTGTTTGTGGCTAACACTTGAATCTATCTTTACCACTACAACCTAACTTAATATTTTCTAGATCTGATGGCGTTAGTCTGGTAGCCATAACCCTACCTCTTATTTCGATCAACTCTTTAAAGTTTTGTGTAGAGACTTTATAACCTGAAGCCAACTGTGCTAGGTCATTTGCTTCTTGATTCTCTATTCTTGGTATATGTTGGATATCCATATATTGAATTTTTGATCATCTGTTAGCTATGACGAGTATGTCATCAAATTTTCCTTTATGCATTTATATTCCTTTGTTATTTGTTTGACCACTAACTCGAGTCACCTTTAATTTCGACTTTAGTTGCCCCAATTCCAACAAAGCTTCAAGTCCAACAATAAGCGCTTCATATTCTTCATTGTTTGAGCAACGAGGGCCATCAATTTATACTTGAATTTTGTTGGGATTCCTTCAGAGAAATTATAAGAACTCCAACACCACTACCTTCTTTGTGAGTCGAACCATCAAGTATAATTTCCAAGGTTGCGTCTCAACATAACCCATAATGGTCTTTTCGACCGGAGTGATCCACAATGAAATCGGCAATTATTTGACCTTTCACTCTCAAAGGCATAGAGAATATTACGTTAGGGCTAAAGCCCATTTACCCACTCTACTATGCATAATTGGTTTTGACACATGTGTTTGATAACATCGAAATGAGAGGAGACATAAACATCAACAGCTTTATATAATATTTAAGTTTCATACAAGAGAAGTATAAACATAGGCATAACTTTTCTATGTTACTATATCTAGTTTCTGCATCATTTAGCACCCTACTTAAATAGTATATAGCTCTTTCGATGCCATTACTATCTTCTTGTGCTAACATACTACCTATAGTAAATTCAGAAGCAGATATATACAATCTCATGGGCTTTCCCCATGAAGGTGGAGACAAGATAGGAGGTTGAGAGAGGTATCTCTTAATTTCGTCGAAGGCCTCCGATGTACTTGACTCCACTCAAGGCTTGGCCTTGTTTTAAAAGCAGTGGAGAGAATGCTTGAGTCTTTCCACTTAGATTCGAGATGAATCTTCTAAGAAAATTTATCTTCCCCAGCAGGGACTGCAACTCTCTTTTTGATGTGGGTGCTTTAGTCTCCATGATGGCTTTGGTCTTATTTTGGTTGATTTCGATTCCCTTTTTATGAACCACAAAGCCCAAGAAGTCTCCGCTGCACAAAAATGCACATTTAAGGGGGTTCATTTTCAAGCCATGTTTTCTCATTCTTTCGAATGATTGGCTCAGATGGTGCAGATGGGTTTCTGAAGAGACAGACTTGATGACTATGTCATCAATATACACCTGCATAAAAGTCTCAATAAAATCGTGAAAAATGGAATCCATTGCTCGTTGGTAAGTGGCTGACATTTTCAAACCAAAAGGCATCACTACCCACTCATAGGTGCCTAAGGCTCCTGGACAACGAAATGCTATCTTGGCAACATCCTCTTCAGCAATAAAAATCTGATTATAACCAGAATATCCATCTAGCATGCTTAAGTATTCAAACCCCTGCAGAGTCTATTAACATTTCGCCAGGCATGAGTATTGGTCTTTGGGGTTCTTGTATTTAAATCCCTAAAGTCTATGCATATTCTCGGGAACCATTTTTCTTAATAAGGCACTATATTAGCTAACCATTCGACATACCTTGTGGTTCGATGAACTTGCAACGCAGCAACCTTCGACCTCGACTTTAATCTTCGTGAGCATGGCGCGAACCTCCAGGAGTTTGCTTGATGGGCTTCTTGCCATCCTTGATTGGAAGTCGTGCTCACCAACTCTCTTTTCAAGCCGGGCATTTCGTCGTAATCCCACGCGAAACAATCTTTATTTTGTTTGAGGATTTCGATCACCTCTTGCTTGAGACTTGGACCCGTCGCACTTATATAGGTTATTTTTTGTTTTGTCATCCCCAAATTTACCTCTTGAGTTGATCCTGCCAACATCTTAGCACCTATGTTTGTAGGATCTCGCCGAAACCAGGGTTCGTATCATATATGGCATCTAACCTTTATTCTATTTCTTTTCTTGGTGAGTCTTTCGAACCTGCCTTTCATGTTATTTTCTTCAACTATACTATCTATTTCATCAAGTCGCTATCCATTTGTTCTCGACCATATAGGGCGAAATCCTTTCGAAGAAGGAGGACTCGATCATGAGCACTATTGTCGAATTCCTTACGCCGTCTTCTCAAGTACCATCGAGTCCTTCGTCTTCTTTACTTATTTTTTGTCCCAATACATGCCATCATGGCGAAGGGTCATATAATATTGCGCATCTCGGCCGTTCATCTCCTCATTTGGAGCACAAGGGCTATTCGTGCTAGATACTTGTCATAATTCCTTTTGTTGACGAGGTTGGTAGTCATGAAGTAACTCGATGCGCCTCGATGTTCTCCACTATCCCATCTTCTCTCCATAGCACTAACCTTTGGTGCATTGCGAAGGAACGCCCTACGCCATGAATCCATTCTCTTCCTAACGGTTGTAATTGGCCTTGGCTTGATTACCATGAACATGGTGGGCTGCGGCTCGAACCAACGGTTAACTCCACTTGCACCACTCCCAATGTTTGACCAACTTTCCTTCATAATTTGATAGCACCATGTTATGCGGTTTAACATCACTTTCTTGTATTCCCGCTTTTTAACATAAAATGAGGCATTGGATTAACCGCCTCCATCTACCAGACCTTATTCACACCATGGGCATTAACCTTTGCTCGAATGAGCGGTGGCTTCAAATGGTTCTTCATTGTGGCTCGGATGTTCGAAGAAGGCATTCGCTCTTCGACGCGCCATTATCCATGACATAATAGCAAAGCGGCCTATGTTTCATCATATCAATGTTATCATCCTCTTCCTGTTCTTGATTTCGGTTTCTTGTCCGAACTCAGAAGGTAGTACAGACACCACGTTGCAGTTTAGGTTGAGTGAGGATTCTCCTTCTGATTCGAAGTTATCAGTTAGCATATCTTCATCTTCCTCTGGCCCTGGAGTATATTCTTTTGATTCATCTGGTTTTGTGTCAGCAAAAAGTCTCCTGCTAACTGGAGGTTTGTTTTCGGGTTGCTTGCTTGTCGTTGGCTTGTTAGTGCTGGACATCTCTTTCTTTTGGTCGAAACTACCTCTTCAATGCCAGATTTCCTTCTCTTTCGAACACGTTGTTGCCTTCGCCATTGGGATCTTGACATGGGATTCTTCCCCTTATAGTTTTCCAGCCTCAACTCTTCTTTTCTTTTGTTGTTGAACTGTCTCCTGTACACCATGGCATGACGGGCA
Organism: Vicia sativa; assembly: GCA_021764765.1. Taxonomy (NCBI): domain Eukaryota; kingdom Viridiplantae; phylum Streptophyta; class Magnoliopsida; order Fabales; family Fabaceae; genus Vicia; species Vicia sativa. The sequence goes on from CM038797.1 coordinate 86,561,082, forward strand.
TTTTGCTCGTTGCTTCTCCAATTATCTTTCCCCCTATTGGTTTTGACGTGCAGCCATCTATCAGTTGGTACTTCAGCAGGGACTCTGAATGTTACTCTTGAGCACCTTTGGGGTAAGGACTATCGCTTTCTTTGATTATGATTGCCATGGAGGTGCCGACCTTGACCCATCTCCTTGTGATTCCATGGCGCGAAAGGAATGGTTTGAATGCCCTACCATGTTTTGGTCATATTTCTTGAACACCTTGGGCAAATCAAACGCCGTTGCCCTTTATGGCACTAAGAACTCCAACACACTCTCCGGTCGAGGATAACATCTAAACAATTGATTGTCTTGGCGCGATTGACGCGATTCGAGCCCTGGCTCCTTTCGAACTCGCAATCTTTCATTGAGATGATGTGCATCGGGCATGATCATCTCGTTTCCTTTGTGGCACACCATGAGGTAATTTTCAAGCGATATCTGCATATCCTTCATTCATTTTGTATTTTTCCTTCTCAAGGTATTTCTCCATTTCTTGCATCTCGAACAAGGTTTCTCCATGTCCACCATATTAACATCCACCTCTCCATATTTTCATCATCTCCCAACCCGATGGTTCGATGTCTTTGAGTTGTATTTTCGAACTCTCCGGGCGGAGTATTTCACCGTAGTCGAATTTGCCACTAGGCTCCCCAGTGTCCCAAACTTCCTTCTTGGACTCGTGTCCTTCGACCTCCGCCTTTTGTATCCTCATCTCCCCAACCCGATGGTTTGATGGCTTCGATTGGGATTTTGCACTCTCAGCAATGTTTTACGGATAATCGAATCTTCCAGGGTTCTCCCAAAGTATCCGGATCTTTCTCGGGGAGAGTTGGTTCGTAATTTGGACCTTTTCTAATTGGCGCCTCGGACCTTGATGCTTTGTACCAATTCCTGTCCCCGACTCTCCCGGCCCTCGTGCTTTGGATGTCCTTTGAAACAAATGATGCTGGCTTAGTCGAAGCTTCGGTCTGATGGATGTCTTGATGGCGCCATTGTTGACTCGATCGGTCCCAACTCTCATTCTCGGTGTTTTCATCTTTCAATGTATTGACCCCTGGTCTGTTTCCACCATATTTATTTCTCCCATGCCTGCAGCTCGGAGTAGTTGGTGTCCGCAATATCGGAGGATCCTCATCTACCTTCATCTTTGGCTTATCGGCAAACTTGATCTTCTTTGATTGCATTCGAATTAAGTCCCTGAAAAGAAAACACGTGAGGTTTTGTGGCCTAAGAAACTATGATATTTAGAATCCCTTTTCTTTCTTTGGTCTAAAGGAGGTATTTTAACATTCGATGGCACAATCGGTTGACCATCTTTGGCAAGCGGTCAAAAATCTCATCACACTTTGTCACATCAAAGGTGTACACCTTCTTTGGGAATTTGTCGTTTTTCATTTTCAACAATTTCTTTTCCTTTGTGGGAACCAGTTTACAAGAGTAAGGTGGGGCTGTTTAACTCTGCTAGGTCCACTTGACCTCCTCGAAATTGGGACGGTCTTGACTTCCTCGGTTTCGACATAGGAAATTCTTTCTTTCTTGTTACTTTTGAAAGCCACGGCCTTCTCGGCCTTTAGTCTTTCGACTGTCGAACCCTATCGCCAATGAGCCATATCTCTCAAGTATTGTGTATCTAATTTCTTTCGAATCGAATAGTAAAGGCCACCGCCATTTCGACTAATTCATGTTCGGGGACCACCGTGAAACATCCGGATTTCAATAGTGCGAACCTATTCAAGTATTCGTCTATGGGTTCAAAACTTCCTCTTAACACTAGCTAGTTCCTTGGACTTATCTTGGATTGTCCCATGTAGAATTGTTCATGGAACAATCTTTCTAAAAGGGCCGGTATCTATGGATCCGGTGGTAATGTGGTGAACGGTGAAAGCATTTTTCGTAAGTGAACTTGGGAAATACTTAATCCTAAGGTTCTCATTATTGGCTATGTCTCCTTGATGAGATACGGCTATGTGTTCATTGTTGATTCGTTAGTATCTCCAATGAACTTTGTAAACTTAGGGATCTTGTGTCCCTTGGTAAGTCTGTATGCATCACGTATCTGCTATGGGAGAAGCATAATTTGGCCTCCTAATCCTCAGATAATACCGTTTTGGGCCATTATTCTCTATCATGGTGGTTAAGTTATTTTTCGCCAAGATATTATCGTTTAATTCTATGGACCACCGCGTCGACATCTTGGTTTCTACCTATCATAACTACTCCTCTAGGTTGTTCGTCTCGAAAGCTGGGGCCTCTTGCCTTCGAGCCGGCCCTGGTTCCCCACTACCCTCCGTGGTTCCTCTCGTTGGAGCATCATAGCTTTCGATCCTCGCCTTTGGTTCTACAACTCCCTAAGTGGTTCTTCTCGAATCACGGGCATTTTCTTTGTGCCCTTGCCCTCGGTCAAATTCTTCTCTAATCCTATAGGGTGGGTCAATGGCTTGTTCGATGATAGGTGTGTTTGCTCGAACCACACTGGTTCACGCCTCTACGGTGGGGCAAAGAAATCGCTATTCGACTCATATTATCTGCGTTTTCCTATTCGTCACGGTCACGTTCGAACTATTGGGGCAAAGATTTCTTGCATAGTTTGTGCTAACACTCCGATCATATTATGGTTACTATCATCCATCAGTTGCCTAAAAGCCATTTGGTTTTCTGTAGTTAAGGTGGGTAAAGCGCTATAACCCCCCAGACCTTGGTTATTTGTAAGAAATTGATTAACCCCAGATCCAGATCCTAATTGGGGTGATGCATTTGACGTCGAAGTTTGCAAACCCGCCATGAAAGATGTTGGCATCCGTAAGAAGGGTTTCGGTCTATTACCCTCGAAACCAGGTGGTCTAGTTTGTAGTGGGGTGGCGGAATGGGCTTGTGTCCCTGGTTGTGGGATGGATCCCCCAGGGTAACCAGTGGTTCCTGTATTGCCCAAGATCGGATTATTTATTGACGTGCCACTTGTTCCATTCGTGGCTATATTACTAGTCGAAGATGCAACTGACTGTGCATTCGAAGGGATCGCCGACGTTGCGAAAAAGACGCATTAGTGCCTTCCATGTGGGGCATTTTGTTCCCTTGTTGATTATTAGACATTCTATTATTTCGCTTTCTTCTGGGTAAAGGTTGGTTACTCTTAGTTATTCTACCACTCCTAAGGTTCATATACCAATGAACTTTGTTTACTCAGAAAGAATTTCTATAATAATTATGGTTATAACTTTCCTAGTTTGAAAACCAAACTCCCAGGGTGCCATTTTGTTCACGGTGATTTACGGTGAAACAACCGCTAGTCTTCAAACTATTGAATAAGCGTTATAAGCTTATGTTATTCAATCCTCTCGGTAACTTGCAGGATCGACTAGATTGATCCTATGGGGTATCTGTTGGTATAAACTTAAGATAAAGATCCATATTTGAGACTTATTTTTGGAGGTTTTGTATATGTCAAAATACGTTTCGATTACTTAGTGATGTGATCAAGTTAATAACGTATATTTGGTTCGAACAAACAAGAACATGCAGTATTCGAAATAGCAACAAAGTATATAAATGCACAATATTCAAATAAACTCTTAAAGTGTAAAAGATTTTCAAAGTGACTGCGTGAAACGTAAAAGACAGGAATGTAAACAAATGTATAAAAACTTTCTGGGAAATAACAACGTTAATGTAAAGGTTTCTGGAAAAGTAAAGAACTTCAGCAATGGTAGAAAAAGCATTTAAATGAAATGACTTTGAAAATAAAGAAACTTAAAAGACATTGATGCAAGATAAAATTAGACTGGAGGAATAAAGATACATTGAATAATAAAGTCTTGGTGCAATCATACGTACATCATTCGTGCATTCGTTTCCCTAGCCATGTGGTATTTTGAATGTGACTGAATTTTAGTACAATAGATATGACACACGAAATCCTAACATTAAGACTCCTATTTATACTAATTCGACCATAACGGTCTAACCCATAAGATCTTGCCACGTTTAGAACATGCAACACACCATGCTTCTCTTGCTTCCACGTTTTCGAACTTCTTTCAAGCGTTTCAACTCCTTTTATCCCGCTTGCGTTTTGAATTTCAAATGTATCACTCGCTTCGATCTCGAACCCATTTCCTCTGATATGATTCTATTACCCGATCGAAGCTTGTTTCACATATATCACCAGTATTTCTGTTCGACATTCCGGAACTCAATACATCCATTCGAAGGGCTAATTCCTTTCTTTCCAAACTATGATATTCACTATATTCCCTTGAATACTTTAGCGTCATCTCGTCTCGAGCTCCATGATATTTCTTCGAATCACAAGACATCAAAATCTTCAGCTAACACTCCGGAAGGTGACGTCACCTTACCGCCGTTTGCTAGAAACCCTTCCTTGCCGCCGAGGAAATCGCACCGAAGCTGTGACCACTTTGCAAGGATGAAGATGAAGAAAGCAAACCCTAATCGTAGGGTCTGAATTGAAACATGGAGAATGCAAAATAATTTTGGATTTTAAGATAAATGGAGCTAAGGGCATTCTGGTCATTTGCTTGGGAATTATGTGATGTGGAATAACCAAAAAATACAAATTTAACAAAAAAATAAGCCACATCAGCCTTTTAGGTGATGTGGCATCCTAAAGGTAAAAAATGAAACTTTTAAAATTTGTCAAGGTAACTATTGGAACTTTTTTTTTGACAGGGGGGTTTTTCAAATACACCCCATATGTCAGGGGTGAAAATAGGTATTAACCCTAATTAAAATGTTTCATCTATTTTAAAACAAATTAATATTAAACAAAAAAAAACAAGTGACTTGTTTGGTGGTAAAGAAAGTATCGTTTGAGATACATGTTCCACGTTCAAATAATGTTAGCACCATTTTTGAAAATGTTTATCATTTCTCGTTCAGGGACAATTCCTATGTGGAATAAGGACTAATATCTTAACTTAAGGACTAATATCTTAACTTAGGGACGACAACACTATTTAACTATTTAAGTTTTAATTTATTAAACATTTATTTTGTTAAATATTTATATTATTTTAACTAGTAAATTAGTAGTCATACTAATTAATATTTCTACTAAAATAATATATTTATAATTAATGTGTTAATATATCAAATAATAATTTCATAAATTATATACTATTGAATTAATATATTAATTTTTGGATTTTTAATAGTAAAACAATATTAATTATGTAATAGTTAAAATATTTCAAACTATTTAATATATAAATTACTGTATATTATCATTTTTTAAAATAAAAATTAATATAAAAACTCAAAACGAAACCAAAACAAAAATCATATATATTATAGTATAACAAAAACTAAAACACAATTGGACTATACTTTTATTTGTTTATTTTTCAATTTTTATTGTTTATCTTATTTCAATTTTAAAATTGGGGTAATTTAGCCCTAGTCCCTTATATCAATAAAATTCCGTGACATAAAATACGTCTTTAAAATTTAAATACTAATTTAAAATCGTAAAGAATTAAAATTAAATCAAGAAAAAAATATATGACTTCAGTTTTCGTAGTTAGATGTTGCTATGTCACGTATGACTAATGATTCTCATATTTGATGGGAAAAAATGTTGAACAATTTTGAAGCGCAAAGAGTCGAGAAACCTTAGAATTGGACTTGCTACTGATGGAATGAATCAGTTTGGTAATCTAAGTACTCACCACACTTCTTGGCATGTTCTCCCGATGATTTACAACCTATCTCCTAGGTTGCGCATGAAGCGTAAATATATTATGTTATCGATGATGATTTCGGGCCCAAAACAACCAGGAAATGACATAGATGTTTATCTAAGTCCACTGATTGATGATTTAAGAGTGTTTTGGGAGGAAGGGGTGGATGTTTTTTATGTGTATTCTGGCGAACCGTTCAATATGTGTGCCATGTTATTTTGCACCATCAATAATTTTTCGGCATATAACAGTTCAATATAAAGTTAAAGGGCATAAAGCATGTCCTATATGTGAACAAGACACATGTTACCATCAGCTTGAAAAAGGAAAGAAGAGTGTTTATCTCGGGCATTGAAATTTTCTAAAACATTTTCATCCATATCAAAGATTGCGGAAAACTTTCAATGGGGAACAAGAGTATGGTGTTGCTCCAAAGCCCTTAACTGGAGAGAAAGTTTATCAACGATAAGAGGGCATTAATGTTGTCTTTGGAAAGTATCAAAAGCGGTCTACTATGAAAATTATATGGAAAAAGAGGTTGATTTTCTTCGATCTTCCATATTGGTCTAGTAATGATGTAAGACACTGTATTAATGTGATGCACGTGGAGAAAAATGTATGTGATAGTGTAATCGGAACACTTCTCAACATTCAAGGCAAGACAAAAGATGGTATTAATGCTCGTATGGATTTGGGTTTGATGGGTATACGAGAAGAGTTAACTCCACAATATATAGGTAACAAGACATATTTGCCTCCTGCCTGCTACATTTTGTCTAAACAAGAGAAAATGAATTTTTATGAGTGTTTACAAAGTATCAAAGTGTCGCATGGTTACTCATCAAATGTCAAGAGACTTGTATCGGTTAAAGATCCTCTCTTGTAATTGGCTTGTATCAGTTAATGAGGCTGCAAATTATTCATTTTGTAAATCAATTGTTTATGAGTCATCAAATGTCATTGACTTGTATCAGTTAATAAGGCTGCAATTATTCGTTTTGTAAATCAAATGTTTATTTTGAAGAACACATATGTGCATCATAGATTTGGTGGAATGAAATTAATTTGGTTAGAAAAATATGAAAATAGTGACCTAAATTTGGTCCATGTGATGTTAGAAAACTATGATATATAGCGACCTAAATATGGTCTTTGTGATGTTGGAAAAATATGTACAAAACATGACACCAAAAAAATGACAAGGATTCCGCTGAAAAATAGACAATTATTTACGAAAAATCACAAACATTTTACATCGGACCATTATTGCCACCAATGTAAAATCTCATCTTTTACATCGGATATGGGAGATGCAGTGATGCAACGTCTCATCTTTTACATCGGGCCATTATTGCCACCGATGTAAAATTTCATAAATTATTTCTTTTAAAAAAAATCATATCATTTTTCACTTCAGACATTGTTGCCACCGATGTGGTAGGTGTGTTTTCTACGTCGGGCTGTAGCCTGATGTAAGTAGAAGTGATTGATTTTTTATATCGCTTGGTTTTACATCGGACCCAGACCCGATGTAAAAGTGCTTTTATGTAAAAAGTCATTTCTACGTTAGTGATAGATTCAATATTTTAGGATTTTAAATTAATATGTAATTTTAATAATACATCTTATATCAAAAAAATTTATTACTATAAGTCATTATGAGTACATTATCCCTAATTTTTTAAGGGTCAGCCTAGGTCTCACCTTTTAACAAATAAAATTAATGATTTGGTGGTAAGACATTATTAATGAGAGTAACCTATCTTAAATTTGAAATCTCCCTAACTTAGATCAAAAGACTAATTAAATTTTAAGGATTTCATTTTTAAATCTAGTTTTAAGGATTGCAATACGTTTGGCCGGTCTTGTCCCTCACTCCTTATACACCGTAACATTATTCCACACATTCATATCCATTGAATTGAAATATCGGCATTCAAGGTCCTACTATTATTTAGATTTAATGCAATCTAACTTAAAACCTTGTAATAATGTATTTTCAAAAATTGCTAGTACCACTTTTTGAAAAAAAAAAAAAAAAAACCCCTCTCTTTTTCAATGTAATTTGGTTTTGGTACTTTTACCATTTGATAGTTTTGCCGTGGAGGATGAATGCAAAAGAAACCAAATAATAAACGTGTTTTTGAGGAAGAAGACTACATGGGCTAAAATTAGATATTGGGACTAAAGTGTTTCTTTAAAATATTTTTAGAGACTGTAATATTTCTTAAATTGAAGATATGATACAGACTCAGCGTGGATTGACATTGTTTGGACTAGGCTCAAATCTTATCCACCAAAAGTGTCACTCAGATTTTTAGAGACTGTTAAATTTTAATTTTAATTTTATTAGTTTCACTTTAAATATTTACGGAGTTAACTTTTTATTAGAGTATTACGCAATGGCTTGTATAAAAGTCTCCTACAAGCAATTGTAAATGATTTAGGGTAAAATATTCTAACATAAAAACTAATTCCTAAAAGTTTAAAGTGAAACTAATCAAATTTAAATATAAATTACAATTTAACAATTACAACAAGAAGAAACAAAAGGCAATGAAAATATAAATTAAGAATGGGTTCTAACTTTTACGATATTTGTTGTAGTGTGTCTTAAAATATTTGTTAACAAATAGAAAGAAAATATATTTTGGAGATTGTATTATTATAAAAATTAAAAATTTCAAAAAAAGGGATGAAAAGTCAGGAAATATTGGTCGGTGAATATAGTGATATACGTACGTCGAATAGTGATGTTCGTAGGGTCGGTCGATAGCTGTCTATATGGCAACCGGGCGATTTTGAGTTTTTTGGACTTTTTTCGACAGTTTATCGTTTTGCATGATTTGGGCTTTTTTTGTTCGGTCTATGGATCAATGTAGGATTGGATTGTGTTTTTTGGGCTTTAGTTGTTGGATATTTGTTTTTATAAATATGTATCTCTTATATGTTTGCAGAGGAGACAATCTTAGAGTTTACAATAAAGGATAGAGCAAATGGTTTAAGGTCAAGTGAAGGGAAATCTTAGAAAGGCAAAGGTTTAGTGATCTTTGGGGTTGTTTAAGGTTATTGTGAAACACTGATCACACATTCAGTTTGAGTTATTCATATATTGAGAATTGAAGAGGTTGGGAAACACTTGGATAGAAAATAGGGTTGTTCTTGGGCGCCTTTAGGGTTGTTCTTTAGAACCTAGAGGCGAAGGCTATTTTCTTGTAACTCATATGTAATTCCTTGTAGCAACTTTCTGAGTATATTGAATTGGAGAGCTTCTATCTCCCTTAGAGTAGATTCTTTGATCAATCTGAGTAAACAAACCTTCATTTTTTCTCTCGCCTTATTCTGTTATATTATTTGTGTATTGATTATTATTGTTGTAGGTCGTTTATTTTGGTTTATACTATTATGTGCCTCACATATTAAAATTGAACTTTGTCGTAATTCACAACAAGTGGCGCCCACCATGGGGAAAAGGGGTATTATTTACAACAGAGCACCATGGGCAAATGGGAGTTCGAGAAGTTTTCTGGTAACAACAACTTCAGGTTGTGGAAAATTTAGATGCAAGAAATTTTAATTCAAGAGAAATGTATCGATGCTTTGAAGAATGAACATTAATGCTTGTATGTCTTACACATGTACAAAAGACCGAGATGGTGGATAAGGCTGGGAGTGCCATTATCTTGGGTCTTGGGGATAAAGTTCTAAGAGAAGTCGCCATGGAGCAAACTGCAGTTGCTATATGGGTAAAACTAGAATCATTGAATATGACCAAGTCATTGGCTCATATGTTGTGTCTGAAACAACAACTCTATTCATTATGAATGGTGGAGAACAAATCCATAGTTGAGCAACTTACAGAATATTACAAGATTATTGATGATCTTGAGAATATTGAAGTGAAGATTGAAGATGGGGACAAGGTTTTATTGTTGTTGAGTTCATAACTCAGATTCCGTGAGCACTTTAAGGATGCATTTCTTTATGGTAAGGAAGGTATTATTACTTTGGATGAAGTCCAGACGATGGTGAAATCCAAAGGATTTTCAAAGTTGAAAGATTTGAAAATTGAATATAGTGATGAAGGCTTAAGTGTGTCAAAACGAGAAGGCGGGTGTAAAGGGATGTCCAAATAAAATAGGTTTGAAAAATAAAATGTAAAATATTTTAATTTTCATAAAACCCATCATTTTAAAAGGGATTGTCCTAAGATAAAGGCCAATGAAGATTTTGCTTAAGCTACAGTTGCCTTGGATGAGGATGGTTATGTGGATGTTGGTGCACTAGTTGTATTGAGTTTGGAAACTAAAGATAGTTGGGTCATTGACTCAAGTTTCTCTTATCATATGTGCCCAAGAATAGAATACTTTGAAATTTGAAGAATGTGCAAGATAGAGTAGTCCGTCTTGGTGATAATAAGGCTTACAAGGTTCATGGTATTTGTACGGCCCAACTTAAAATGATTGATGATCATGAAATTCTTATTCACAACGTGAGGTAGGTTCCAAAACTCAACCGATATTTGTTATTCATAAGTATGTTTGATGATCTAGGCTATTGCACTAGAGTTGAATATGAAGAGTTGAAGATTCTGCATGATGAACTGATTATTGTTAAAAGGTCTAAAATATGTGATCTATATAGTTTAGAAGGTTCAAATATTGTTATTCATTCATCACGAACTAGTGGAGATTGTGACACCCCAATTCTACCTCAAGCAATTATCAGAAAAATCAGATTATAAAACTTTCTAACATATTTGGGATATCACATTTCAACGTGTAACCAAATTAATTTAATGCTTTTAGAAAGGATACATAACACTTAAGAAGCAGAATGAACACAACACATACATATAGTCTTCATAACATAACCAAACTTTAATTAAACACGCAGCGGATTGATGATCATCTTCCAAACAAGACATAGCATCTTTCAATTCTTAAAACAACATTAAACAAGTAAACTCCTCAAATTGACAACTTCAAATTTTGACATAAAACAACAAGGTAAAACATGCGTTCATGTTCCCCCAAGTGCTACGTATCAGAGCAAATGACACCATACTCGAACTAACAACGATAACGGCTACTCTTTCGGGTTACCTGCACGTTACCAACAAAGGACAACATTCAAATAGAAAGGGTGAGATATCGAATCATATAAATAGATTTATGATAAACAATATATAAGGTATAGAATAATCAGAGTCACCACTTCATATAACAATAATTTAAACTTCACGAATCATCAACACAACAATTCAAAATATATGACTCAAGTATGCAACTCAATACGATGTAAATGCATGTGGTACCATCGGAGTAAAACTCCCAATGTAATCAACTTCCGCGAGGCATCAAGGCGAGCGTAATCATCTTGCCCCCAACGGCCAACGTGTTTTTCCAATCTAGGCCAACATAATCAACGACGGAAACTCAACAACAAGAACAACGTAACCCCAACTCAGTATTGGTCATAAGACCTATAATTAACAATGTCCATAGACCGGACGAATCAACTTACCGAGTTGTACCTGCAACTCAGCATATTCCTCATAATTTCACAAAACAACACCACCACAATTATCTACTAATTAAACTTAGTTACCCTGTAAATTTTTATTAAATTCCAGACAACTAATTATACCGCTTAATTCGGCTAATCAGTTAAACCAGGACTGTATCGACTTATTTTAATGCTACTAATATTTATCTCAGCCACTTGCTAATTTATCTCATTGCTATAATTATCATAACTACTAATTATCAACTGTTATTAGCTCCTGTACTAAATTGAAACTGTCTCTAAATTTCATTCTGTTACTACTACTGTAACAGAGTATCCATTTAATTTGCTACTGTTATTATACTGTACCAAAGAACCATTACTTGTACATACCTATGCTAGTTCGATTAAATAATGCAGGTATATTGATTCTATAACAAATGATATATATATATATATATATATATATATATATATATATATATATATATATATATATATATATATATATATATATATATATATATATATTCATTAAAAAGATTCTACTGCTATTAAAACTACATGTGGTACTTATATATACTATCATATAGAAAAAGTAGAAAAACAAAGTGGTACCTTAATTCCTAACATGTACCAATTGATACTTAATATATTATATTAAAACTACTTAATGTAATATATAAGTGCCTATTATTTCAAAAGCGACTAAACTATGCCTAACATAAGGCTTTACGTGGAAAAGGAAGAGATATGATGAAGGAGGGTCCCACGAGTTGTGTGACAACCGGCCATTCCAAGACCACACAAGTGCCTTCGGCACTTGATTCTATTCTCCACAATTTCATCAAAATAACCCAGTTTCCATTATTACACTTATTTATTCACGCACAGTAATATGGTTCATATACTATTCTTTCACTTATCAAATTTCAATTACCAAATTTTCAATATAACATAATATTCACCCATTAACACACACATATAGTATGCAAAGAAAAATAGATTTCCAGAAACAATTCTTCTATTTCCTATTCAAACAATAGCACAACATAAATAGAGACTCAATCGAATATTCAATTTGAGCAACAACACAACCAATTTTTTCAGCACAACACTGTAGTGAAACTAATACCCTAAACCCCAAATAAAACTCATCATACTCCCATTTATTTAACAAGAATCTCACCCTTACCTTTTGGATTAATGGTAGCTCTGAAAAATCTGGTTGAATTTCTGAAAACTTTGGCACTGACAACAACTTCCTTGCACTGTATTCTCCTCCTTCCACAAACCCTATTCCTCTTTCTTTTCTTCCTGATATAACACTATTTAATTTAATTATTTTAACAATCTAAATGGACCTAAGAAAACAACCTCTCATTACTTAGTGACATTATAAATTTAGCCCAACACTATTTCTAACTTATTTCTAATATAATTCTTCAATTTAATTCAACTAATTTAATCCGATTAATCAACATGTCCACTTAATAAATAATTCCAACTTCGACGATAAAACTCGAATTAATTTAAAATACTCTGAAATATTTAATTAAATAAATAATTAAATATCGAGGCGTTACAACTCTCCCCCACTTAGAATATTTTCGTCCTCGAAAATAAAAGTTTACCTGGTTCGAATAACTCGGGGTAGGAGTCCCGCATCTTACTCTCCAATTCCCATGTCATGCTTTCTCCAGCAGCTGCTAACCAGAAAACTTTCACCAATGCAATTTCTTTTCCTTGTAGAATCTTCGTTTCGCAATCCGCAATTCGTACCAGCAGCATTTCTACAGTAAGATTATCTTATACTTGCACATCATCCATACGAATCTCGTGAGCTGAATCTAGTATATACTTCCGAAGTTGTGACACATGGAATACATCATGCAAATTTGAAAGATTCGGCGGTAACGCCACCCTATAAGCAACCTTTCCAATTCTGCCTGATATTTGATACGGACCAATAAAACGATGAGTAAGTTTCTTTGATTTCAACGCTCGTCCAACACCAGTTACTGGTGTAAATCTCAAGAGCACATGATCACCTTCTTGAAATTCTAAACTTTGCCTCCGCTTGTCATGATAACTCTTTTGTCTACTCTGGGAAGCTTTCATCTTTTCCCGAATAAACTTCACCTTTTCAATAGTCTCTCGAACGGGTTCAGGTCCAAGTACTACACTCTCACTCATCTCATGCCAACACAACGAAGTTCTACATCTTCAACCATACAACGCTTCAAAAGGTGCCATCCCGATACTAGAATGGCAACTGTTATTATATGTAAATCTATCAAATGAAGACAAGTATCCCATGTTTCTCTCTCTTCAAGAACATATGCTCACAACAAATCTTCCAATGACTGATTCGTCCTTTCTGTCTGATCATCTGACTAAGGATGATACGCCAAACTCAATCTTAACTTAGAGCCCAACGCGTCTTGCAAACTCTGCCAAAAATCAAATGTGAACCTCGGATTTCTATCTGACACTATACACAACAGAACACCATGCAAGTTAACAATCACATTGGTATAAATCTCCGCAAGCTTTAGTACAGGAAAACTGATGTCAATAGGTATAAAATGACCCGACTTTGTAAGCCTATCAACAATCACCCAAATTGAATTATATCCTCGTACAGTGTTAGGTAATCCCATTATGAAGTCCATCGAAATGCTATCCCACTTCCATTCTGGAATTTCCAACGGTTGCATCAACCCTGCAGGCTTCTGAAGTTCAACTTTCGACTTCTGACAAGTTAAAGATGCGTACACAAACTGCACAACATCACGCTTCATCCTAGGCCACCAAAACAATTTCTTCAAGTCTTGATACATTTTAGTAGCTCTCGGATGGATGTGCAACTTACTTCTATGCCCCTCTTCAAGGATTAATCTTTTCAACTCCGCATCGTCAAGAATGCAGATCCGATCACGGAATCTCAACACACCTTGCGCATTCAAATTAAAATCACTATTCTCAGATAAATCAATCCCAACCATCGAATCCACTAGTTTCAAATCAAACTTCTGAGCTTCTTTGATTTTATCCAGGAAATCATTGTTAATCTTCAACATTCCTAGAATAACACTCTGCGGCGTCGTCTCGCAAACAAGACTCATATCTCTGAACTGTTCAATTAATTCCAGCTCTCTAACCATCATTGCCGACATATGCAAATTCTTCCGAGTCAATGCATCAGCCACTACAATAGCCTTACCTGGATGATAATTCAAACCAAAATTATAAGCTTTCAATAGCTCCAACCATCTTCGCTGTCTCATATTCAACTCCTTTTGGTCGAACAAATACTTCAAACTCTTATGGTCACTAAACACTTCAAATCTAGAGCCATAGAGATAGTGTCTCCAAATTTTCAGCACAAAAACCACTGCAGCAAGTTCCAAATCATGCGTAGGATAATTCTTCCGATGAAATCTCAACTGCCTCAACGCATAAGCAACCACCTTATTATTCTGCATCAGCACACCACCTAACCCCATCAGACAAGCATCACAATACATAATAAAAAGTTCTCCTGGATTAGGCAAAGTAAAAACCAGAGCCGACGTCAATCTTTTCTTCAACTCAGTAAAATTCTCTTCACATTGCACATCCCACACAAAATCCTTACCCTTACAGGTCAACTTAGTCAATGGAAGTGCCAACTTTGAAAAACCTTCGATAAATCTCCTATAATAACCAGCAAATCCCAAAAAGCTCCTAATCTCGGTCGTTGATTTTGGAGTTTCCCATTGCAACACAACGTCTACTTTAGACGGATCCACAACAATACCACTACCTGAAATAACATGTCCAACAAAGCTAACTTCTTTCAGCCAAAACTCGCATTTGGACAGCTTTGCATACAATTTTCTTTCTTTTAGAATCTGCAATATTGTCTTCAAATGTTCAGCATGCTCTTCTTCCGACTTGGAATAAATCAAAATGTCATAAATGAATACCAACACAAACCAATTTAAATATGTATGAAAAATACGGTTCATATACTCCATGAATACTCCCGGTGAATTGGTAACACCGAAAGGCATCACAGAATACTCGTACTGTCCATAACGTGTTCTGAATTTCATTTTCTACATATCTTCATGTTTCACTTTAATCTGGTGATAACCCGATCGCAAATCAATCTTACTAAACACACTAACACTCACTAACTGATCCATTAAGTCATCTATTCTTGGAAGCGGGTATCTATTCTTAATCGTCACTTTATTTAACTGTCTATAATCAACACAAAGCCTCATGCTTCCATCTTTCTTCTTTACTAACAACACTGGAGCTCCCCACGGCGATACACTTTGCCTCACAAACTTCTTCTCAATTAACTCTTTGTTTACTGTGGAAAATGGTAAACAACCGTTGGTCCTCCCTAAGTCCTAAAACTAAGGGTTACTCGCGAGATCGACCAGTTGATCTCAAGACACGTGCTAAGGTTTTCGTAAATTGCACTGCTTCTGTAAGCAAAAAAGGACATTGGCCCATAAACGGTTTCCAGAGCCCAAGGGAAATAACACAATGGCTTTCCACACACACTGAATTTTGACTACCTGCTAACCGACTGCAGGCGCTGGACTCAATAGAACACTAATTGGTGACTCGTGACCAATAGTTTACGTTGAAGTATTTTTGATAAATGAGATAGAAGGAAGCGAAAACAGTAAAGATAAACTTAAAAGTAAATTGATTGCATTGAAATAGAAAATATGGTGATTCACGTACATCAAAGGCTTGAGTGACTCTTTCTTCCTTTAGCGCGGAATTAGGCAGAGTTTTGGCAAGCAATTTGAGGGTACAAATGAACACACTAAAATCTTAACATACTAACTTATTTATAGTATTTACAAAGTAACTGCTAAGCATAATCAATGGACGAGATCTACGCTAGAGACAATTGCTGCACACGATTTCGCCATTCGTTTAATCACATCCAATGGACATGGCGCGCTGTGCATATCATGGACCTCCTGAAATATCACACATCATCACTTATTTCATAAATTTAAAAAAAGCGTGGCGAATTGTCATTGGTTGAGACGAGACATGTCATCATCTTCAACCTTCATCCACTCTCAAAACCAGGCTTCTAAAACTGTGAAATAAATTCCTCATACCGGTACCATTTGCTTCGTCTCTTCAAGACGATTCTAATGGTACCCTCACGAACAATTTATTTCACCTGTACAAAGAGAAATTTGAGAAAAATCAGAATAATAGCGAGCACTTATTTTCAGAAATTCTCAGTCAATTCTCAATGAAAATGCAAATGGTGAAGATCACAAGGATCATGGAGATGAGGAGAGTGCAATTATGTTTTATTTTGAAAGATTTGATAGATATTTCTACCTAAACGAGGTTCACTTTCAGAGCTCTGAAATTGGACTTGGATAGCACGATTCAGGAGGCTTCAAGGCACGATTCTTGTTCTGGTAGCTTCAGTGAGGCTCAAGGAAGAAGAATCAAGGGTTAATTTCAAACTGGAAGTGGTCTAAAAGTGAAAACAAAATCTCAAAAATGGGAGGTTTGGTGTGAATTTGGCAACGATTTTTTGGCTCTCAAAGCTTGAGGAAATTAGTGGAACGTGTCCCTTATTTATAGGAGAAGTGAATGGAATCAAAAGGGAGGGTGAATGATGCAATTTGGAGAGAAATCATGCGCACCCATATTCATGAAGAAAGTGCGACTTCATGTGCATCAAAACTCAATCGTTCTTTGCGTTTTGATGTGATAATTAATCCTGGGAAGTTCCTAATCACAACTAGTCTCGAAAGCAAGGCTTAATTTGACTTAAAATCAAGTCACACGCGCAAATGCACAAACTGATAGTGAGCGTAAAATAGGTTTTGGCTCAAACTTTGAACCGAGGCCAAATCCAATTCCCTCGTGTGTTTCTTGATTTTTCTTGAGCCAAATGAAGTATTAAAAGAGTAGAATACAATGCCAAAAGAATCAAATCAAATGGATGCTTGAGTTGAGAGGTTGAGCCTTTAAGATTCTTGCAAAATCATTGATTTTTCTGGCCAAGCCTTGGTCAAGCATGCCACTTTCTAAAAATGACCTATAATGTTTCTTTTTCAAACTTTCCCTTCCACTCAAAATTTTCTCTTGATTTTCAAATATTATATGAAGTAGACCTCCCAAGGAACATTTGGCAAAAAGAATCACTCAGAAATTCCAAAAATTGAGAAAGTTATGATCTTGTGAATTTGATGAAAATTTGTGAAATGACCTATAATATTTTGACTTCTTCAAGCAAATTTCAAACACTTCTAATCTTAAAGGCTTATATGGAGATAAGGTTCACATCTTAAAGATTGTTGTGTAAAAAGAATGACCTAAAAATGATAAATGATGATCAAGATATGTTCATTTGAAGTTGATTGACCAAAAGTTGAGGAATTCATCAAGGACTTGTGTTCTTTTGACCTCATAGGAAAGTTTCCAAGCATTTTATTTTATCACCAATTGAACTAAGTTGCATTATACATAATTAGGTTCACTGTGAAATAAAAATGAGATCAAGGAGAGAAGAGATGACCAAGTTATGATCCTTTGGAGCCATACAAGATAGATGAAGCATCAATCTAGAGGGTGGGCAATCATAGACTTCTAAAACAATCTTTTCATCAATTAAAATTATTGGATCCGATAATATTCAATTGGAAGTCCTCTTAAGAATCAAATGGATTTGAATTCATCCATAAACTTCACATAAACATCAAGGTATGGTCCTTAGAAGTCCAAAACTCTAGTTTTAAGAGAGATGGCCATAGGATGGATAAGTCTTTAAACTTGATGATCTCTTTCAAGCATGAAGCATACATTCAAGATAAGAGAGCATGGTTTATGATAAGAGAAGTCTTCAATGAGAGACAATACTTTCAAAATCTTGAGAATTGATGAGAGAAAGCATGGAAATACACTCATAGACCTATCAACTCTTTGAGGAACTTGTGCACCATTCACCTACAACATTTAGAGATCAAAGTATACACATCATGGTTAGTCAAACATAATTAATCACAAACAAGCAATAATCACTTCGACAAGGTGCTTGGTGATCTCCCAAAGGGCAAACCCTACAGATAAGAGAGAGAGAACCAATTTGTAATCTTTGTGCAATGAAATTGTATGAAGTATGAGAGAATCTTAGGGGCAAAAATTGGGGTATAACAATGTCCACTTCTAGGGTTTCTAAAATGATACTCCTCTGCGGTGGCACATCCCAAGCTCAGCCTGACACTTTGGTAACTCCTCTCTTTTTTCTCTCTACTAATCTTGTGGAAAGTTATAAGACTAAGTTTAGTAAACTGAAGATTGTGAAGCAATTCTATGTGATAATGAAAACCCTTGGTGATTAGAACTTACTTGAGCTCATTGATCTCATTAGGTTTCAAAAGCTTCATCATTTTCTTGAAGGTCATAATAAGTATAATGAGGATTTAGTAAGAACGTTCTTTGCTGAGGTTCAAGGAAAGTTTGATGATTTTGAGTTTCGGTATAAGATGAATAATAAGTTTTACACGGTGAGATCTTGTTATACCCCAAAATTTTCCCTCATATTTCTCAAGACAATCCACATCTCCATACTCAAGAATTTCTCAAGGACTGACCAGATGAACCCTCTCCTAAGCAATCAACCCATAACTAGGGTTTTTCTTCTCTCAAGAAAAAATAAAGTTCTAATACCTCAAGTGGTCATCATAACTCCTAACATGTCTCAAGGGATCACCATGTCAAGATTCAAGCCTCAAAGCTCAAGTTTGCTCAGTCAATTGCTCCGATGGTTGAAAATCAGTTGTATTGGACAAAAAGTCAATTGTGGTCAACATACAGTCAAACTTCATAATTTTTTGTCAACATCAATATTTTGAAGTCATATTCATCATATGATCAAGGTTTGACCATGAATCATCAATAAAACTCAAGATTTTATCAAAAGTCAAAGTTTCCAAGTTAGGGTTTTTTAACCAAAAGTCAACAGAACTTTGACCAGGCATAACTTTCACATACTTTATCAGAAATTTTTCCACCAAAGCTAATTTTATGGGAATTCAATTATCTACAACTTCATGTCTCACAAGCTTTGGCCAAAAATGCTTCATTTGAGAATTATGGATCAAAATATTAGATGTCCTTCTAAAAGTCTACAAAAAGTCATCTTTTTTCAAAGAAGTGTACATGAACATGGAAACTTCAATAAAGTTGAAACCAAAAAGAGTGTTTATAGGACATCTTGAGCTTTCTTAAAAGTCCAAGAACACTTAAAAATGTTGAAAATTGAGCAAGATACAAGTTGTGCAAGTTTGACATTTTTAAGGAGGTGCATGAAGAGAAATACTTAGAAAATGCAAACATTTTCCAAATGGGCCTAAGTTTTCATGATCCAAACTTAATCTTGACATTATCTATGGCCTGAAAACTCAAGTTCACACCCATCTTGTATTTATTTGATTTATTTTTCAATTTAATGATTTAAATTCATTTTTAATTAACTAAAATGCAAAGGTAAGAGTTAAGATGAGTTGGGCTTGATTTCTACTTGTCTTGAGGTCCAAGATAACCCATGCTAGCTGGAAATTTCGTGCACCGTGCATTAATACAAGATTGAACCAAATATGGAAGAATTTGATAAAATATTTCAATCAAATATTTTTCATTCAAGTTGATATATTTTTCATTCAAGTCTTGACCTAACCTTTGGCCCTATATATACATAGCACATTCAGACACCAAGGAGGACGAGTTTGGCAGCCATAAAAACTAGGGATCTTGTTCAAACTCTCAAGAGAAAGTTGCACCATCGAAACCCTAGTTCCAGCTGTCCACAAGCAATTCCAAGCACTCCATCGTGCTCCTGAGGTAACATAGGGTAAATATGGATCAAAATCCATGACCAAAACATCCTGAATTGCATGCATCATGAAGCTCCGATTACATGTTTTTTCTTAAATTCTTATTTCTATTTTTATGATGTCCTGATCTAATCTAACCATGATAATCGTTTCCTGAGGTTTATTAGAGCAGGTTTGGGCCATCGTTACAAGCTTTGCATGGCCAAATCGTGATTTTCCATAGTTAGGGCATAGAACTGCTAAGCTTCGTATTTCTATTTAAAGGCAGTTTCAGGCCAAGATAACACCACCATCGAACTCATAGCATCCTAATTATTCAATGTGGACTATTTGTTTTCATTTTTTGATGGATTATTGTGGTTTTTAGAAAACCCTTCATTGGAGTAGAAGGTGGAAACCACCATCCACGGTGGTCAAAGGTTTTCAGAGGGAAACTTTGATTCTCGTGTGGCAAAACCTTGCGTTCTGATTGGTCCATTCAAACCCCCTGGGGTCTATGCGTGTTTTAATATGATCCTATGATAATATGATCCTCTAATGCTATGATCCTCTGATAAACTTGATACTCTGACCTATTTATTGTTTTTAGCAGATGTTCTGACTCAGGTGTTAGAATGAAATGCTACACCGTGTTGAGCAGAAGATGAGCTTAGAAGTTCTAAGAAAGAACTTCTGGAACACAACCTCTGACAGAAGCATACAAGTACAACTTCTGATAGAAGTAACTTATGGTGGAAGTATCTTCTGTTAGAAGCATGCAAGCACAACTTCTGATAGAAGTAACTTTTGATAGAAGCATGCAAGCGCAACTTCTGGGGCTCGATCCCTGCTGACCCTTTTTCTCATTTTCCTAACTTTTCTTTATTTTTCCTATTTTCCTTAATTTAACTTAATTTTCTTTTCAAAATTAATTAAAACCTTTTCAAAAATCACAAAAAATAATTTCTTTTCTAGTAATTAGGGTTACTAACCTAAAACCTTTTTTTTACTAATTTCCAAAATATTTTCACTAATATATTTCCTATTATCCTGATTATTTATTTGCTATTCTGTATTTACAATTCTAGAAAATATGTATAGGTCACACAGTTTTTACTCTATAATAGCGTAGACTTACATTTCTGCCTTTACTTTCCGCACTCCTATTATTTATATTCCCCAAAGCCATGTAATAGCGTAGGATTTACATTTCCGCACTTCACTTTCTGCGCATATTAACTACTAGTTAATTAGGGCTTACATGCTAAAGACTAAAATCAACCCTAGATCACTTCTAATCTCAAGATAAATATCTGAATACAACACACTCTTCACACTTGCACACCCCTTAGGATATCCTCTCTTGTTTCCTTTACGAATAACATGGTCATGTCCCTCGAACATAGGGATACCATTAGCAAAGACGCCTATGAATAATATCATCATAGTCCCTTTGATACAAAGATCATAGTCCCTCGATGTTGCCTACAAATACATGATCTCGTCCCTCGATTGTTGCCTACAAAAAGTGATGATCGTCCCTACGAATTGCTAAAGGTATCCTTATATGTTGCCTTCTATGACCATATGATGACCCTTTGATTGTCCCTTCACATCCAAACGAATAAATTTACCTGCCAACTAATGGTATGGATAGCCTTATTCTAAAGGAGAAGGAAAAATAACGTGGAAACGACCATTCTGAGTAGGTAATAAGACTCTATTGCTTGCTCCAATCAAAACACTTTTCACACCACACACTTTTCAAAAAAAACTTTTCAAACACTTTGTATACATTCTAGCATGAATCATTACAAAGTTAAACATCTTTCAAACCAACATTTCCAAACACTCCGTATACATTCCAACGAGAATCATTACAAAGTCAAAGAGAAATGTCATTTTGAAACATTTTTCAAACTACACAAACACATAAAGCACATTTTCAAAGTGAGCTAAGCAACTAAGAGCCCGTAGATAACTAGGAATGGAAAGGGTGCTAATACCTTCCCTTTTCAGAACTGCCTCCCGTACTCAGAATCTAAAGAAGGTCTTTTCCTGTTCTTTTCACCTTTCCTTTATTGGATAAAAGAAAAGTCGGTGGCGACTCTTGCTATCCGCAACATTTGCGATAAAAATAAAAACAAACAAGTCAGTTCTCCCAACGTGTTACAGCTCTCGTGTTTAGAAAGATCTATTTGATATGTGTCATGTTGATGTCGATGCCATTAAGTCCTCTGACTCATCTGCTGTGCATGAGTATGATTTCAAGATATTTTTTAACTCTATGCTCCGGAAACCCTACAATGAATCCATTCTAAATATTCCCTTGTTTCCTAAATCTATCACCACCGATGCTCTAGATCCTTTTGACAGGCTTCTATTTTGGTTTGTATCTCACATTATTAGGCCTAAGAAAGGTGGTTACTCCCGTGTGGATAAACCCGAAGTGAAATTCATGTACGTTATAAAAAACAAGATCAAGGTTCATTGGCCTTACTATTTTACTAGTCGGATTTATGATTTTCGTGATTCACCAAGAGGCACTCCTCTATGTTATGGCTCCTTCATCCAAAGGGTCCTTAATAGAGAAGGTATTAAAGTTACAGGAATATTTGTATATGAGTTTGGATATGGATCAGGAGTTTACTAGAAAATCACTCACTCTAATGGGATTTAAGTGGGACCCTAAAAACCAAAGGTTCCGACATATTGTGAGGTGCGACGCTGTTTAGCTTGGTAACTCTGATGATGAAGAGGAGGATGATGAAATTGAAGGTGAGGGTGAGGGTGATGAAGAAGGCAATGATGGAAATGCTGAGGATATGGATGAGGATGCCCCTACTGACCAAAGTGATGCAGCACGGGTGCTTGCTCAATTAGAAAATATGCAGCGGTTTTTTGGCATAATAAGAGTCCAAAAGGAGAGATTTTTGGCATACTCAGAGATTCAAACTCAGCGGTACAACAACTTGCATTACATGCTTCAAACTCAAGCCGACAACTTTGTCGCCTTCCAAGCCAACTTCATGCAGTACTATCCATACCATCCTTAACAGCAACCTCAAAATCCTGGCAACCCTGACGAAATATGACTAGTTTATGTTATTTGCTTAAATTTTGATTTGATATTGTTTGTCTTGCTTATGTATTCCATATGTTGGTTCTATTAATTGGCAGTAATTTTGGTAAAACATTCTGCTAAGAAATGTCCTGAATTTTACTGAAGTAGCAGATGTCACAGCAGATGTCCTGACATGTGTAACTGACAAAAGTGCAGATTTTTTAGAAAGTCAGTTTGTTATTAATTGTGTGCTTCAACTAAGAAAGCTAGTAAAACGTCTTCAGCAATATCTTTGGATTTTTAATATCCTGGTTTCATGGAGAGAAGACGGGAGGCGCTGAAGACTTGTGAGTAAAGCAACCCTAGTTGCTGTTACTCTATTTAAAGGGTTGCAATCCTTATTTTTCAGTTGGCCGTTCCAGTTTAGAGAGTATTAGCTTTTATTGTTAGTTGTTCATTGATTTGGTTGTTAGTTGTTAATTGTGAGCCTCTCTTGTTAGTTACTTGAGAAGAACGTTTTTAAATTATTAGTTTTCAATCACCATAAGCTTTGAAGCAAGCGTGATTGTGTGTCTTTGAAGAGTATCTTCAGTTTTTAGTTGTTTTTAGTATCACGGGTTATGGTACTGAGGGAGTGAGCGGAGGATTCTCATATCTAATTTTCGTATCTTAGGTAGAAGGGTTACTGAGTAGTTTGATTAAGTGAGGAGGTGTAAACAGAGAAGGTTTAGCTCTAAATTAATACTACTAATAGTAAACTTCGTCCCTGGCTTGGAAGCCCCCATACGTAGGTTAGTTAGAATCGAACTAGTTTAACAACTCTCTGTATTTTTACTACTTTTTGCACTGTTATAGTTTGTTCTATTTAACTGTGTTCTAAGCAGATATAAGTGGCGTGACATTACCCTCGACATCTCATATATGATACCAGAATTTCAATTGGTATCAGAGCAGGAATCCTGCTCTGTCTCTGGGTGAGATCTAGGGAAGATACTTTCTGGTAGAATGGACAAAGAGGCAATATATTTGAATAGAACACCCATCCTGGATGGCTCTAATTGTAAGTTCCAAATTATATAGGTTGGCTAAATTTTAATAAAACAAATAATAACAGCAACAATATTTTTGCACAGTAGGATTCTCAACTTATAATCCTATCTAGAATGCTTTAACATGTTGTGTTGAAGAAGTTCAACATCTGGAACAACATGTCATATAACATGTCGAGACATTAGACATCAGGACATCACGCTACTGAACTATCAAAGTTTGTTACAATTCTATTTTAATTTGTGCAGAATATTCTGGGAATATTATGCAACATAAGTCACGTGACTTTGAAGGCATGTGTGGAGGTCAAAAAGCTAAGGAGAAAGATCAGCAAGGAACTTGATTATAGCAGAAGTTATCTGCATTTTTACTCTGTAGAAAGTTTGTTACTGCAAAAGTTTGTTATTGTAGAAGTTTGTTACATCTAATGCTGTTATTTTGAAGGCCCAAATCCAGTTGGGTAATAGGTTATAAATAAGAAGTTGTAACCTAGTTTTAGTAAGCTAGCCAATTTTAGAAAGATGTAGTCTTTAGGGTTAGCCATGTAAGTGAACCACCCGGATTGTGGGATGGTCACTGATTTTTACCTCGAAGCCTGTAGGCAAGAGGATTATTTTCACTCACTCAGAAGCTGTGAAGCAATGAGTGCAGTTATATCCTTGGAAGAAGCTGTGAAGCAATTCCAAGTTTAGTTTGTGTCACTTGAGTGACTAGTTTTGACTGTGTTTGAAGTGTGGTATCTTCAAACTATTTTAGTTGTGTTTGGAGTGAGGTATATCCAAGCTGATTTTAATAGGAGCCAAGCAGTCGATGCAGTTACTAGTGTGATAGTAGTTGATAGACATCACTGAGATGATTGGAAGTGAGTTGTGGTTCTCATATCTAAGTGTGGTATCTTAGGTAGAAGGGTCATTGGGTAGTCATTGGGTATCTTAGGTGGTTTCCCTCCGAATTAATACTGCTGATAATTAACTTCATTCCTAGCTATGTATGCCCCCAAATATAGGTTGGTTAGAACTGAACTACGTTAACAATTCCTTGTGTTCTTTTGTTTCCTGATTTTAATTGTATATTCTACCTTGTGTGTTTTGTAATGTCGGATCAGATGTCATGACATCCTGAGTCTGGCCCTAACCAGAATTTCAATTGGTATCAGAGCAAGCATCATGTCTTTTCTGGACAAGGTCCATAAGGTATACATTCTAGTTGTGCACAAGGTAGAAGATTGGTTGAACAAGGAAGTTTATATTGTATGGTCCCTTGAAGTGGAGGATGGACCTATTTGTGAAGAACTAGACCAACCTGACTGAAGAAGATGAAGATGCTAGAACAAGAAAGTTAAATTCAAAAACTTCATGTGGGAGTGAAGAGTTTGGATTGTATTGTTGAAGCCTCAGCGTAGAGATAGGAGTTACCAAAACCTTCATGCGGGAGTGAAGACATTGATATGGTAATCCTTGTGTTTATGAATTACCACATGGTCAGGATTTTGGTTGGGTATAGAGTGTTGCTTGATGAAGAAGCAAGCAGATTGTAAGGTTGATTTATTTTCAATCCTTATGTGTCATGCTTACAATAAAATTGTGAAGTAAGCATTGTGTAAGTTCTGTTGAAGTATAGCTATTTTCCGCTGCATAGCTTCTGATACAACCCCTATAGTGAAGGAAGAATTTTAGGGTTATTATCATTCAAATAGAATATATGGCAGATTATTACAATTATAGTAAAAGTGTCAAAGATACTTGAGACCTCTCTCAAGTTTACTCATAAAGGAATGGATTATTAGAGTTGATGGGCATCAATTAATCAACGATACTCATATTCATCTGCAAAGTATTTACCTTGAAGACCTTCAAGGATGATATGTTCCCAGAAGATGGAACAGATGTTCTACTGGATGTTAGAACATTAGTACAGGTATGCAACTACTAGTTGAAGAATAGATGTTCTGGTGCTAAACTAATGTAGTGTGAGTACATATGTTTGGAACCTACTCCTGATCTGGAAGAGCAGACATCTGCTTATCAGTTGATCAGGACATGATCAACAAGCTTTTATACTCCAAATATCAGTTCATTTCTAACCTAAGCTTATAGGAGTATTAAAAGTAAAGCTCAATGCATGGAAGAAGACTCATAAAGGTATACTTCTCAGTTCCTTTATGCATAATCAAAGTGAGCTTATATCTGGTATTTTCTTCTGATCAAAGGAACCAGATATGTGGAATTTTATTCATAGCCATAGAACAGACTTGGAGCTGAATACTGTGTCTCAACCATAGTGAAATATGGTCATGAATGTTGACTTCCCTAGTTATTATCCAAAAAGGGTAGTGTCAAGAAGAATCAAGGAGGTCAGATTGCTATGAAGGATCTGAACAATTACGTGTCATGCCATAATTAAGTTTGTTCCAGAAACCTAGTTGAGGGAATCTCCTTTATAGGTACAGACTATGGCATCCATCATCTCAAAATCAGAAGTGAAAGTCTGGAGAAAAGATAATTGAGATATGGCCTACATTATTCCTTGATATGTCTGGATGTAAAGTTTCTTATCACTATGTCTCTTTAGTTCCACCCTAAGTATTATGAATAAGAAGGTATGGATGTTAACCAAGAACCATAATGGATGATGTCGTATCAAATGTCAAAACGTCATCTTATTGTCTTCAGTTATTGAAAATTGTTTATTTCCAAGAATATGCAAGTGTGAAGAGGTAATCAGTCATAATAATCTAGTGTGAGTAGTTAATTCTAACTGACTAACTGATAAGTGCTTTGACGGGAGACTTAGTACTTATTACATATGCAGCCTGAATGTAAGATTCATATACTCTGTCGGGAGCTAAGTATTTGTATGAAGAGTTCATGGACTAGTGTGAATTGAATGTTAAAGTTCTTTGTTATCTTCACAAGTTTAGGAAGTGTGGCAATGTTATCTAGTGATTATTTAGAAGAACTGATTCAACCAAGGAGAAGATTACCAATGTTGTTAAATATCTTGATGGGAGCTGGACATCTGCAAAAACTATATGGAATTCTGAATCAAGAAGAGAAGAAGTATATAGAAGAGAATGTTCTACATGAAGGTGTAACATCACAACTATTGAAGACACCAAAGAGATAAGGTTCAGACTTATTTGTTGAAGATAAATTTAAGGTTATACACATAAGGTTTCTTCTATTACAAGTTACAGAGTGTGGCAATCTGAATCTTGTGTAGAAAACAAACTAAGGAATCCTAATTTTGAAACTGTGGCAAATTCCAAATAAAGAATACTTCAAGGACAAACATCAAAGATGTCCTTAATTTGTATATCTCAAGGGGAGTAAAGGGTATGGAGATCAACAAAGATAATGTAATTCTTCTTCTAATCATATGGAGAGTCTTTCAAAGACTAATCTTTTCAAGCCAGAAGAACAATGTCAAAGAAGAAGTCAGAACATAACTCAAAACATGTTTTATCCTTGAAGACCAACAAGGATAGTTCTTAAATTTTTTATCTAAAACATGTATTGATAGTGTGCATCACTTGTTCTGACTTAGTGCATATTTCAACCAATGCATAAAACTACCTGAAGCAGTTCTCATTGAAGTATCATCCGTTGATCAAGACAATTGTTACAGTCTAGGCATGTTATTGTTGCTCAGGTATTTAGAGTCCTTTTTGTTTTCATTTTCTTTTAAGTCATTGTTTGTGTCTCTCATATCTTTCATTCGGATATGAGTAAAGTTAGAGTCTATATAGGTTATGCTTGTCAACTTATGACAAACATAGGGAAAAAGGGTAGTGTTTAGACATTGTTAAGTCTGAGGTCTTATCTTTGCAGTTGTTTTTGCAAATGTTAAGTCTTCTTGAGTCTGTTTTGAGTCTTGTTTTTCTAAGTATTCTGAATTATCCAATATAGATATTTGGTTCTCTATATCTGTAAATGGATAGTCCAAGTTTTTATAGTATTTACTTGAGTCTCCTCTTATGTCGAAAAGAGGAAGTTGTATCATTCTGTGTCATCGGTAGTTCTTATTTTGAGGGGGAGTAACTCGTATTTCCTTCCTCTTTATGTATAAATGTCTTATGTAAAGATGAAACATCAATAACTTGGAAAATTTGAAGAAAGATATATATGAGTTCAGATTGTATTTGCATAGTCACTTGAGAAGAAGATATATGGGGCAAATGTGAAAAAGTGACTTATGGTAAAAAGTTCTTGTTCTGAAGTGAGTCACATAAAGAGACAAGACAATGTCTGACCGGATGTTAGGACACCAAATAGAAAATACCAGTGCATGGACAGGTTAAAAAAAGTAAAAGATGCATGCATTGGACTATTGTATCTCGAAAGAAACGGTCAAGGGCTATTAAAGACATTCAAGAATAGCCTGGACGGTGGTCAGCTAGTCATGAAATAGAATCTTGGTCTAAATTAACGCACCATTGACTAAGAAATTAATCCGCCGTTAATTCCTAAGCATCTACTGGCCTATTTTAAGGAATTCTCAGCCATCCTCAAATAACAAGTGAGGATTCAATTCATCTTCATCATGAAATTTGTCAAAGTTTGGGCAAACTGTGCTTGGATCTGGTTTGGTGAAGGCTTAAATTGTCAAATTTCATCTAAAAAGGGGGAGAGAAATAGCATCAAACACAATGACCAACATAAGAATACGATACAAAAAAGAGCAAAACCATGTCTAAATCACAAGCTATGTCACACATCAATGAACAACAAATTAGTTATGACTTGTGATATGAGTTTTGAACACAATTGTGACTTGTGTTCTGAGTTACCTGGGAAATAATACGATGTCTCTCAAGATATAGTTTATTTCTCATGGTCCTCTTCTTCCACCTTCTGTACCAAGATCTGTCACTTACTCTAAGAGGAGATGAGAGTTATATTCTTCCTTGTGTACAAACTGGACCTTCCTTTCCTTTAAACTGCTGGTTATATAGAGAAGATCAAAAACACAAGAAGATGTTGAATTGGATGTTGAGACATTGTCTCCAACTGACAGACCAGCGATGTTTGCTCCCCTGCTCTCAAGACATGAAGACAACTGAAGACTGCTAAAGAATATTTTAAATGTAAATTGTTGTTGCTACTATAAACTGCTTCTATTTGTAATTATTTGTTTTAGCTAAAATTTTCCAAAGGGGGAGTTTGTAAATTCTAAATTATATGGGTTGGCTAAATTTTAATAAAACAAATAATAGCAGCAACAATGTGTTTGTATAGTAGGATTCTCAACCTATAATCCTATCTAGAATGCCTTAACATGTTCTGTTGGAGAAGTTCAACATCTGGAACAGCATGTCATATGAGATGTTGAGACATCAGACATCAGGACAACACGCTACTGAACTTTCAAAGTTTATTACAGTTCTGTTTTAATTTGTGCAGAATATTCTGGGAATATTATGCAACATAAGTGGCGTGACTTTGAAGTCATGTGTGGAGGTCCAAGAGCTAAGGAGAAAGATCAGCAAGGACCTTGATTGTAGCAAAAGTTATCTGCGTTTTCACTCTGCAGAAAGTTTATTACTGTAGAAGTTTGTTACAGCTTATGCCATTATTTTGAAGGCCCAAATCTAGTTGGGTAATAGGTTATAAATAAGCAGTTATAACCTAGTTTTAGTAAGCTAACCAGTTTTAGAAAGATGTAGTCTTTAGGGTTAGCCATGTAAGTGAACCACCCGGATGGTGGGATGGTCACTGAATTCTACCTCGAAGCCTGTAGGCAAGAGGATTGTTTACACTCACTCAGATGTTGTGAAGCAATGAGTGTAGTTATATCCTTTGAAGAATTTGTGAAGCCATTCCATGTTTAGTTTGTGTCACTTGAGTGACTAGTTTTAATTGTGTTTGAAGTGTGGTATATTCAAGCAGTAAATGTAGTTGCTGGTGTGATAGTAGCTGATAGACATCACTGAGGTGATTGGAAGTGAGTGGAGGTTCTCATATTTAAGTGTGGTATCTTAGGTAGAAGGGTCATTGGGTAGTCTAATTAAGTGAGGAGTGTAAACAGGGTGGTTTCCCTTCGAATTAATACTGTTGATAGTGAACTTCATTCCTAGCTGTGTATGTCCCCAGATGTAGGTTGGTTAGAACCAAGCTGGGTTAACAATTCCATGTGTTTTTTTGTTTCCTAATTTTAATTGTATGTTCTACCTTGTCTGTTTTGTAATGTCAGTTCAGATGTCACGACATCCTGAGTCTGGCCCTAACCAGAATTTCACTAACTATGATCTATGGAAGCCTCGTATGGAAACTTATATAAAGTCCTTGGACAACAAAGCTTGGAACGCTATTTTGAAGGGATGGACACATCCTTTGATTATTTCTGTTGATAATCAACCTACTGGTGAGCTGAAACCTGAAGAAAATTAGTCAAAGGAAGATGATGAAGTAGCTCTTGCAAACTCAAAGGCTTTGAATGCTATATTCGGTGGAGTTAACAGAAACATCTTCAGATTAATCAATACATGTGAAGTGGCCAAGGATGCTTTAGAAATACTCGAGACTACTAATGAAGGGACCTTCAAGGTTAAAATGTCAAAACTGCAACTGCTCACATATAAATTTGAAAACCTAAGAATGAAGGAAGAGGAAAGCATTCAAGAATTTCACATGAATGTTCTTGAAATTGTTGGTGCTTTCAGTGCCTTGGGTGAGAAAATTCCAGAAGAAAAGCTGGTAAGGAAGATGCTCAAATGTCTACCTAAGAGATTTGATATGAAGGTAACAGCTATTGAAGAAGCTCAGGATATCAACAACATGAAAGTGGATGAACCTTTGGGTTCACTCCAAACATTTGAGCTCAGTATTAATGAGAGGTCTGAGAAGAAGTCTAAAAGCATAGCCTTCAAGTCCAACACTACGGAGAAAGATGAGGAATATAATCTTGACACTGAAGAAGGAATGACAAAAACCATAGCTCTTCTTGGAAGACAATTTAACAAAGTAAGAAAGAATGGAGGTAAGATCAAGATCAAACGTCAAGAACATGCCTCATGACATCAACAGAACAAGTAACTATGGGAAGAAGACTGAAGCTGAAGAAAGACCTGCTCAAGGAAGAGAGCTAAGGTGTTATGAAAGTGGAGGGTTTGGACACATAAAATGGGACTGTCCCAACTATCTCAAAAGACAAGGTAATAGTTTAAATGTTCTATGGTCAGATGAAGACTTTGAGGATGAAGTGCAAGAGGAATCAGCCAAACATGTAATAGCTCTGACTGATACATATATTTCTGATGGAGAATCTAGTGATGAAGAACTGACTTTCGAAGAACTGGCTTCTACATACAAAGAACTATGCATCAAAAGTTTTGAAGTATTCCAAGAGAATGAGAAGCAGAAGAAGCTCATACTACAACTGCAAGATATAAAGAAAGAGCATCTGGAAATAATAAAGAGGCTGGAAAGTGAAGTAACTGTGCTGAAATGTGATCTTCATCAGATGACCAAAAATGTAAAAATGCTAAACAGTGGATCAGAAACATAGGACAAGATACTTCAAGTTAGAAAGGTAGCATGGGACATGAGTGGATTAGGTTACAATGGTACAAAGGAGTCTCCTACAGAATCTACTCAAAATCAGGTTGAATCTAAGATGTCGAATCAAATGTTTCAATATCCCAGAAGGAATAATTAAAGACAGCCTAACAGAAGACATAGACACTGGAAATGTCATTACTATGGAAGATATGGTCACATAAAGCAATTTTGTTTCAAGTTGTATGGTTACCCCAACTCTACACACAAATCAAATGTGACTCAGGTTCAACCAAGGAAATAGTGGATTCCCAAAGAAAATATTGCATGTTTCTTGGCTCACACGTCTTCAAAAGAAAAGATCGCAGAAGACTGATATTTTGACAGTGGATGCTCAAGACATATGACAGGTGATCAAAGCTTATTGGAAGATTTTCAGGATCACCCAACTGGTTATGTCAACTGGAGATAGAATGAAGGGTGAAATCAAAGGTACAGGAAAAATATAAAGCTCAAAGCTCCCTAACATTCTATAAGTACTATTTGTCAAAGGATTGACCTCCAACTTGATCAGCATAAGTAAACTATGTGATTAAGGATTTAATATGAACTTCATAAGAGCTGAATGTATCATTACAAACAAAAATGGTGAAGTCACGATGAAAGGTAGAAGAAACAAAGACAACTGCTACCTATGGGTTCCCCTTGAGGCAAATCACAACATATGTGTAGAAGTCAAACAGATTGTGAGCAAAGATTACCTAAAGGACAAGACTAATCAGAAGTCAACTGATCATAATGTCCCAATGAATGTCATAACATCAGGTAACTTAACCACATTTAATGGTCAATATGCTGAAGGAAAAACTATGAATCCAGCCCAGAGATTTTCATAATTGAAGTTGGTCAATTGTCACTCAAGAGGATGGGATGTATATGAATACTCAAGAAGAGAGCAAGGGGTGTATTTGCTAAAGAATTTATAACAATTAAAAGCGTGTGGAAACGTCATTAAGTGGCCTAATTTTTTAAATTATCACTCAACGATATTACAACATAAGGCGCAACATATAAAAAGCCCAACCCAAGTTCAAATTCCTCACAATTTCACCACACACTATACTATTCTTGCAAACATCAAATTATCCACCTACAATCCTCAGAGAATCACTCCTTCACACTATACCATCAAAATGTCTCATCACAATGCACCAAGATCAAGCAACAACAACGACAATGTGTCATCTGAAGAAGCCCTAGACATTGTTCCTCTCTCTATCATTCCTTTCTCGGAAGGAAGACCTAAAAGGCTTCGCACACGCCATACAAGACGACCAAGGGATACATCTGTTCTAATTGGAGGTAATGAATCTAAATCACCTATTAATGATGAAATTAATCAAGATATAGGATATGTCGACATGGCCATAAGGAGAATGGTTGCCAATACCCTAAAAGTAGGGATACCTATTGAAGGGATCACAATCCCCCTTAATCAAATGCCTGGTGAAGCTGCTCCAAAAGAGAACACCAAATCATCTTTGAGGGGAAAAGATTCTTATGAAGTCACAACTAATGAAGTCACAACTGATATTGAAACATCATCCCTGAAGAAGACTCCTCAAGAAAAGTTTGTTGATTCAACTAATCAGAGGACTGAGAAAGATGCAGGTTATGATGTCATAGATATAGAAAATATGTATGATAATGAGCTTATCATAAATGTCAACCCTGGAATTGTAAAGAGACTAAAGTCAAGAAAAGGCAAGGATGTTACCTCCAACACTCCATCAAAACCTGTCAAGAAGAAGGTTATGTATGGACCTCCTAAAGGTTGGAGCAAGGCAACTCCATTAGCAAACAAGAGAAAAATGAGATCAGAATCTGATTATGATTATGATATCGAGACTAATGTCCCAGACATCCCTCCAACAAAGAAGTCCATAGTTTAGAGGACCACTGACAATGTCCCTGATGCTCCTACTGACAACATCTCATTTCATTCCATCAAATTTGCTGCAAGATGGAAATACATCTATTAGAGGAGATTGGCCTTACAACGAGAGTTAGGAAAGGATGCCTTGGATCACAAGGAAGTAATGCAATTAATCTCTGAAGCACGTCTAATGAAGACAGTCACAAAATTTTCAAAGTGCCATGAAACCCTAGTCAAGGAAGTCATAGTCAACATACCTGAAGACTGTGATGATAAGAGAAGTGAAGAGTTTCAGAAAGTGTTTGTCAGAGGAAAGCGTATGAAATTATCACCTGCCATCATCAACAAATATCTGTCATACCCCAATTTTTGACCTAATATATCACCTTACATTTGCATCATAGCACCACTAACAGTTCAGAACAGAATTAATCGGGTGTGGCTTCTACAGGTCAAAATTAGGGTTTCATCAATTTTTCATCTGATCCAAGAGGTAATCAATTAGGGTTTGAGTTTCACTCACCTCAATTGATCTATCTTAATCAAACCATCAACTTTTGATCTTTAGATGTCCAACTTTTCCTCATGATCTATCAAGGATCGACCAATTAGGGTTTTCATCAACGATAAGCAATCACTGATTTTCTGATCAATGAATAACTTTTTTGCTTGGAGATTGATCTTCATATCTCCAATACAACATGTTGACCTAATTTCTGGATTCAAAACATCACAGAAGTTCACATTCTTCATCAGTCAATTTCTGGATCATCTGATGAAATTTCATCTGCACTGAAAAGTCAAACTTTGACTTTTGGTAAACTTTTTCAAGATAAAACTTTTTCAATCATCAAAATACTTCAAATGATCCATCATGATCATAAAAAAATCAAGAAATTTGGAAAAGTCAACAAAAAGTCAAAATTTTCAACACTTAGAAAAATTTTCAAGTGTTAAAATTTCACATTTTTTCCTACTTTCATGGCAATTTTTCACATAGTTCCATTTGGAATTAGAAAAAACTCAAAAAATGAAATTTGTAGACCTTGAAACAAGCTTTCCAAAATGTCCAAGAACTTTCAAATCCATTGTGTCTAGCTATACCTTTGATTTTGAAACATAGAGTTCAAAAACCATGATTTTCAAGTTCAAGCTTCAAAGTTTCAAGTCATTTTTTGATTTTCTCTCCTTCTAGAAGCCTTGCCACCTAGCCAAGATAGATAGAGCTGATAAAAATCAGATGGAAAGTAATTATGATGAGATAAGATCAAGTTAAGTTTTAACCATGGTTAAAAGGAAGGTTCCTTTTGCATTTATGGCAAAAAAGACTTTCTTGCCCTCTAAGGCAAGTTGTCCAAATCCAAGCCAATCTTCTTTGCTTGCTAATATGATTTATTGACCTATAAATAGAGGTCATATTTGCAATTTGAAACTACACCAAAGCTATGCAAGAACAAGCTTTCTCTCTTCTTTCTTAAATTTCAAGTTACATAGTTAAAAGTGAGAATTCTTGCATTTTTCAAAACTTGTGAAAAACCATGAGAGATTTGGTGTCTAACATGTCTTAAAATCAATATAGAACTAGTTTGAAACTTAAAATCAACACAAGAATCACTAAAAACCAGAATTGCTTTTCATATTTTCAAACTTGCGAAAACTGCCTTAAACTTCAAACTGTTAGTTTGGCTCGAGCAAGTTGTGGTTTTATGATTCAAACATCATCAACATACTTCATATGGATGATACAAACCATCATCTTTGATTTGTAACACTTCCAAACACGAATTCGAGTTTCACTTTAAGCATATGCAAGTGGAATTGGTCAGAGTAATTCAGGTTGATTCAAGATAAGCAGAGCATCCTCACACGTTCCCTGAAGTTCACTGGTGCTCCAGCAATCCTCAAACATCAACTGGAAACACTCCTTTGAAGATTTCGATCCCATCTTCAAGAGGTAAGAACACGAACTTTGAACCTCATATTTTCTAACTTCCAGTTCAAAAAACTCTTGGCCGTTTTGTTTCTGCACCTTCACTGATCATTAACCCTAAACTAATTGCTTAATTCCATGATCACACACGATTTCAATTTGATTTTTAGGAATTAGGGTTCTTCGTGTTTTCTGGAAAATTAATCATTTTTAACTAAAAATAAATGAAATTAAACCACATCATCATGTTCCTGGTTCAATTTCGATCAAGTTTGATGTTTACATCATCCATTTTTATTGAGAAACAAAGAATCTGGGCTTTGATGAAGGATCGAGGATGAAGAAGATGAGTTCGCGCGTGTTCTTGTTGTTTTTCCAAATTCAAATATTTCATTTATAATATAATAATATGAAGTAACATAAGTGAACGGATGTATTGCCGCCCCAGCGGTTGCCAGCTCACTCTTAACACTTTGCCTTGCCACGCCTTGCCCAATGGTCCCGGGTTCGAGTAGCCTTGGGACCATTTTTGCCAAACTTTTTTGTTTTCTCTTCACATTTTTTTTCAAACTTTGACTCTTTCAAAACCCAATCAAAACTCCTCATTTTGAGGTGATTTTTTGCACACGTGTTATTTAACATACCTATTTTAGGAATATGTCAAAAAAATTCAAAAATGTTCTCTTCTGATTATATTTTTATCGAGCCGAAAACGATACGTTTTGAGTACTTTTAAAAGCACTTTCAAAGACGTTTCTTTCAAACTTTCGAAGCCCGAAACTTTTTCAAACTTCTTGCAAGTATATTTTATCCTTCAAAACAACTTTCAAGACTTTTTTTTTCAAACTTTTCAACAAACTTACACTCTTTTTTTCCATGATCGACCCGATTTGAAGATAAAACCAAACTCGTTTTTCCTCGAATTTCTTAACCGATCATGGGCCTCCCTCACGGTGTAAGTCCCAAATTCTTTTTATGTAAATACATATTTCCTTGTACATATCAAATTCTTTTTATGTACATAATTATTTCCTTGTACATATCCAATTCTTTTATGTACATATCAATTTTACTTGTACATAATACATACGTCTTTTGTAAATACTCAAGTATAGACAAACTTTGTCCGTTTGTTTTCATTTCACTTGTATATACACTAAATACCATTGGTATTAAAAGGAGCATTATTCCCGGTGAAACTGCTTTTAAACCAATGGGCCTCCCTCACGGTGTAAGTCTCAACCCTCCTATGTACATATTCATTTCCTCGTACATAAATACTCGTTCGTGTACATATTTATTTCCTTGTACACATTCAAACTTGTAAATAATCAAGTTACGCTCGTTTTAAACGCACGTTTTACACACTTGTTTATATTTCCTTCATAAACTCTTGTAAATAAACATCATACATTTGTTTATATTTCCTTTATAAACTCCTGTGAATAAACTTCATATACTTGTTTATATAACTGTCTAGTTATAACATAACAATTAGCCTAACCAATAGGTTCCCCACAGAGTTAGCCTCCTCTTGGGCTTTGTACAAGGTAACTCATTTCATCTGAGTTCAACCTCCTCTTAGGCTTCATATAAGAAAACTCATTCATCTGAGTTTAGCCTCCGCTTAGGCTTCATATAAGACAACACTCCCCTGTTGAGTCAGCCTCCTATTGGGCTTCGTTCAAAAGAACTCCTCATTGAGTTTAGCCTTCTCTTGGGCATCAAACAAAGAATCACCGCGCTAGGATAGAACCCTGAGAGTATGATTTCCCGGTGAAATCACTCTTGAAATCCTAAGAGGATGGTTTCCCGGTGAAACCACTCTTAAAGCCAAAGCCAGCCATACCCTATAGCTTCCTCTTGAGCTTCATACAAGGACCCTCGATGACCCTCGGAATGCCTCCTCTTGGGCTTACAATACAAGGACCCATGGGCTTCTTAAAAGCACCCCCCTAATCCAATCAAT
Organism: Vicia sativa; assembly: GCA_021764765.1. NCBI lineage: Eukaryota > Viridiplantae > Streptophyta > Magnoliopsida > Fabales > Fabaceae > Vicia > Vicia sativa. Next base: position 86,598,616 of record CM038797.1, read on the forward strand.
TTCTCCTTGAGATTTAGACATTTATCATCACTATAGAAGAAGTATCTCATCTATCATATCACATACAATCAAATACTTTTCAAACTCTTTTCAAACAAAAACATCTCTTAATCGTAAGTGGTAACGCTTGTATACTCAAGAAAAATACCCAATGCTTACAATTAAAAGATTCAATCATCTTTCAAAACATCTTTCTTAACTCATAAGTGGTAACGCTTGTACACTCAAGCAAAACACCTATAACTTACTATGAAAGATTTCAATCAATCAATCCTTTCAAAATGTATGTGATGGAATAGATTAGATACATTTTTCATTAAGATGACATTTGTCTTTGTCTCTTAATAACTTCCGTTGCTTCCACTAGCATAAGTGGGAACTACGATTGCTCTGACTTTCTCAACATCCTTTTGAGAATGCGTAGGCACAAGGTCTCATCCTTGGCGAGCAAATTTCTTTCTCCCTCAAACCAAACAAACCATAGATCCCTTTAGATCTGAGCTACAAATGCTCTGAATCCCATTAAGGGATATGTATGTAGAAGATCCCAATGATCTTTGCGAGCACAATAATAACAAAACCTAGGATCCCACATAATCTACCATTCTAAAAATCCAAAGGAGAAACTTTCCCAATCATAGAAATAGCAATTAAAACACACAAACATATCAAACATATTCATATATAAAGCTATAGATAACTATATATATTTAGGGTGCTCTATCTATTCCCTTTATATAACAAACCCCCTTGCCCGGAATCTCCCCAATATGTTACGTCTAGTTCGCGCTAGTCGTAATGCATATCATATCAATTAAGGGTATTAACAGCTTTCCCCTTTTTCATAATCATTTTTCTTGTGTTGAAAATAATAAATCTTGATGCTCGCGACATCTTTATAAACAAATCAAAAGAGTAAATCGTTTCGAGCCAGAGAATCCGAATTCAGATTCGATTCCCTCGCGCGTTACTTTTTAACGCGAACAGGAAAAATGGCGACTCTGCTGGGGAGTATGTTAAATTTTGATTTTCAAAAAAAAATGTGACTCTGCTCAAGAGCACCAAGCTTTTTTTTTGTTTTCAAAAAGAAAAAAAAGGGGTTAAGCTTTCATATGTGCATATGTTTGTTTTTCTTTATTGTGTGTTTCGCGATTGCATCTGATGGAAAGAAATCCTAACCCGGATTTAAGAAACATTTTAAGATCTAGGTGGGGGTATAGTCCTATTAACTTGTGGGAAGTTTCATTACTTACTGAGTTAATTTGAGATCCCTCCCTCAGTGGAGGTTGTCTTGGGAGTATTTGTGTTTAGCAAGTATTTGCGAAGACATTTTGCTTTTGAGAGAACTTACGAAGCTGAGTGGTTGTAGAACACATAACCCATCCTGGCCATTTAGGATGTAGTGCAGAAATTATTCAGGCGTAAGCTTAGAATAATTGTCATGCGAGACTACGATCAGGCGAGTTTTTCTTGAAAAATATTATTGGACTTCGAGTATTCAACAAATCCGATAATATTTCAGAGAGAAGCGTTGAGCCTGTATTATCCGTAGAACCCGTTTCACAGATGAATAAGCCCTTAGAACTTACCCACGTTTGATTCTTATCGTTGGCCTCATGCTCGTGACTTCGAACGCTTGACCGTGTGTATAACTACTAACCATGTTTGTAGCATTCATGCATTCATTCAAAAACTTCATTTCTCTTCCCATTTCCCAAAGAATTTAGAGATTTTTCTTTGTAAATATTTTAGGTTAGAGTGATGGACGTCAGAGGATGATTCACCAAGAAATACAGTTTTAGGATTCCTGATGTAGGAAAGTTAAAAGATTTAGCATCCTTGGTAGAAGATCCCTTAGATTTCAGAAAACGCTATGGAACTCTTTTAACTGTCCTGAACACTAACGTTGATGAAGGACTTCTCAAAACTTTCGTTCAGTTTTACGATTCAGTCTATCGTTGTTTCACTTTCCCTAACTATCAGTTAATGCCTACTTTGGAAGAGTACGCATACATCCTAGGTATCTCAGTATCAGATAAAGTGCCTTTCAATGGTTTGGAAGCCATTCCTAAGTCACCATTCATTGCAACAATGACTCACTTAAAGAAATCTGAGATAGACAAAAACCTAACTACCAAAGGAAAAGTCTTAGGACTAACTTCAAAGTTCCTAATGGAGAAGGCTCTTAAATTCTCTGAAGCTGGTAGTATGGTAGCCTTTGAAGCTATTTTAGCTTTACTCATATATGGATTGCTGTTGTTTCCCAACGTCCCAAGTTTCGTTGATATCAACGTCATAAGGATCTTTCTGATTGGAAATCCCGTTCCCATTCTACTTGGTGACACGTATTTCTCCATTCACAATAGGAATCGTCAAGGAGATGGAACTATCGTGTGTTGTGTACCTCTGTTTTTCAAATGGATTGTCTCACACTTGCCCAAATCTCCTATCTTCCGCGAAAACAAAGACGATTGGCATTGGTCTCGAAGGCTCATGTCTCTTACAAACGACGATACCCATTGGTATACCTTGGCAGACAATGAGATGGAAATCATTGAAAACTGTGGAGAATTTGCCAACGTACCTCTCATTGGTACGAAAGGAGGAATCAACTACAACCCATTCTTGGCAAGACGCCAACTCGGGTATGCAAACTCTAGTAAACCTCTTGGTTTTATAGTAGAAAGCTACTTCTATCATGAAAGGGAAGATTCCCAAGGTTTGAAAGCCAGAATGATAAGAGCTTGGCATCACATCTGAAGGAAGGAAAAAGGTAATGCAAGAAATTGTGTAGCCATGGAAATCTACACTTCTTGGGTAAAGAAAAGAGCAAAGGAATTTTGAATGCCTTATGCTTATGAAGAACCTATGTTTTCAACAACTTCCAAATCAACGATTTTTCCCGTCGAGACTATGGGAGAATACCAAGAAGCTTTGGCCAGGATGAGGCTAGAGAAAGAAGCTTTGGAAAACAAGTTCTTTAAGACTGATCTCGAAAATGAGAAGCTGAAGAAGCAGGTCAAAGATCATGAAAAGACGCTTTACTTCCAAGATGAATGGCTCATGGAGAAAGATGAGAAGATTCGTCAGAAAGATAACGCGATCAAAAGATACATCAAAGAAAGAAAAAGAAAGCTTGAGGAAATGACAATCAGCGATCCTGCTCCTGACGAGTGGAAGAAAGTCATCAGCAAGCTAAAAGCCGAGAAAGCAGAACTGAAAGCTCACTATGGGAAGGAGATCCTGAAGTTGAAGCTACATCAAGCCTTTGGATCTTCATCCGACGAGGACGATTAATTAGTTTAGATTGTAGTTTTATCATTTATTTTATCATTGTATGAGCTATGCTCAAAAACAAAAATTGTTGTAATCTTCTTCCAATAATTAATAAAAATAAGTGTTTTCCATCCAAATATTTGCCAGAAATTTCTCTTTTAGCGTAAATTCTTTGGAAATTTTTCTCTTTGCATTCATAATCATGCATCATACTTTGCATATCGAGTTTATCGTTTAGAGTCTTATCTTTTGGAATTTTTTCCAGAAAGACAAAGATCGTCAAGCTGTCGCGTCTTAGAGTTTCTCGACCACGTCCACAGCCGACTCGTACATACAATACTCGTTCAAAAAGAAGGAAAATAATGGAAGGTTTTGAGCAAGAAAATGTTGAGCTTCATAGCACAGTGACAACACTTCAGGAGGAAGTGGAGAGACTCACTTCTTTGGTAAGTTCGTTAGCAACTACGCAAAGTCCGCAAACAACATTGAGCAGTCAAAATCAAGCGATGATTTCAGAGATTACTACTACTCCAGTTTCAACTGTTGCAGCCAGTAGTCCATTCTTCAGTATGCCAGAAGGTTATCCATGGGGCATGCCTTTCAACTTTGGCGTCGTATTTCGTCAACCCATTTCTCAGGAACAAACAGCCCCGTTTGAGGTGCCTACTTTACAGAACTCAACACTTACTCCACAGCATGGAGTAACCTTTCCGCAAGTCACTATGACGGTTTCTCAACCGATCATGACCAACTCAGCTTCCGTAGTGCACACTACTGCAGACGAAGAAGTCTATCATAATCCAGGCGACAGCACAAATCCTCGTGGCCAGATGGAGAATCTCCAGGAACAGCTCCATAAGATGCAGCTTGAGATCAAAACAATCCGTGGAAAGGAATTGTTTGGGAAGAATGCCCACGATCTGTGCCTAGCTCCTCGCGTAAGGATACCCGCAAAGTTCAAAGTCCCTGACTTTGAAAAGTATAAAGGAAATTCCTGCCCGCAGAGTCATCTTACGATGTACGCCAGGAATATGTCTACGTACAACGACAATCACCAATTGCTAATTCACTATTTTCAAGACAGTCTCATCGGTGCCGCACTGAAGTGGTACATGGGACTAGATAGTGAGAATATCCAGACATTCAATGACCTAGGCGAAGCCTTTGTCCAACAGTACAAATTCAACTTGGACATGGCTCCAGATCGGGATCAACTCCGCTCCATGTCTCAGAAAGAAAAAGAGACATTCAAAGAATACGCCCAACGTTGGAGGGAAATTGCTGCCCAAGTCAACCCACCGTTAGAGGAGAAGGAAATGACCAAGGTTTTCTTAAACACTCTTGGCCCATTTTACTACGAACGAATGATCGCCAGCGCTCCCAGAGATTTCACCGAGATGGTAAGCATGGGAATGCGACTAGAGGAAGGAGTTCGAACAGGACGCCTAGTCAAAGAAATAGGATCTTCCAGTGGAACTAAAAGGGTTGGAACCAGTTTTCCAAAGAAAAAGGAACATGACATAGGAATGGTATCCCGAGGGAAACCAAGGAAGAATGTCAGTCAACAACGACAGGTAGCTACCATAGAACCCGCTGTTAATACAAGTTCAAATACAGAAATTGCTCCGCAGTTCCAGCAAACTCAACAGCCTCGACAGCAGGCTCAAAAATACAACAATCAGAACCGTGCGCCCAGGGTCTCACAATTTGATCCAATTCTGATGACGTACACAGAACTATATCCTGCATTGATAGAAAGGAATCTTGTGCAAACTAGATTACCACCTCCGGTACCAGAAAAATTACCATGGTGGTACAAAGCAGACGTAGCTTGCCCTTTTCATCAAGGGGCACCGGGTCATGATCTCGAGCATTGCATAGCGCTAAAAGCCGAAGTACAAAGGTTAGTAAAGTCTAATCTTCTCTCCTTCAGGAACACAAATCCAAATGTGCAAGCAAATCCACTTCCCAGTCATAATGGACATACAGTGAATTTGATACTAAGGAATACAGATCGGTATCTTGTCACAGACGTGAATATAATAAGAGAAAGTTTGGTACAGCTCCATGATACATACAGTACAATGGGCGCTTTCACTAAACATGACTACACGGCTTGCAGAATCTACTTCAAGGACTTTCGAGGATGTCCAACCATAAGAGAAGACATTCAACGATTATTAGACATTGGCGACATACAGATTTTCAGAAACAGAAATGACTATGACGTGAATATGATAGGGCATTTTCCGCATGAGCTTTTAGTCTCAGATATCAACTCGGAAATTCCCGAAGTAAACGTCATTATCCCTTGTTTCAACGTAACCAAGTGTGTGGAAGTTGAATATAATGGTCCGAAAGTTCTAGAGTCTCCTTTGGTGATCTGTCTACTTGGTCCTGTTCCGTACAGTTCTAACAAAGCAATTCCCTATCAATACAGTGCAACTATGATAGAAGATGGGAAGGAGAAACCCATGCCAACTCTTTCAGCCGATGTCAACATAACTGAAATTGGACAAGTAACGCGAAGTCGACGTGTACATACTCCGTTGCCGCCAAAGCCACCTGTTGTTCCTATTGTTAGGCAAAATCCAGTTAATACACCTCCCGAGAATCCCATGAGGATTCCTGCAGATAATCCAAACACAAATATTGGTCCGCTTGATGGAACCAACGTCAACTCAGATTTCGATGAGATTTTGAAGCTAATCAAGAAAAGCGAGTACAGAGTTGTGGATCAGCTGATGCAGACTCCCTCCAAGATTTCAATACTATCTCTACTTCTGAATTCCGAAGCCCACCGAGAAGATTTGATGAAAGTACTAGATCAAGCTTACGTAGATCACGATGTAACTTCAGATCAATTTGGTGGAATTGTAGGCAATATAACAGCTTGCAACAATTTAAGCTTCAGTGATGAAGAACTCCCAGAGGAAAGGAAAGATCACAATCTGGCTCTACATATCTCAATGATTTGCCAATCAAACTCTCTATCCAACGTGCTAGTAGATACCGGTTCATCCTTAAATGTAATGCCAAAAACGACTCTTGCTCGTTTATCTTACAAAGGAACGTCGATGAAATTCAATGATATAGTGGTAAGAGCCTTTGACGGGTCAACAAAATCTGTTATTGGGGAAGTTGATCTCCCGATGACGATCGGTCCGCATACCTTCCAAATCACCTTCCAGGTCATGGATGTGCCAACTGCTTACAGTTGTTTGCTAGGAAGACCATGGATACACGAAGCAGGAGTTGTGACATCCACTCTCCATCAAAAGCTAAAATTCATAGTGAATGGGAAGCTAGTGACCATCATCGGTGAACAGGCGTTACTAGTAAGCCATTTATCCATCTTTTCTTTCATCACAGCCAACGACGTTGAAGGGACACAGTTCCAAGGACTCTCGTTAGAAGATGAATCTACAAGCAAAAGCAGATCGTCTATCTTCTCTTACAAAGAAGCAGCGCAGATAGTGAAAGACGGTAATGCCACAGGTTGGGGACAAGTAATAAAACCTGTCAACAACGAGACAAAGGTCGGGCTCGGGTTTGCTCCAATATTTCCTAAAGACAATCAAAGGGATGAAGCTCTTCGCCCAATCAAAGAAGTATTCCACAGTGGGGGTTTCTTAAACCCTGTTCTTCAAGAGGTTAACGTTCTTAATAATGAAGGTGATGAAGACGATCTCTCCGGATCTGAAGAGTGGAGCACTTATCTTACCAGATCTGAATATGTGTCTCAGGAAGAATCGTATGCACCCTTCTATCCTCCGACTGATCAATTCAAAGGCATGTCTCTACAAAACAATGAGAATGAAAATCCACCTGTCCCTTCTGAAGTTTGGGATACCTTGGGAGAACCAAGTGGAAAGTTTGACTACATGGTGAAATATACTGCACCTGAAAGCTCAAAAATCAGAATTGAAGACATCCAGCCAACTGGATGGGATGATCCTTTTGAGTATCCTAGTCAACCAGAAGAGTTATACACGTCTTCACGATCTCATCAACCAGTTGAGGTTCCAAATGAAGATCTCTGCTTTAATGCGCCTGTGGAGTTTGTTAAAACAGATCTTAACTATCACTACATCAACGTGATTACTGAAGATCAGGGATACGATTCTGGAAACGAATTAGAAAGCGTTGTAGACAATGAGTCTCTTCACTCAGAAGATTGGAGGGTACATCCCCAGAATTCAACATGAATGCCAATGGAAAGTACATATGCTGTGTTCCATGCTCCTCGATCTGTCAATCAAGCAGAAGAAGATCGTTTCAGCAGCACAAAAGGCAAGGTCAAACATCCAGAGTCTTCAAGGCCTGTTCAACCAACGACCAAAGTCTATTCAAGAACTAAGCCAAGTGGAAAACTACCAGAGTATCTTGACGTCCAAGGAGTTCGCTACTATTGGAAGCCTGTTGAAGTTCAGACTAATGTTCATAGTTCTAAGTAGTTTATTTTGCTTTTGTTTTGAACTCTCGCCTCGCCCAAAGCGAAGAGATGTTTTATAGGGTTTAGCTTTTAAATAATTTCTCTTTGTCTTGCCCAAGACAAATGAGTTTGTATTTTAGGGCCCTGTTTCATACTGTGAATCATAAATAAAACGCGTTGTTTTGATTCCACACTTTGTGTTTATTTTTCGTTTTTACCCTTTCTTGGAAATGATAATCCTAAAAAAAAAACACAATAAAAACCTTCACAAAATATAATATGCATCCACTTTCACATTAACTTCTTTCTAAAAAAAAAAAATTAATCAAACATAAATCAAATATGCAGATGGACAAATCCATTGAACGCAATAACTCTATGCTCTCTCCCAACTTTGAAATCCCCAGTGAAGTCGCCGAGGAAGAAGTTGAAGAAGAGATCCCGGATGAGATTTCTCGACTGCTTAAGCACGAGGAAAGAATCATTCAGCCTCACAAAGAGCCTTTGGAAGCAATCAACCTAGGTTCTGAAGAAGACAAAAAAGAAGTGAACATCGGAGCTTTACTCGATAGCAACGTCAAGAGAAAACTGATAAATCTTCTCAAAGAATACGTCGATGTATTTGCTTGGTCCTACCAAGACATGCCGAGTTTAGATACCAGCATCGTGGAGCATCACTTGCCATTAAGACGGGTGTCCACGGTTAAACAAAGGCGAGAAGAGTTCACCCGAAATGGCCGACAAAATCAAAAGGAAGTTCAAAAGCAGCTCCGTGAGTTTCCTCGTCACCTCTGAATATCCTCAATGGCTAGCCAACATAGTGCTTGTCTCCAAGAAAGACGGAAAGGTCAGAATGTGTGTTGGCTACCGGGACTTGAACAAAGCAAGCCCAAAAGATGATTTCCCACTACCGCATATCGACATGCTAGTGGATAGTACCGCAAAGTTCAATGTCTTTTCCTTCATGGATGGTTTCTCTGGTTACAATCAGATCAGAATGGCTCCCGAAGACATGGAGAAGACATTTTTCATCACGCCATGGGGCACATTTTGCTACAAAGTAATGCCGTTTGGATTAAAGAATGCCGGTGCAACTTACCAAAGAGCCATGACTACTCTCTTTCATGACATGATGCACAAAGAGATCGAAGTCTACGTGGACGACATGATAGCAAAGTATGACACTGAAGAAGAGCATATAGAATATCTCTTGAAGTTGTTTGACTAAAAATTTACGCCGCTGAATCCTAACAAATGCACCTTTGGGGTAAGATCTGGAAAACTCCTAGGTTTCATCGTCAGTTAAAGAGGTATTGAAGTTGACCCTGACAAAGTCAAGGCTATTCAAGAAATGCCTACGCCACATACAGAAAAGCAAGTAAGAGGATTTCTTGGGCGGTTGAATTACATCTCCAGATTTATCTCTCAAATGGCTACTTGTGGGCCAATATTCAAGCTTCTCCAAAAATCAAGAGGTTGTGTGGACGGAAGAATGCCAAAAGCGTTTGTGATATCAAAGAATACAGTCGGAACCACCGATATTGATTCCTCGATCGAAGGAAGACCATTAATCATGTACCTTACCGTGCTAGAAGAGTCCATGGGCTGCGTGCTTGGACAGCAAGATGAAACCGTGAAAGAGCATGCCATCTACTACTTGAGTAAAAGTTCCATTGTGAAACTCGTTACTCCATGCTCGAGAAAACATGTTGTGCTTTAGTGTGGGCTTCAAGCGTCTCGCCAATACATGATCAATCACACGACTTGGTTAATCTCCAAAATGGATCCATCAATCGTCTTTGAAAAGCTGCTTTAACGGAAGAATTGCTCGATGGCGGATCTTGTTATCGAATATGACATCGATACCGTGCTCAAAAGCGGTCAAAGGAAGCATTCTCGCCAATCACTTGGCTTATCAACCGATCAACGAATACGATCTCTCAATTCGACTTCCACGATGAGGATGTTATGTACTTAAAGATGAAAGATTGTGACGAACCTGCCGAAGAAGGTCGGATCAAAATCTAGATGGGGCTTAATTTTTGATGGAGCAGTTAATGTCTTTGGCAATGGAATTGGGGCAGTCATCATCACTCCCGAGGGTTCTCATATCCCGTTTTCCGCCAGATTGCTATTTGATTGCACTAACAACATCGCAGAATATGAAGCTTGTATCATGGGTATCGAAGAAGCCATCGACTTGAGGATCAAGATCCTTGACATATATGGAGATTCAGCCCTTGTGATAAATCAAATCAAAGACAAGTATGAAACTCATCATCTTGGTTTGATTCCCTACAGAGATTATGCAAGACGTTTGTTGACTTTTTTCAACAAAGTTGAACTGCATCATATCCCTCGAGATCATAATCGAATGGCATACGCCCTGGCTACTCTATCTTCCATGTTCAAAGTCAACAATTGGAATGATATTCCTAAGATTCGTATCAGACGCCTTGAAAGACTTGCATATGTGTTTGCAACTGAAGTAGTCTTCGACGATAAACCGTGGTTTCACGACATCAAACGCTTCCTTCAAACTCAGGAGTACCCACTCGGGGCATCGTACAAAGATAGGAAAACTCTAAGGAGGCTTTCTAGAAATTTCTTCCTGAATGAAGATGTGCTATACAAAAGAAACTTCGACATGGTCCTGCTCAGATGCGTGGATAGACATGAAACAGACACGATAATCCACGAAGTGCATGAAGGGTCCTTTGGAACCCATTCAAATGGGCATGCAATGTCCAGAAAGATCTTAAGATCAGGATACTATTGGATAACAATGGAATCCGATTGCTGTAAACACGTCAAGAGATGTCACAAGTGCCAGATCTATGCAGATAAGATCCATGTGCCACCGACTCTACTTAATGTTCTCTCTTCTCCATGGCCTTTCTCCATGTGGGGCATTGACATGATTGGGATGATCGAACCAAAAGCGTCCAACGGACATCGCTTCATTTTAGTGGCTATTGATTACTTCACCAAATGGGTCGAAGCAGCATCTTACACCAATGCTACAAGACAAGTGGTTGTGAGGTTTATCAAGAACAACCTCATTTGCCGATATGGAGTTCCGAGTAAGATCATTACAGACAATGGATCGAACTTGAACAACAAAATGATGAAAGAACTGTGTGAGGAATTCAAGATCGAGCATCATAACTCATCTCCTTACCGGCCAAAGATGAACGGCGCCGTTGAAGCTGCCAACAAGAACATCAAAAAGATCGTCCAGAAGATGGTCATCACTTACAAAGATTGGCACGAAATGTTGCCATTTTCTCTGCATGGGTATCGTACTTCAGTACGCACTTCAACAAGGGCGACTCCTTTTTCTCTAGTATACGGCATGGAAGCAGTGCTCCCCATAGAGGTTGAGATTCCGTCAATGAGAGTTCTCATGGAAACTAAGTTATCTGAGGCCGAATGGTGTCAAAGTAGATACGACCAGCTGAACTTAATCGAAGAAAAGCGTCTAACCGCTCTTTGTCATGGACAATTATATCAAGGAAGGATGAAGAAAGCATTCGACAAAAAGGTCCGACCTCGTGAATTCCGAGAAGGCGACCTCGTGCTTAAAAAGATTCTGTCTTTTCAACCAGATTCTAGGGGCAAATGGACTCCTAATTATGAAGGCCCATACATCGTCAAAAGAAGCTTTTCTGGCGGTGCTATGACTCTCACAACCATGGACGGTGATGAACTCCCGCATCCTGTGAATGCTGATGCAGTCAAGAAATACTTTGTCTAAAAAATAAAATAAAAGAACAGCTCGGTAAGTCGAAAACCCGAAAAGGGCGGCTTAGGCAAAAATGAGCGTCTCGGTGGACTGAAAACCTGAAAAGCCGGTCCAGGCAAAAATTAGAGACAATAAACAGAAAATATCCTGATAGATTGAAAACCTGAAAAGGCGATCTATGCAAAAATTAAGGATACAAAAATGACAAAGTAACTACATCAGTCTGTACTTCGTCAATCTGAAGAAACTTCCATCAGTGGATCTTCAATCAAACCTTCTGAAGCAGCAAGCACAGTTGGAATTCAAAGTTGTTGGGGATAATAGCGGTTATTGCTTTCAATGTAGCCTTTTCCCAATAAATTATCATTTCCAACTTTTGTAAATAGCTCATGGAATCACGCCTTTGGCTGATTACCATTCTATCAATAAAATTTGAGCCTTGTGCCCATTTGTTTGCAATTCTTGCTTTATTCTGTTTTGCAAAATAACGCTTTTTATTGTGAAAATCACTTTTGAAACTAAAAGAAAAAAGTTTTAAATGAATTTTTACTTCAAAATTTTGAAATAAAAGCGAAATTTTCCTTTGAGTTATGAACACAGAAGGAACTTCAACAGTTTTCTCCATGAGTGTTTCGACCTCTGAAAGATAGAATAACTGCTACAGAAGTCTTCTTCTCCTCATCAAAGGATGGCATTCTTATCCAAAAAGAATTCCCAGCAAAGTTGCCAATGAAATGCCTTTTTCAAAAAGTTTAAAGCATGCAACTCAGATTCTTCATCAGTAACGTCTACACCCTTGCTGTAGATTTTGCTGAGTATTTGTTCGAACTGTGACGTAGTCTTTTTCCCAAATACCCTTTTTGTTGTCTTGTCAAGTATCGTCAGCATGCATATGACATTCATACATAATAACATCATTAATGCATTCCTGCATTTCTCAATGTTTGTTTCCATATCACTGGTTTAGATTACATTTACTCATGTGGGTGTGTCATCTCTCCAGCAGATTATCCCCAAGCAGAGAAATACATCTTTTCTCTATCATGTTCCCCAGCTGAGAGCATTCCTCATTGGGAACGAAGTCTTGACTGGCCTTTTCTTTTCAGTTTATTCCTGGATAGAATCTCGTCTCTAATCAACTCGGGATTGGATTTCACAAGAAAACATCTACCTGCAAACAATAAGCAATAGCCTCGACATCTAAGCTGCTTATTTCCTTTTCATCTTGAAACTTATCATAAAATGATTGTTCTTCTTAGCAAGTTCAAATTATGAAAGTTCAAGAAATCTCCACAGTTGTCTTTCTATCTAAAAGAAAACCTGTGTCTTTTCAATCAAAATGCCCGCATCTTCTCAAAAGAGAGATCCCCGGCAAGATTGTAACTGTGAAAATAGAAACTCATTTGAGATCTGTTTCCATCATTGTCTGTTATTCACAAGGCTGAATATTCAGTTTTTCTCAAGAATTACCTTGCTATAGTTATCACTTCGTTGATAATTGGTAATATCTTCAGAATTCATTACCATAAACTATCACAAGGCTGATAATTGGTAATATCATCTTCTCTTACCTTAAACATTGTCACAAGGCTGACAGAAGGTAATCTCCTCGTTTCCCAAAACGAAACAGATATTCACATACATTGTGAATCTATTTTCCTAGTGAAACATATTGCTTGTTTCCCAACCAACAGGATTCTCCTTTCTTAGACAGGATGAGTTATCCTCACAAAATCTTTCCCCATCATATCAATCTTTGATATATCTTGGGTGAACTTTCTGCATTCATTTTGCATCATCCGCATTTTTGGTATCTTAGGTCCAAAATTTGCGTATTCTGATATTTAAGTCTCTTCACACCTATCGAGACGAAGATATTAATCTTCATATCTCAGGTTAAAGAAACTTAAATAGGGGCATCTGTCATACCCCAATTTTTGACCTAATATACCACCTTACATTTGCATCATAGCATCACTAATAGTTCATAACAGAATAAATCGGGTGTGGCTTCTACAGGTCAAAATTAGGGTTTCATCAATTTTTCATCTGATTCAAGAGGTAATCAATTAGGTTTGAGTTTCACTCACCTCAATTGATCTATCTTAATCAAACCATCAACTTATGATCTTCAGATGTCCAACTTTTCCTCATGATCTATCAAGGATCGACCAATTAGGGTTTTCATCAAGGATAAGCAATCACTAATTTTCTGATCAATGAATGACTTTTTTGCTTGGAGATTGATCTTCATATCTCCAATACAACATGTTGACCTAATTTCTGGATTCAAAACATCACAGAAGTTCACATTCTTCATCAGTCAATTTCTGGATCATCTGATGAAATTTCATCTGCACTGAAAAGTCAAACTTTGACTTTTGGTCAACTTTTTCAAGATAAAACTTTTTCAATCATCAAAATACTTCAAAATGATCCATCATGATCATAAAAAAATCAAGAAATTTGGAAAAGTCAACAAAAAGTCAAAATTTTCAACACTTAGAAAAATTTTCAAGTGTTAAAATTTCACATTTTTTCCTACTTTCATGGCAATTTTTCACATAGTTCCATTTGGAATTAGAAAAAACTCAAAACATGAAAGTTGTAGCCCTTGAAACAAGCTTTCCAAAATGTCCAAGAACTTGCAAATCCATTGTGTCTAGCTATACTTTTGATTTTGAAACATAGAGTTCAAAAACCATGATTTTCAAGTTCGAGCTTCAAAGTTTCAAGTCATTTTTTGATTTTCTCTCCTTCTAGAAGCCTTGCCACCTAGCCCAGATGGATAGAGATGATAAAAATCAGATGGAAAGTAATTATGATGAGATAAGATCAAGTTAAGTTTTAACCATGGTTAAAAGGAAGGTTCCTTTTGCATTTATGGCAAAAAACACTTTCTTGCCCTCTAAGGCAAGTTGTGCAAATCCAAGCCAATCTTCTTTGCTTGCTAATCTGATTTCTTGACCTATAAATAGAGGTCATATTTGCAATTTGAAACTACACCAAAGCTATGCAAGAACAAGCTTTCTCTCTTCTTTCTTAAATTTCAAGTTTCATAGTTCAAAGTGAGAATTCTTGCATTTTTCAAAACTTGTGAAAAACCATGAGAGATTTGGTGTCTAACATGTCTTAAAATCAATATAGAACTAGTTTGAAACTTAAAATCAACACAAGAATCACTAAAAACCAGAATTTCTTTTCATATTTTCAAACTTGCAAAAACTGCCTTAAACTTCAAACTGTTAGTTTGGCTCGAGCAAGTTGTGGTTTTATGATTCAAACATCATCAACATACTTCATATGGATGATACAAACCATCATCTTTGATCTGTAACACTTCCAAACACGAATTCGAGTTTCACTTTAAGCATATGCAAGTGGACTTGGTCAAAGTAATTCAGGTTGATTCAAGACAAGCAGAGCATCCTCACACGTTCCCTGAAGTTCACTGGTGCTCCAGCAATCCTCAAACATCAACTGGAAACACTCCTTTGAAGATTTCGATCCCAGCTTCAAGAGGTAAGAACACGAACTTTGAACCTCAGATTTTCTAACTTCCAGTTCAAAAAACTCTTGGCCGTTTTGTTTCTGCACCTTCACTGATCATTAACCCTAAACTAATTGCTTAATTCCATGATCACACACGATTTCAATTTGATTTTTAGGAATTAGGGTTCTTCGTGTTTTCTGGAAAATTAATCATTTTTAACTAAAAATAAATGAAATTAAACCACATCATCATGTTCCTGGTTCAATTTCGATCAAGTTTGATGTTTACATCATCCATTTTTATTGAGAAACAAAGAATCTGGGCTTTGATGAAGGATCGAGGATGAAGAAGATGAGTTCGCGCGTGTTCTTGTTGTTTTTCCAAATTCAAATATTTCATTTATAATATAATAATATGAAGTAACATAAGTGAACGGATGTATTGCCGCCCCAGCGGTTGCCAGCTCACTCTTAACACTTTGCCTTGCCACGCCTTGCCCAATGGTCCCGGGTTCGAGTAGCCTTGGGACCATTTTTGCCAAACTTTTTTGTTTTCTCTTCACATTTTTTTTCAAACTTTGACTCTTTCAAAACCCAATCAAAACTCCTCATTTTGAGGTGATTTTTTGCACACGTGTTATTTAACATACCTATTTTAGGAATATGTCAAAAAAATTCAAAAATGTTCTCTTCTGATTATATTTTTATCGAGCCGAAAACGATACGTTTTGAGTACTTTTAAAAGCACTTTCAAAGACGTTTCTTTCAAACTTTCGAAGCCCGAAACTTTTTCAAACTTCTTGTAAGTATATTTTATCCTTCAAAACAACTTTCAAGACTTTTTCTTCAAACTTTTCAACAAACTTACACTCTTTTTTTCCATGATCGACCCGATTTGAAGATAAAACCAAACTCGTTTTTCCTCGAATTTCTTAACCGATCATGGGCCTCCCTCACGGTGTAAGTCCCAAATTCTTTTTATGTACATACATATTTCCTTGTACATATCAAATTCTTTTTATGTACATAATTATTTCCTTGTACATATCCAATTCTTTTATGTACATATCAATTTTACTTGTACATAATACAGACGTCTTTTGTAAATACTCAAGTATAGACAAACTTTGTCCGTTTGTTTTCATTTCACTTGTATATACACTAAATACCATTGGTATTAAAAGGAGCATTATTCCCGGTGAAACTGCTTTTAAACCAATGGGCCTCCCTCACGGTGTAAGTCCCAACCCTCCTATGTACATATTCATTTCCTCGTACATAAATACTCGTTCGTGTACATATTTATTTCCTTGTACACATTCAAACTTGTAAATAATCAAGTTACGCTCGTTTTAAACGCACGTTTTACACACTTGTTTATATCTCCTTCATAAACTCTTGTAAATAAACATCATACATTTGTTTATATTTCCTTTATAAACTCCTGTGAATAAACTTCATATACTTGTTTATATAACTGTCTAGTTATAACATAACAATTATCCTAACCAATAGGTTCCCCACAGAGTTAGCCTCCTCTTGGGCTTTATACAAGATAACTCATTTCATCTGAGTTCAGCCTCCTCTTAGGCTTCATATAAGAAAACTCATTCATCTGATTTTAGCCTCCGCTTAGGCTTCATATAAGACAACACTCCCCTGTTGAGTCAGCCTCCTATTGGGCTTCGTTCAAAAGAACTCCTCATTGAGTTTAGCCTTCTCTTGGGCATCAAACAAAAAAAGAGACCAGGAAATCTCTTAACAGCCTCCTATTGGGCTTCCAATACAAAGAATCACCGCGCTAGGATAGAACCCTGAGAGTATGATTTCCCGGTGAAATCACTCTTGAAATCCTAAGAGGATGGTTTCCCGGTGAAACCACTCTTAAAGCCAAAGCCAGCCATACCCTATAGCTTCCTCTTGAGCTTCATACAAGGACCCTCGATGACCCTCGGAATGCCTCCTCTTGGGCTTACAATACAAGGACCCATGGGCTTCTTAAAATCATCCCCCTAATCCAATCAATTTCTCCTTGAGATTTAGACATTTATCATCTCTATAGAAGAAGTATCTCATCTATCATATGACATACAATCAAATACTTTTCAAACTCTTTTCAAACAAAAACATCTCTAAATCGTAAGTGGTAACGCTTGTATACTTAAGCAAAACACCCAATGCTTACAATTAAAAGATTCAATCATCTTTCAAAACATCTTTCTTAACTCGTAAGTGGTAACGCTTGTACACTCAAGCAAAACACCTATAACTTACGATGAAAGATTTCAATCAATCAATCCTTTCAAAATGTATGTGATGGAATAGATTAGATACATTTTTCATTAAGATGAGATTTGTCTTTGTCTCTTAATAACTTCTGTTGCTTCCACTAGCATAAGTGGGAACTACGATTGCTCTGACTTTCTCAACATCCTTTTGAGAATACGTAGGCACAAGGTCTCATCCTTGGCGAGCAAATTTCTTTCTCCCTCAAACCAAACAAACCATAGATCCCTTTAGATCCGAGCTACAAATGCTCTGATTCCCATTAAGGGATATGTATGCAGAAGATCCCAATGATCTTTGCGAGCACAATAATAACAAAACCTAGGATCCCACATAATCTACCATTCTAAAAATCCAAAGGAGAAACTTTCCCAATCATAGAAATAGCAATTAAAACACACAAACATATCAAACATATTCATATATAAAGCTATAGATAACTATATATATTTAGGGTGCTCTATCTATTCCCTTTATATAACAAACCCCCTTGCCCGGAATCTCCCCAATATGTTACGTCTAGTTCGCGCTAGTCGTAATGCATATCATATCAATTAAGGGTATTAACAGCTTTCCCCTTTTTCATAATCATTTTTCTTGTGTTGAAAATAATAAATCTTGATGCTCGCGACATCTTTATAAACAAATCAAAAGAGTAAATCGTTTCGAGCCAGAGAATCCGAATTCAGATTCGATTCCCACGCGCGTCACTTTTTAACGCGAACAATATCTAGGAAGGAGTGAGAAAGAAGAAAGTAAGATTGAAGCCACTGATGACCAGATATGCAGAGTCATAATTGCAAATCAAGTCAAGACTTGGCCAATGAAGGAGAAGCTATCTGCTGGAAAATTAAGTGTGAAATATGCAATTCTACATAGAATTGGTGCAGAAAACTGGGCACCAACCAACCACACCTCAACCATATCTGTAGGATTGGGCAAATTTATCTATGTAGTTGGGATGAAGATACCATTTGACTATGGTACTTATATTTATGAGCGAACTCTGAAGCATGCTGATACTTGTGCAACAAAGCTACCTATAGTTTTCCATACTCTCCTAAGTGGAATCATTATGCATCAACATCCTGGAATCCTGTCTACAACTTTGTATACTTAATTCAAAAGAGATACCCCTCTGACTTTCCACCAAAAGCTGTTTGCTAAAGCACATGTCCCAAACATTGTCTCAACATCTGCTGGTGTTGAACTTAAAACTAAATAGAAATGGGGTGTGATTGTTGAACTCACTGCAACCTGTAGAGAATTGGATGAGGTCATACGCATAAGCACAACAAGGAAACTAAAACTTCAAGAGACCATCCAAATTTTGAAGATGAATGCTACTACAAGTGCTGCTGAAGAGGCACCAGAGGAAGAAGCTAGCAGCTCAGGAACTCAAAGCTCTTCTGAAGCTGGATCAGAAGAAGAAGAAAGTGCAGGAAGTGGAGGAAGAGGAGAGTTTGCTAGTTCTACAGAGCATTGACTGAGCTGAAAATGTTAATTTTGCTTCTATTTGTTCTTTTCTTTGTAACTTTTAGCACATCAGTGCATGGCATGCTTTGATTTTTTGGGTTGTAACTTAACACTAGATTCTAAGTACTTAGTTACATCAAGTATTTATTTCTGGTATCCTCCTGTGAATTTGACTGATTTTCTGGTTTTTGGTTTGGTCAAATTATGGCTAAAAAGGGGGAGAGGATGAGTGTTTAGAGTGATTAGACATTAAGTTGAGGGGGAGCAGTTGTGAGTTGTTGCAGTTGTGAGCGAGTGTGTGTGTTATGTTTATTTCTATCTTTGTGTTTCCATGTGTGAGCAGCTGATGTGAAGAGAATGCTAAGGAAGAACTGCTACTATGATTCACTATGAATTGTATGATGTGAATTGTGTGCTTCTTATACTAAGAAGAAGCTGAAGTTAACTGCTGACAAAAAAAGCTGAAATGTTTATTGTTGATTGTGTATCACTGGAGATACTATGTGAGGAGAAGTTATTGTGCAGGGGGTAAATTTTTTAACTGTCAATTGTGCATCTGTGTGTGCTATGTGTAGGGGGGTAAAATACAGCATCTTTGAATGTTCCAACTGATATTTTAACATCTATGTTAATTATCCGCTGCTAACTCTGTTTTTGATTGTGATGTTGTTTTTACTATGCTGCTTTGATGTATGCACTTGAATGAAGTTTTAATTGTATGGCCTATACCCCAAATAATGTTTTAGCCAAAAATTTCCAAATGGGGGATTGTTGGTTCTATTGATTCGTAGCAATTTTGGTAAAATATTCTACTAAGAAATATCTTGAAGTTTACTGAAGTAGCAGATGTCCTGACATGTGTAAATGACAAAAGTGCAGATTTTTAGGAAGTCAGTTTGTTATTAATTGTGTGCTTCGACTAAGGAAGATGGTAAAACTTCTTCTGCAATATCTTTGGAGTTTTAATATCCTGGTTTCATGGAGAGAAGACAAGAGGCGCTGAAGATTTGTGAGTAACGCAACCCAAGTTGCTGTTACTCTACTTAAAGGGATGCAATCCTTATTTTGCAGTTGGCCGTTCCAGTTTAGAGAGTTTTAGTTTTTACTTTTGGTTGTTCATTATTTTGGTTGTCAGTTGTTAATTGTGATCCTCACTTGTTAGTTACTTGAGAAGGATGTTTTTAAGTTGTTAGTTTTCAATCACCATAAGCTTTGAAGCAAGCGTGGTTGTGTGTCTTTGAAGAGTATCTTCAGTTTTTAGTTATTTTTAATATCACGGGTTGTGTTACTGAGGGAGTGAGCGGAGGATTCTCATATCTAAGTATGGTATCTTAGGTAGAAGGGTTATTGGGTAGTTTGATTAAGTGAGGAGGTGTAAACAAGGAACGTTTAGCTCCGAATTAATACTACTAATAGTAAACTTCATCCCTGGCTTGGAATCCCCCAGACGTAGGTTAGTTAGAACCGAACTGGGTTAAAAACTCTCTATGTTTTTATTTCTTTCTGCACTATTCTAGTATGTTCTGTTTAATTGTGTTCTAAGTAGATATAAGTGTCGTGACATTACCCTCGACATCTCATATCTGATACCAGAATTTCACCGTACTTTATTTTCTTGGACCTACTTTATTTCCATGTTTATGTAATGCACCTTATGATGCTTCATTAATTATTATCTTTGCACTATACTACACTTTGTGTGATTGATATGTGTGCTTTGAAATTGCAATTTGTATAATAAACATGTACTATTCTTATATGTGTTATCCATAACCATTCATTTCTCTCTTTTTGATAATGTCAAAGGGGGAGAAATGAAAAGATTAAGACAGAGAAGGCATTGAAGATGTGCACAATCTCAGGGGGGAGCTTAGTAGCTTGCTTATTTCTATCTCATTTTCGTGTTGTGTATCTTGCTCCTATATATATTGTGCAGGTCTTTCCATCATCAAAAACGAGGAGTATGTGAGGGGAAGGTTCATGTTTTGATGATGCCAAAACCCCACAATATCCTCTATGTGGCCCATGTCCCGTTGAAGCAGCAAGTGTGGCATAAAACTGGAAGTAATATAAGTATTTGGCAAAACTCCTCGCAGATGCATCGACGCATCATATAGTTTGGTCGACGCAAGCTTTTGGGCCACTCCTAGTTGTTACGTGCTGACCTATGGGTCAACGCACCCTTTTGGCTGAATTGGGAGCTGAATTTGTAAAAGGTGTGTCGATGTAACCACCCTGGTGCGGTCAACGCACTCAAGAATTTTTGGCCCTCCCTTGAGCTCAGGTTGTTACACGCCGACCCTCCCTCCTGGAGGGGTCGACATATGGCTTCGAAATACTGCACATTATTTTAATTTTTTTCTGCCTTATTGTTGGTTTATTTTCTAACACATATAAATAGCATTTCATTTCATTTTGAGCAGTTAACAAGAACAAAGTGAAAGATACACATAGATAACACTTCATCTTTATCCCTTCTTCTCAAAATTCAACTTCTTCACATAATCAAAGGAGTTGAATCAAGATTAGAGCAATGGTGATAGCGTCCAAATTAAATATTCATTCTGATTTGGGTCGTCTTTTGTGGGCTTGATCTTGAATAAAACCATTAGAGTTTTCTCCTCCAAGGTCTAATTGGTGAGGGGGATTTTGGTACAAATCTTTGCTTCAACGGATTCTGCCAGGCGAAAGGGTCTAGGAACAGTGGATTTTCTTGATCAAGTAACGGTAGCCGGAGGATTATGAAGGAAGATTTGGGGTCGATCTTGTTCATTCGAAATCAGCCGAGAGAAAGAAATTGTGCAGCAAGTTGGTTGTGCATTTTAGTATCGTTAGTCGAAGGTTTGCTCGGAGAGATCGACGCTTGGTTTGGCTCGAACCAAGGAACGTGAAGAAGATAGATTCGTCACCGTCAGTTGATTTGTGTGAATTGGGAAATATTTCTTCACCTGTTACATTTTACAATTTTATACAAATTATCTCAATTCTAGATTCTAGAATTGGGGGTAGACGTACCCTACGCGAGGACGATAAGGGGAACTGCCTTAACAAATCCTGTGTTCTTCTTCGCATTTTACATTCGATATCTGCTTTCTATAATTTGTGTTAGATGAATTGTCAAACGCGTGTGTACCAAATTTGTGGTGAGTCGAGCTTTAATCACTTTATCGGTAACAATCCTTTTGATTGTTACTTAAGAAATTTCACCATCATAATTTGGTAACTACAAGCCTTGTAGTGTTTGCACACAAGGTGTTTGATAACACTACGCCAAAGCTTTTTTTACCTCTGAGGCGCTTTTAGGAAAAGCGCCTAATAGGTTCGCTATATGCAAATTAAAAAGGGAAAAAGCGTTAAAAGGGGTTATCTAAAAGCGCTAGGTGGAGTTTATGAGGCGCTTTCAGCGCTGTAGGATGGGTTTAGGGTGTAGGGTTTAGGGTTTAGGATGGGTAATGAAAGCGCTTTTGGAGCGCTGTAGGTGGGGACTCTGGCGCTTTTGGGATAAAAAGCTCACGGTAGGTTATTTAATATTATATTTTCATAAACAAAACACGCGTGGTTTTACTTCTTCACACTCTTCGCGTTTTCGCAAAACCCAAGCCAAACTCTAAACCCTTCAACCTCTTCATCTTCAACCTCCCTTCGTCTCCGTCCGACCCACACGTATCCATCAACAGCGCCATCGCCTTCATCGATTCTGCCGTCTCCATTCCGAAGATCCTCCTTCTTGATTCCTTCATCGATTTCGTTGCTCTCGTCACAAGCTCAAGTCGTCTCCTTCTTGATTCTGCATGTTGGTTCGGTTCTGTCATTGGTCTAGGCAAAGGTTGGACAACAAACGATTCATGTGAATCGATCTAGAACTCTCTAGTTTCTATCTTTGGTTGTTGGTTGAATATTAGCCTTATGATGACAATTGACAAATCACATTATGTGGAGAGAGGGCATTGAATGATTGGAAAATGAATGGATCTCACGGGGCTTTAAAAAAGCTGCATAATGTTTGGTCGGCAAACTAGACTTCTGACTCTAAATAATGTTGTATCGGTTTTTCTCAATGGATCTGAGCCACAAAATTGAACAACATCTCTTCTTTTCCCATGAGTCACATTCATCCTAGATATGTGGTCTTTGATATGGATGGTGCTTAGATGTATCTACCTAAGTAAATGCGAAGACACTTTTAGAAGTTCATGAAACAACCTAAGATGTAAATGTGAAACTAACCGTATATACGTATTTTGAAATCTAGATGCATCAATTATACAACAAATCTCTTTATCAAAAGACACATTCATCCAATATTGTCGATTTATGATGATTTATTTGAATTTATGTCATTTCTTGCTTCTAGCTTGTTTCATATTTGGATTCGAGACTCGTTTCATATCGTAGTATTTACTTGATGTTGACTGTTTTATGATGTGATTTTGATGTTGATTTTCATGAACTATGAGTTTCATTTTGGTCTTGTTTTATATGAATAGGTTACTTGTGAAGTGTGAAAGTCGATCGTTTTCGACATTGTGTGGTTCTAGAAGTTGCTTATTTCTCTATAGGTAATTAGTTATCATCTCGCTTGTAATTAGTTATCATCTCTAGCCGAATTTATGCGAAATTGCATGAATACGTTGCGTTTTATTGCTCGGATTCATTCCGTGTATACTGCGTTTTGACCAAAACGCATTATACCGTTGTGTCTCAATTATTTGTTTTGTTTAGCTTAGTTAAGACATGGATAAGACTTGGATGCGTTGAGTCGATTGTCGGATGATTACGAGAAAGGGTATCGAATTCGTTAAGTTTGCGGTTCGCCAAAGACCGAGTCGAATTACGTGTCCTTGCTTGGTTCTTATGGAAAGCAGGTTGGCGGGTTCGTTGATCGCATCGGTATGGAATTGATAGAAGTTATACATGTTGGAATTTGCATGGTGAGAAAAGTAGCAGGAATGTTGAATCGGGAATAATAGGACCTATGCTTCAACGGCGATTGCAGAGGCGTGTGACTATGATCGAGTCGAAGAGATTGCGAGCGCTTGAAGAAGATCTTAAGGATTGTCCCAAAATGTTCGAGAGGTTGGTAGCGATGCGAGAAACCGTTGTATGATGGTTGTACAAAATTCACAAGGCTGTGGTGTTAAAGTTGTACAACTTAAAGGTGGGCAATGGATGGTCGGATAAAAGTTTCACGAGTTATTAGTCCTTATGAAAGACATGCTACGAGAGGATAATGTTCTTCCCGATCGAGCGTCGAGGCCAAAAGATGTTGTGCTCTATTGGCATGAGCTATGAGAAGATACATGCTTGTCCGAAAGATTGCGTTTTGTTTGAAGCAGTATGCAGAGTTAAATGAGTGTCCTAAATCGGTGCCCTCGATATAAGAAAAAGTTGTCTCGGCAAAAGTCTTATGGTATTTTCCTATAATTAGAGATTTAGGCATGTATCGTAGTGAAACCGATTCAAGACACCTTACTTGGCATGCGGATGAAAGAATTATCGATGGAAAGTTGCGACATCCGCGATTCACCACGATGGATGAAAGTTGATAATGATTTTCTGAATTTGGAAAGAAGCAAGAAACCTTCGCTTGTCATTGTCTCTTGATGGAATGAACCATACGGTATTGAGTATCTCGCATAGCACATGGCACGTGATTCTTATGATTTATAACCTACCTCCGTGGTATGTATGAGCGTAAGTACATGATGTTATCTATGTTAATTTACGGGCCTAAACAACAGGGAATGACATAGGCGATATAGCACCCTTAATCGAAGATTTAAAGTTTACGTGGGAGAGCGGTGTGGAGGTTTATGATGGATATAGGAAAGAAAGTTTCAATTTGAGGCGATGTTGTTTGGCACAATTAACGATTTTCCAGCATACGGAAATCTATCCGGGTATAGTATTAAAGGTGAAAAAACGTGTCTTGTATGTGAAGATGAAACCGATACGACACGATTGGAATTTTGTCAAAAGAATGTCTTTCTCGGTCATCGTAGATTCTTAACTTCTAAACATCAATATCGAGGATGGAGAAAAGCGTCCAACGGAAAGACCGAACAACGTAAAGCTCCACCTGGGGTGACAGGTGATCAAATTTTTGAAAAGATGAAAGATGTGAGTATTCAGTTTGGCAAGCCTTTTGCACATAAAGTTGTCACATGTGGGTGGAAGAAGAGGTCGATTTTTTTTGAACTCCCATATTGGAAGTCGTTGTACGTAAGACATTTCCTCGACGTTATGCATATTGAAAAAATGTATTTGATAGTGTTATTGATACGTTGCTCAATATCGAGGAAAGACTAAGGATGGCGTTAAAGTAAGGAGGACATGGTAAAAATGGGAATGAGGCTGAATTGGGACCCGTGAAGAAAGGAAGGCGGACATATTTACCACCTCTGTACACTCTATCTAGAAAGGAGAAGAAAATAGTGTGTAAGTTCCTAAGTGAAGTTAAAGTACGAAGGCTACTCATCAAATATTATAAGACTTGTGTCCATGAAAGACCTCAAGTTAAAGAGTTTAAAGGCATGATTGTCATGTTATAATGGAACATTTTCTACCAATAGGTATCGTTCTATTTTGCGGAAAAAGTGAGGGCGCAATAACTAAAGCGTGTTTTTCTTCAAGTCAATTTGCGATGGGTGATAGATCCTGCGGTCTTACCAACATTACAAAAGAGATAGTTGTTACTTTGTGTGATCTTGAAATGTATTTTCCTCCCTCATTTTTGACATAATGGTTCATCTTGTCGTTCATCTTGTGAAAGAGACTCAATTGTGCGGACCACTTATATGAGATGGATGTACCTGCTGAGCGTTATATGAAAATATTGAAAGGGTATGTGAAAAACCGTAGTCGAGGAGGGTTGTATTGCCGAACGATCGTTGTTGAGGAAGCGGTTGAGTTTTGTCTTGAATATCATCAAATGTTCAATCAATTGGACTCCCAAATCTCATATTGTCGAAAAAAAGAGGAAAAAGCTAATTGGAAATAAAGTTGTGATGTCGAGAGAAGAAGCGGGATCAAGTGCATTTGTATGTTCTTCACAATGAGATTGAGGTTGAGCCGTATGTTGAAATGCACAGGGTGTTCTCCGAGGTTTAAATCCGAATAGAAATGAGAGTTGGATAGTACGAGAGCACAATCGAAGTTTCATACGTGGTTTAAGGCGTATTTATTTAAAGTATCGTTTAGATCCCGCTTGATGTGAAAGGTTGAGATGTTTAGCGTATGGTCCAAGTATAATTGTGTTTTCTCATAGCGCATATGCAATTAATGGATACACATTTTATACCAAAACAGGATGATAAAAGTACTATGCAAAATAGTGGTGTCACCTTGGTAGGCGAGGCAATGCACATATCAAGTGTGAATGACTTAAACCCGAAATTTGCAAATCATCATATTTTGGGGTTATCGGCGCATTGGGTGTTTGATTACGAAGTTTCAAATTCTGTATTTGGTTGCAAGTGGGTTGAAAATAATAATGGCATACGAATGGATAAGTCGGGATTTTGCAAGTGGATCTTAATAGGGTGGGGTACAAAGATGAGCCTTTCATTCTAGCCTCTCAAGCTAGACAAGTGTTCTATGTCAATGATCCGACAAGTACGAAATGGTCTATAGTGCTTTTATCTAACAAAGTAATTGATGAAAACTTTGGAGATCAATGTGATATTGGTGTTGACATTGAATCTTGTACTAGAAAAGATCAAAATGAGAATGAATCATGTATTAGAAATGATCATAATGAGGGTATTTGGATCAATCCAACCGTCCGCGTTGTTAAGAGGCAGTAGAACATATTCCTACCAAGAAAAGAAAGAGCGTTAGTGAGAAAGGTAATAGTATAATTATAGCCTATATCATTCAATAAAATTTAAATATATGTCATTTTATATATATATTTATATCCATTTTATATGTCATTTCATATTTGTATCTATTTTTATTTTTATATTATGGATTATTGATTATGGATTTTCCTTTATTACAGTCGATGGCTAGTAATGAAGAAAACCCACAAGATACACATGCTCGGATACAAATCCTCCGTTGATAATGATCAAACTACTACGAAAGAGATATTGCACGAGGCATCACTATTATGAGTAGAATCATTCGTGATAGAGCAGAGGACATATATATGATTTACAATGGAATCATCTTGATCAAACAACGGGTCCTAATCTTGCAAAGTTTAAAAGCTACATCGGTACACTTGTTCGCTTGCACATTCCAATCACCGTTAAAACATGGAAAAATAAAGATTTGAAAGAGGGTAAAGACAAAATTTGGAGTGAGATAAAGGTACCATAAATGATTGTTTTCATTTGCTTAATCTTGACAAAATTTAAATTAGTTATACTAACACACTTTATCGTATGTTTTTCCGTAGAGGTCTTTTGTCATTGAAGATTTTCGTGCACGCTATGTACTTAGTACGGCGGAAAAAGATTTAGAGGTTGGAAGCGTTTTAATGACACATATCTTAAGGATGATGAAGGAAATTTTGTTGAAGAGGCTCTGGGCGTCCAAAAAGTATGAAATGTTCATTACGAGATGAAGAATGGGCTAAGTTTATTGAACAAAGAAGAGATGAGAATTCGGAAATTGAGTGCGAAAATAGCGAGAGCATCAAAACAAGAGTATACATACAAAAAAGGGCGTTTGGGATACGCACGCTTAGAGGAAAAAGTTGTAAGTAAATAGAAATGCTACGTTCTTAGTAATTGTCTAAATGTGTTGTAATTGACGATCTTATCATTTGTGTTAATGCGTAGTTAGAAGAAAGCAAAGTGGCGAAACCTCACTTCGAGCATGTGTTGTGGAAGTTAGCTCGTGGGTAAGAATCAAGTTGTTGATCCCGGTGTTCAACAAATTTATGATGCATGTGTAAGTATAACATTTTATTTAATTAAATCAAATGTTTATTCTTATATAATTAATATAATTAATTCTTTTTTCTTACAATTGTTCTATTTCTGTAATTATAGGAGACCATGTCATGATCGGCATACATAGGTGAGGACCAGGATACCGGCGTGCTTAGTAGAGCACTAAATGCTCGATTATCCCGTCGGGTGAGGTAAAGGTCATGGAGTGACTCCAACCTCTTTGTATAAGCATCCTAAGAAGAAATCCCACCAATGAAGAAGTGATGCAAAAATTGCAGGATTTACAAGCACAAATCTTTGAGTTGCAAAGAGATAAAGAGAGGTATATGGAAGAAAAGTGCACTCCTTCATCATTCAAAGAAACTAGTGACAAAGCTAGTATCAACGTCGAAAGAACTTTCCGAGGTAATTATAAATTCTTTTTTCTTACAATTGTTCTATTTCTGTAATAATAACGACTCTATATTGTTCAAGTTTCTCTGTTTTTCCCCCTCTTTCTATTATTGAATTAACAGTAACATATTTATTATTGGTTTAGGGCATTTCACCTTGCCAACTATACTTAGCATCACCAGATTATCGCCTAGTCGGCAAGGGAAAAGTGTACAATACTTCGGGAGATTTACTTCACCACAGACCGCTCCCGGATGGACACATGAAAGTATCTGTTGATGTTGTATCAGATCGTGATGCGTTGCTACCGGTACCTGACATGGTCTCAGAGGTAACATTCATGCGAGATGCAATAGGATCCTTTGTTGCATGGCCCTCGGAGCTCATTTTCACAGATGATGAGGTATGTTTAAAACTATTATGAATCTTTTAGTTTTCAAATGTCAATTCTGAACCGTTAAGTTAATTATTTTTTACATGGTAATTGTAGACTCCTACACCCGCATCTTAAAAGGATTTTGCGACCACGAGTCTGTTGCATCACCAAAAGAGGTACATTTAAAGTGTTATTAATTATATGATCCGAATCTAAAGCGCATGATTTTTCCTATGTTATAATTTACCTAAGTTATATGATTTTTAGGTACGCTCAAGGGTCACAACAAGTGAGCGGAAAATTGAAGTCGTACCACAAGAAAAGGAATCCTCAAGCCCGTGACTAAAAAGGAGTTGGTAATGTGACTCGTTTCGTGAGCACTTTCAACATTGTGTCACTTTCGGATCGATGGATGGTAACATTCGCGAAATAAATATTGAAGAAGATATCTTTGGTGTACCTCACACTGATATAATTGGAATAGATGATATGAATGAAATTCTTTTGGATGATATGATGATTGGCGGCTATAATATAAACGCCTACATTAGGTAATTCGATCAATATATTATTTAATTAGTCGAACAATTTAAATCCGCATTTCAATGAAAATATTCTAATGTTTATTATGCTTTTATTTAAGGTGGTTGTACAACAGTTGATCTGCGAGAATGAGCATCAACCGATTCCATTTGTGTCTCCCAACGTGTCAACGGGCACACAATTGGTTCGGAAAAGGAAGGCACAAGACAACACTTAGTCGATAGATACATGGCCTTGATGTCTGAAGCTGTTTCTTTTGCCGTATAATACTTTTAAAGGGTAAGATTTTCATTCTCGTGTTTTATAATATTTGTTTCTTTTAGTAGAAAATTTTCATATAAACTTTTGTTCTAATTTATAGATCACACTGTTTGTTGCTTGCTATTGATCCTATAAAAGAAATGGTCTATTATTTGAATTCGGTAGATGGTGAATGGACCAATTATCAGGAAATGAAGGAAATGATTGATAGGTAAGTGAGATTCCTCTAAATATTCATGTACATTTATGTATTTAATTATTTCATAGTTCTAAATATATGTTTTGTTTTATTAGATCAATACAAGTATTCCGCTCTCAAAGACGCAGTACCGCGGTCTAGATCAAGCAACATTACATGGATCAAAGTGCGGTACATTAATTTTCACAGTTTACTTTTAATATTTATGCTACTTGATAAAACAAGACAACTATAAAATCATATTTGTTTTTCTTTGTAGTGTCATAGCAGTGAACAGATCTGACATGGATTCTATATGCGATTCTTGGGAGATATCCTTAAAACGAATATATTAGAGATTCCACTTAAGGTATGAATTTATATCTTAGGATTTGTTTTATCATTTATTTCTTTCCGTTCTTATAATATTTATTACATTTAACTAAATAATCATGCATATTATATTTTTGTTGTGTAGTATTTCGATGGTCTCAACTGTACTTTTTACTCGAAACTTAAGGTGGATGAAATCAAAGAGGATTTGGCTCACTATTATCTTGAGCAAAGAATCTTATAAGGTATGAATATATTATTGTTTGAAAAAAGTTATGAATATACATTATTGTGTGAATACATTATTGACCGTATTATTATTTTCATACTTTCAGGATCAGGACCGCTTTAGTTGTTTAGGAATATTGATTTTTTAATGTTAGGATGACTTTGTAAGGTTGATTAGTTTTGGCTATGTTACAAACGTTAGGATGACTTTGTAAGGTTGATTAGTTTTGGCTATGTTACAAACGTTAGGATGACTTTGGTTATATTGATGTATATATATCTATTGTGAATGTGAATTATATTGATGTATATATATCTATTGTGAATGTGAATTAATTATAATGTAATGGTGTAAGAATCGGGTTTAGAAATGATAAATTACGGGTTCATGAAAAATCTTAAAAATGGTAAATTACAGGTTCTGAAATATTGCTGCCAAAAAATGGTAAATTACAGGTTCTGAAATATTGCTGCCAAAAATGCAGGTTTAGAAATAACAAAAAATTTCTAAAAATAATAGGGGACCTACCAAAGCGCTTTGTCAGAAAAAGCGCTCTCAAAGGACACCTAAAGCGCTCTAATAGGAAACCTACCAAAGAAAAAGCGAACCACCAGGCGCTTTCCAAAGCGCTTTTGTAGGGTTACTTTAGAAAGCATAAAAGTCATTCTAAAGTAGGCCTACCAAAGCGCTTTTCCATAAAAAGCGCTCTCATAGGCTACCCCTACCAGAGCGCTTTTCAAAGCGCTTTGGTAGGGTTACTTTAGAAAGCAAAAAAGTCATTCTAAAGTAGGCCTACCAAAGCGCTTTTCCATAAAAGCGCTCTCATGGCTACCCTACGCGCTTTTGTTGGAAAAAGCGGCGCTAAAACCTTTAGCGCCACCTAAGCGCTTTTAAAGGCCAAAAAAAGCGCTCTGGTAGGTCTTTTTTGGCGTAGTGTAAATTGACTCAAACATTTTACTTCGTGCTAGATTTATTCTTATTCAAACACATTGAAAATATTGCATACTCATTGTGGTTGTCTAAGTGATTGAGCATTTGAGTAATAATAATATGGATTCTCATTTTTCTCTCACCTTCCCGTACGGTTCGCTTATCCGATCTTTTTAATAGTGGATCGTTTAAACAATTAAAAATTTAGGAAGCTTTCGCACAAAAATAATTTTAAAAAATAATTTTTCAAACAATTGATCTATTCAACCCCTCTTCTAAATCGATCACATCGTCTAATAAATTTTTCCTTCTTTCCATGTCTCTGTCATCAAAATGACACTTCATCTCCTTTTCATATCAAAAGGAGGAACCATACATCAAAGTACTTAACTAATGCTTATTTAATTCGAATAATAGGATTGAATAGTAAAATCCTATATATAAATTGGAAATATTTTAAAACATATGATACATGATATCAAAATATCATAAATCCATATTAGTAACATAGTGGCCATATAACCAAATACATTGAAAATGCAGCTTATAGGAACATGTTTAGGAGTTTAGAAGACAAAAGTGTTGAAATTCAACGTACATCCAACAAGACTCAAAATTACCTCATTATTTGAAGAGTATGTGGAAGAGTATCAAGTTGCATTTTATTCTTAGGATTTATCCGTTTATTTGCATTTTATTCTTAGGATTTACCCGATTATGTTTTGTTTCTTGTCAACTTATATTTTAATTTATTTTATCGTAATTGAGTCTCCTCACATAATTGTACATTTTAAGAGTAAGTACTTAATCGTTTTATGGATGAATAAATCAATTTATTTCATTAAAGTCCTAGTAATATGCTTCTAGTCTAATAGTAGAAGGTTTAAATCAATAAACACTTTTGAGAATAAAGTGTAATTTGAATCACATGATATCATAACTCGAATTAAATTGTGCAAAAGTCAAGATTTTTTTATGTCAACCTGATTCAAATCAAAGAAATTTTATGACACAAATTAAACATATATATGAGAAATAGGATTTTGCTTCTTTAAGTTTGATTCAAAACACAACAGTGTAGGACTTGAATTAGAGAGGATTGAATCGAATCACATATATGCTTGACTTGAATCAAATTCATAAATCAAATTTTAGATTTTGGTTATGTGATCCCCATTTGAATCACATATATGTGTGACTCTAATCATAAAAAATGGTTTATTCGAATCATTAGAGCAACTTTTCTTGATTCTAAGATCTTGATTCAAATCATTCACTCTCTGGACTCGTCTCATAATTCTTACTTATGACTCGAATCAAATGACATTTTTCTCACATTTTGTGTTAGATCTCCATCATATATATATATATATATATATATATATATATATATATATATATATATATATATATATATATATATATATATATATATATATATATATATATATATATATATCAAACCCTCTCACAAGGTTTATAACATACATTTCAACTTTATGATTTAAAACGCACAACATACATTTTATCTCAACTTCCAAAAGCAGTTTTTAATCTTGTTCTAAGTTTTGCAACAAAAATCTCTTCAACTTCATCCTCTTGCATCATCCATTATTGTTTGGATTAAGTTTTCAACTTAGGGTGTGAGATTTGTGAGGATGGTTGTTTTGTGATTAACGTTTTGTGAAGATATCTTGAGTATTTCATGGATTGGCATATGTTATGTTTGTTTGATTGTGGTTAGGATCGATAACTCTAGTAGAAAAAGAAAGGGGTTCTTCGCTCATGATTACTTTGGTAGAGTTGTGTGGAAGCCTCCATATAAAGTTGGAGTTTTTCTCATATCCAAACAATAAAGGGCTCAAGGAACCGGTAAGGTTGAGTAAATGTCGGTGCATAATGGAAGATTGGAGTAGCATTCTTAAAGTTATAAGCTAAATTCAAAGTCAATTAAATATTTCTCCGCGATTCATGTGAGAAGTTGTGTATAGTCAAAGAAGATTCAGATCAAAGATATTTATATTCAATATCATTTGAATTGTGATTGTAGTAAACAAAATTATGTAAAATTTTAAAAATCATAGTGGAAGAATGATGATAATTTGTCATTACATGATTTTTATGAGTATTTGCGATGAATTTGATGGAATTGGAGTTAAAAATACACTAAATCAGGGCCAGTCCAAGGGCCATGCCACCTAGTCTAGGGCTTTAGGCCTCAAAATTTTCGGCTTAAAAAAGGTCTCGGAATTGTTCTATTTAGTTACAATAATATATAATGACACATTAGACACATAAATTATCATAGTTGAATTGGTAAAATTTAGGCCTCTTTTTCTTAGCAACCATAAAATTATCATTTTAAAATATATTTTAAGGACCTCATTTTAAAACTTTTTTTAGGCCTCCAAACGGGTTGGGCCGGCCTAGCACTAAATATGAAGAAGTGTGAAGAAAATGAAGAAGTTAAATAAATAAAGATTTGGGAAAAATCTGGTTGAAAAGGAGAAAACGCATATTAGCACTGCAAATGAATACATATCTTTATGGTAAGATACGGTGTAAATACCACCGTAGTATCTAGGATAACCACCAGTCGTAATAACTTCTCAAACCAATAGAAATTCAATAATTCTCTAAGAAGAATTCAATAATGATTATTGACCACTCAAAAAATTTCTCAAACAAGGAGAAATTTCAATTATTTCTCTAAAGAGAATTCAAAAAAATATATACTAGATAACTTCTCAACTCAAACGAGGAAAATTAACATTTTTATCAAAAGCGAATTCAAGAAAGTACTCGGAAAATTTAACGAGTAGAAAGAAAGGGGAAGTTGGCGCTTCGACAATTTGAAAGACGTAGAGTTATGAGAGTGAGGAAGGAAAACCTCAAAAGGTAGTTATTGGTGTAGTTTTGGAATGAAACAAGTGATTTCCTTATATAATGAAG
Organism: Vicia sativa; assembly: GCA_021764765.1. Lineage (NCBI taxonomy): Eukaryota > Viridiplantae > Streptophyta > Magnoliopsida > Fabales > Fabaceae > Vicia > Vicia sativa. The sequence goes on from CM038797.1 coordinate 86,632,424, forward strand.
TAAACTAGCCAAGATTTCCAAACTAAGCAATGTGGAACTGAGTTTTTTCTACCATGCAAAAAATTCAAACAATGTGGGACTTGAGAAATATTTAAATTCAACATATTGGAACACAGACATGTTCTAACAATCCCCCACTTGAATTTGAAGAAGTGATTTTATCGTCTAAATTAATCAGCAGACTGCAAGTGCACAGTCCTATCGCGTAGTTTTAAAAGATATCGAACCCACAGAGACTATAAATCGATCTATTATTATCCTAAGTTACGGTATACAGCTAAGGCGAATAATTCTTTAAGATTTTTGGTTAAGGAAGATATAATAAATAAACAGATATCAGTATGTAATTCGTCTAACCTAAGGGGACCTAAATTTCCACTGACTTATTACTCAAGTTGAATAAAAATCCTATTCCAGCAAACAATATTCATCTAAAAATCCTATCTCAAACTGTCGCTCTGTTGAATCGGATCATGCAAATTAAATCCTAACGTATGCTCTCGCTATCCCGCCGAATTTAAAAACACTTTTTGAAAATAAATAAAGTTTAATCTCTTTTAAAACGATGTCGCAGTCTTTAAATTAATACCTAGTATCCACTATCTGGTTCTAAACCTCAAACTCTCGCTCTGTTGGTTTCTAACCTTAGTCCAGTTTATTGACCTCAAACTTTCGCTCTGTTGGTTTCTAAACCTTTTAATAAATTAAATTAGATATCTAAGTCAGAAAGAATATTTTTAACAACGTAACATTATGCCAGTTTATTTTGGAATCCTTTGGTTCGATTAATTTACATACCAATATCAAAAAGACTTAGCCAGACATATTAATTAATTCAGACATGCATAAATAATATGGTTTAATATATTTAAACATTTCCGAAATCAAATAAATAATATCAGACAACAATAAACTAAATAAAGTAAAATAATTAAATTAAACCTGAAAATGACAACAACTGGAAATAATCTTGTTCTTCGGAGACTTCTTGAATTGAAAGAAAAATGCGACAAGGAATAAAAAGCACTAGATCTAACGTAAGGTTAGATCAGTGAAAACTGGAATAAAATCTAAACAACGAAACTGAAAGGAAAATAAATTCAAAGTACAAACTGAAATAAAATTGCAAAATAAGAAATAACGGTTGTTCGGTAAGAATGTCGACCCTCACTCAGACTTGAACTTGTATTTATAGATCATTTGGTAACTGCCCTTTTCTAAACTTTGTATCCAAGCCAGGTGATCGTGGAGAAAATGTTTCCTACAAAGGAGGAGACGGGCGCCTCCACGTGCACAAAAGAGAAGGAGACGAGCGTCTCATATTGTTGGAACATGGTGGGACCCACGTGAGGCGCCTCTATCTAAGTGGGAGGTGACGACCTCTCACCGTGGCGTGGCAAGTGGGATTGCATTCTGGGTCTGCTTGTATTGGGCTTAGTTTCTTGGCTTGCTATAATTGTTTTCTTCTTCCATAACACCTCATTTTTGCTATACATCACTCCTTGCTTCATTTCTTTGACTTTTTAATCCGATTTCTCCTCGATTTTACTTCTTTGCTCGATTTATCTTTATTTAATACAAATACATGAAACATAGAAAATACCAACGTAATACAGAAATAAAGTAATATAATTAAATAAAAATAGTAACATTGTCTATGAAAATTACGCCAATTATGTTATATAAATTCGTGTTATCAAACTCCCCTATACTTAAACCTTTGCTTGTCCTCAAGCAAAAAGTAAAAATGAAAAATCACTTAAGCATATGTTAAACGCAGATATAAAACACAATTCAATTCGTACTAGGTTGCAATTCACTTCTTTGTTGGATAACTCGAGTTTAGGCTTTGACACCAAAATCACCGTAATAACACTAGACAACCCCATTTTTGCAGACCAATTTAAGTCATGAATTATAGCTCGACCTAATACTTTTCGTTTCGTTTCACCCGTTTTCATTCTTGCGCAATCACATTAAGCCCTTTACCTTACGCGCACATAGTGGAGTAACCGGTTAGTGACTTTGATCTTTATAATCCAAGCTAGGAGTCCTGGTAATTATATTTGGTACTCCTTTATCCAATTACAAATTGCGGGGGATCGGATCGTCATCCGCCCTACCAAGTTCAGCACCAGGGACCACTGAACCAATTCATAATGGATGTTTGCATAAATATTTTATAGTTTCTGCAACCGTTGAATTAAATGATCTGGTAAGGACCATCTAACTTAATAAGCGCATCTTCTAATAAAAAATTTTCTTTAAAAATCTTGATCAATCACTTATATTCATCGATTCTCCACGTAGTTTGTCGTTTAAGGCGGTGCCGACTGCTTTTATAAACTACTCGGGATTACTTTAAAACTAAGTCTTAAGGTGTTGGTATAATAAGTACTTAAATCAATCTAACACGTTGGGGGTTTTGAAGTGTTAGGACAGTAACAATTTTGCTAAATCGCGCTCGAATTCTTATTTAAAAATAGGCAACCTTAGTATTATTTGAGTGTGTCAATAAATGCGTTTTAATTTTTGTTAAAATTTGTCGTTATAGGTCAAGAAAAAGGAGGAATTCGAATAAGCACGAAAAATTTAACATAAAAGATTAAAATTGCATAAACATGTATTTTATGGAAATTTTGCAATACATAGAAAAAGAAACAAACTAAAAAGGGAAAAACTAAATAGAGCAAAGAAAATAATAACGAACAAAGAAATGTTCTGACTCCCCTAAACTTAAAATAAGCATTGTCCTCAATGCGATAAAACCAGGAGAAATCAGAAAGGAGAAAGGTGATCACTCGTCGCTCGGAAAATGTTGTCCACTTGCTCCTCTACCTCGAGTACGAGGTCTTCGACGCCTGTCAGAATCAGAATCATTAAGGTTAAGCGCATCCGCTATGCGAGCTTGCAATGCTTCGAAGTTACGATCATTGCGAAAAGCATATTCTTGGTGTTCGCGTCGCATTTCTTGTTGGTTGCGTTGCAACTCTCGTTGATCACGCTGTAACTCTTGTACGAGACGTAAAGTCTCAGCTTGGTTTTATTGCATGGCGTGGAACAACTGATCTTGACGATTCATATGAGCCTGCATAGCCGCGAAATTTGCAGCGGGATTTTCTTGTTGTTGTGCGGCAGGTGCATCGAGAGCAAAACGCCAATTAGCGCGGACTCGGACGTCGATTTGATTGGGACAGGGTAACACAACACCGGGTATTTGACGATGATTAATCATTAATGTAAACCGGTCATCTTGTCGAGGTGATATGATGCGAGAATCACGACAATAGATGACATCAAGTAGATTGGTTGGCATCATATATTGTGACAAAGAAAATAGCTCGGCGGAAAGGCCTAAAGCATATGCTAAAGATGTGATGATGCCACCAAAAACGAATGGATTTGTACCTGCTGCGTTGACGCATGTATGAATGTGGTTGAGCAAGAAGGGTGCGGCGTTGACAGCATGACCATTGAGGGCACAGAAAATGAGAAACAACTCATTTTGGTTGACCTTGTGATTATTGGTCCTACCAAAAATGGTGTTACCAAGTATGCGATGAAAGTACCTCAATGCGGGATTATGGATGTGGGAAGCATAGAGATCTCGCCAACTTTCCGTGGTTTGACCAGTAAGATCATTCCATAGAGCGACACCGAGTTGATCCCAAGAAAAATCGCCGTCATTGTCGAACGGTTTGTAATGAACATGCTCACCTCGAGTGAAAAGTAAAAGTTCGGCGACCCTTTCTTGATCAAGAGAATACTCTTGGTTGAACATGCGAAAGTTAGCAGTGCCGGTTGTGTATGGATCGTCGGTAGGTGTTGAGTAGGAAAAAGAACTAAGAAATTCAAGCACGAGTGGTTCATAGGTTGGATATGGGTTTGTGCAGAGACTGAGTAAACCGGTGTTATTGAGCATGAAGATGATGCTATCGGTCATTCCTAAGGTTTCCAAACACTCTGAACCTACATATTTTGTAGCAACGACGGAACGGGTATAGAATTTAAGATATTTTGTGCGTTGTTGGCCGTCGTCTCTATCTCGGAAAATGATATTGGATAGGTCGGGTGGTGGTCGGTCTGGTTTAACTTGACGTTGATTGTTTCGTGGAGCCATGAAAAGGGTATGGAATGAAGAAGGAATATGGTAGAAATATGGGTTGATGAGAGGAAATATAAGAGTAGTAGATAGCATGGGTGTGGAATGAGAAGAAGTGAGAATGGGTATTTATAGTGGTATGAAATTTAATAGAAATAAATTATAATAATAATGTGTTTGGAAATGAAGAGGGAAAAATTTGAATTGAATTTGTGGTGGGAAATGGAATAGTTGAATGGAAGTAAATGTGAGAGAAGAAAAGAAATTATTATAATTAATGGAAGAATATAAATAAGAGTTATGTTGGATGTGGGAAAAGATGGAAATGGACAAAACAATTAGTCAAGAAAAATCAGAAGAGACAGCACGCGACAAGCATGGGAGAAGCACGAGGAGGCGGGGGCCACAGGGCATGAGGCGGGCGTCTCAAGAATTTGAAAATCAAGCCAAGCACGTGAGGCGTGCGTCTCAAAAGTTTAATTGGGCAGAGTGAAAACTGGAAGCAGGCGTCTCTATGCATGTAGGGACACGAGGAGACCGTCCCCCAAGGCAGATGCATGGCACGAAAATAGGAAGCTTGCAGGCATGCGTGCACGAATCAGGGAATCTAACATTGCTTCTCAAGAAAAGATGTGACATAGGGAATAGTTTCTCATGCTACATATATTTTGTACATATATATATATATATATATATATATATATATATATATAATATAGTTAAATCAGAATTTTAATTAATTAATATATATAATACTAATATATATAGTGCCTTATAATTAATATAATAAATATTGGGAAGTATTGATTCGGTATATTAATAGGAAAATACGATAATAAGAATATTCAATTATTATATAAATATTAATGTAGATTATTTAATTGAATACAATTATCGGTATTAGGGGAAAATAGTTCGAACGCATCAGAAGAAAGGGTGCAACCGATAACCGAATAAAATTAAAAATTCAACATAAAATAGAAAAATTGAAAATACGAAAAAGAAAAATTAAAATTAGAAATTAGAATGACTACTCGTTGATTTTCCATGGCCACTTATCAAGCCATCTCACATATCCCTCACCTTTTCTTTTCTTACGTTTGTAGGGCGGTTTATTCTTTCGAAATTTAGGTGGCGGTCCTGGATTTATCCTAAGTATAAGTTTTTCAATTTTTGGCTTAGTGATTTCGTCCATCGCCTCATAAGTTAACCCTACCCTCTTTAATAATTATATCCCTAATTTTATGGTCCTCTAATTTTCGCTTTTAGGTAAGACTTCAAATGGTGGTGAATTAGTATGGATATTTTTCAATACCCAAGCGTCGTTTTAGATTGGGAGTCTACCGGAGTTTCTATAAAAATTTTCGGGAAGGGAATCAGTGGGATGTAGTGATTCGGGATTACAATAGATGCTTCCTTCTCTACCTCTTTTACAACCTCCTCTTTGAACAGTGTTGATGGATTTTCATCAACCTCCCCTATTTTCTCGTCAGAACTTTCCTCGGCCACAATATCATTCTCCTCAAACTCGTCATCGCTTTCTAGATTTCCAAGTAGTTTTTCCATAATGGTTGTTTCAACATCCACATCTTCCTCAGGTAGAGGTCCTAGAAGGTTTTGTTCGAGTTGGGAGATTTGAGTTCTAACGCCATACTGTGAGACGCGAGGGATTCAACCATAATGGTTAGTTGGCTAAGGGTTTCATTATTTTGAAGACTTTGTTTTCTTACTTCTTCATTTTGGATAATTTGTGCCTCTACAAAGTGCTCAATCATAGACTCTAACCTAGAGTTAGTTATCATCTCATCTGAATCTTCCATTGATGTTTCGAAATTAAAATCTTGCGATTCTTCAGAGTCTTGAAAGTAAGTTAAAGTCTCATTTTGTGTTTCCCCGAAGCGACTTATCATCCTACATGATTCATTAAAGTCTTCCATTAATATTTCGAGATCAGATTTATATGGTTTTGGTGATTCCTCAAAATATTGAGTATGACAATTATAGGAAGAATTGGGTTGAGGAAAAGTTTGGTTGAAATTATAAATTTCTTGTGGTTCTTCAAAATATGGGAATTGGTAGTTCTGAAGGTAGTTGGGGTAGGAGTAGGTTTGTGAAGCATTAAAGTTTCCCATCAGTATTTCAAGTTCGGATCTATGGAATTCTTGTGGTTCCTCAAAATACTGATAATGGGCGTAGGAAAAATTTGGGCCATACATGGTAGTAAAGGTAAAGGTGCCTTAGTCTATACGGTGTAACACCAGAGTTACAATATCGACTTAAATAGTCCCCGACAACGGCGCCAAAAACTTGATCGCGACTTTATCGTCTAAATTAATCAGCAGACTGCAAGTGCACAGTCCTATCGCGTAGTTTTAAAAGATATCGAACCCACAGAGACTATAAATCGATCTATTGTTATCCTAAGTTACGGTATGACTAAAGCGAATAATTCTTTAAGATTTTTGGTTAAGGAAGATATAATAAATAAACAGATATCAGTATGTAATTCGTCTAACCTAAGGGGACCTAAATTTCCACTGACTTATTACTCAAGTTGAATAAAAATCCTATTCCAGCAAACAATATTCATCTAAAAATCCTATCTCAAACTGTCGCTCTGTTGAATCGAATCATGCAAATTAAATCCTAACGTATGCTCTCGCTATACCGCCGAATTTAAAAACACTTTTTGAAAATAAATAAAGTTTAATCTCTTTTAAAACGATGTCGCAGTCTTTAAAATTAATACCTAGTATCCACTATCTGGTTCTAAACCTCAAACTCTCGCTCTGTTGGTTTCTAACCTTAGTCCAGTTTATTGACCTCAAACTTTCGCTCTGTTGGTTTCTAAACCTTTTAATAAATTAAATTAGATATCTAAGTCAGAAAGAATATTTTTAACAACGTAACATTATGCCAGTTTATTTTGGATTCCTTTGGTTCGATTAATTTACGTACCAATATCAAAAAGACTTAGCCAGACATATTAATTAATTCAGACATGCATAAATAATATGGTTTAATATATTTAAACATTTCCGAAATCAAATAAATAATATCAGACAACAATAAACTAAATAAAGTAAAATAATTAAATTAAACCTGAAAATGACAACAACTGGAAGTAATCTTGTTCTTCGGAGACTTCTTGAATTGAAAGAAAAATGCGACAAGGAATAAAAAGCACTAGATCTAACGTAAGGTTAGATCAGTGAAAACTGGAATAAAATCTAAACAACGAAACTGAAAGGAAAATAAATTCAAAGTACAAACTGAAATAAAATTGCGAAATAAGAAATAACGGTTGTTCGGTAAGAATGCCGACCCTCACTCTGAGACTTGAACTTGTATTTATAGATCATTTGGTAACTGCCCTTTTCTAAACTTCGTATCCAAGCCATGTGATCGTGGAGAAAATGCTGCCTACAAAGGAGGAGACGGGCGCCTCCACGTGCACAAAAGAGAAGGAGACGAGCGTCTCATATTGTTGGAACATGGTGGGACCCACGTGAGGCGGGCGCCTCCTATCTAAGTGGGAGGAGTGAGACGATCGTCTCACCCGTGACGTGGCAAGTGGGATTGCATTCTGGGCCTGCTTGTATTGGGCTTAGTTTCTTGGCTTGCTATAATTGTTTTCTTCTTCCATAACACCTCCTTTTTGCTATACATCACTCCTTGCTTCATTTCTTTGACTTTTTAATCCGATTTCTCCTCGATTTTACTTCTTTGCTCGATTTATCTTTATTTAATACAAATACCTGAAACATAGAAAATACCAACGTAATACAGAAATAAAGTAATATAATTAAATAAAAATAGTAACATTGTCTATGAAAATTACGCCAAATATGTTATATAAATTCGTGTTATCACACAATCACCAAGGTGGATCTATCAAGAGTACTCTTGTAGCTTAGGTACTACCTCATACAGAGTATAAATCTCATTAAGAGCTTGTATTATCTCATCCTCTTAATACTTCGGGATTCATGCTTCACTTGCATGATCATCTCATATTACTCATAACTTGTTATTACCCATTGAACCTATTTATTAGGATCTCCAGTCACTTAGGTCGGGTTACCATCATGAACAAATCATATTCCTATAGGCATTAGTATCATCATATATGATGTATTATAGACTTTCTCTCTAGCTAATCCTTTCGTCAAAGGATCTGCTAAATTTTCATCACTGTGTACATAATCCATTCTCACTGCTCCTTTAGAGATACGATCTTCAATAGTGTTGTGCTTTCATCTAATTTGACGTCTTTTACCATTATAATAATGGTTCAAGATTTTTGTAATAGCGCGGTACTATCTCAGTGGATCAACACAAATGGAATAGGTTTTTCCTATAAGGGAATCCCAGTTATCAAGCATCTTAACCAACTTGCTTCTTCACTAGGAGACGCTAATGCTATATTCTCGGACTTCATCATGGACTAAGCCAGCATAATCTATTTCTTTGATTTCCAATATACAATTCATCTAGCTATGTTGAATACACAACCACTAGTTGCTTTGGAATCATCTAATAAGGTATTCCAATCTACATTATTGTATCCTTCAAGTACAATAGGAAATCTCTGATAATGTAAATTGAGATTCAAGGTTCTTTTAAGGTACCGCATGACTCGCTCAATAGCTTTTCAATATTCATTACTATGTCTACTAGTAAACCTGCATAACAATCCCACGACATATGCAATGTTGGGTTTAGTACAATCAATGGAACACCTAAGACTTACAATGATGCTCGTATACTTTGTTTGTTTAACACTTTCACTAGTGTTCTTAAACAACTTCATGAAGGGATTATATGTTGTGCTCACGGGTTTAGTGTCAAAATAATTATATTTCTTTAAGATCTTTTTCACATATTGTGATTTATCCAAAGTAATTCCTTGCTCAGATCTCGTGATCTTGATACCAAGAATCACACTCACTTATCCGAGGTTTTTCATATCAAAGTTGTTGCACAACAATGATTTCATATCATTAACAGCCTGAATATTTGATCCAAATATAAGTGGATCATCTACATATAGACATATGATAGTGCAAATGTGATTCTCAAATTTGTAATTAACGTATTTATCATTTTCATTCACTTTGTACTTATTCGATATCATTAAGTTATCAAAATTTTAATGCCATTGGTTTGGAGCTTGTTTTAGCCCATACAAAGACTTATCCAACTTACAGACCTTGTTTTCTTGTCCATGGATCACAAACCCTTCTGGTTGTTCCATATATATTTCTTCTCCTATTTCATCGCTTAAAAAGGTTGTTTTAACATCCATTTGGTGTACTATTAAGCTATAAATAGTAGTTATTGAAAAAGTACCCTAATTGATGTAATTCTAGTGATTGGAAAGAATGTGTCAAAGAAACCTATATTTTTCTCTTTATCTAAAACCCTTGGCTACAAGGCGATCCCTGTAGTTATCAATAGTTTATCAGATTTTAGTTTCTTTTTCAAAACCCATTTACAACTGATTGGTTTGCAACCAGGAGGCAAGTCTACTAAAGGTCAGGTCTTGTTATATTCTAGAGATTCTATCTCATCATTAATAGCTACTTGTCATAAATCGGTATCTAGAGATGACAAGGCTTCTTGAATATTTATTGGATCTTCATCTACATTATCAACTGCATAATTTGACTCATAGTCTTTAGAAACTCTTACCCTTTTATTTCGTCGAAGTTCAGTTTCTACTTCGTTGTTGCTTTCAGTGTGTCTTATCACGGGAATATGATTCAATTCAGTGCCCGTATTATTTCTCGATTTGAAAGGAAATTTATCTTCATAGAATTCAACATTTGATTATATGATCATTGTAGCATTTAGGTCTTAAAACCTATATGCTTTGTCGTTTACTGCATACCCAATGAATACACATTCATATGCTCTACTAGCGAGTTTAACTCACTTCGTATTCAGAATTCTTACATAAGCCAAATAGCCCCAAGTTTTTAAATAAGACAAATTTGGTTGTCTTTTCTTTTAATATCTCATATGGTGAAATCTTACTTTTTACTTGGAAACTCGATTCAGGACATAGAAAATAGTCAACAAAATTCCCCCACCGCTGAGGTGCAACACTAGAATTCAACATAATTGCAACAATAAGTTCAGTAAGAGTTATATTCTTTCTTTCTGCTTTACCATTCATTTCAAGATAGTATGGTGTAGTTGTTTCATGTACAATTCCACGTATAAAATTCATTAATAAACTAGAATCATACAGTTTCTCTATCACTACAAATTCTTACTATATCATTTTTTGAATTCTTTACAAGGTTTTTAAGCATATCAATTCCATTCTTTGTAATGGTGTACAAATATACCCCCAATAAACTGATAAAATCCTACCTTATTTAAAAGAAAACCAAAAACAAGATTCTTCCTAATCTCAGGAACATGCATGATGTCCTTCGAGATTAAAGTATTCCTAAAGGTGAAATTCAACTTCATGTCTCCAATTCCAACAACATTCAAGGTATGGACATCTTCCAACAACACTTTCTTATCTTTAGTATTCGTGTATGCTTTAAACATAACACGATCATAACAGACACGACGAGAGATGTCAATATCTATCCACCAACCACGTTGATTTCAATGAGCATATCAATAAATTGCCCATTAGTCAAGTTAACCTGTGCATTAGGGGCAGCACCATGTTCAAGCCTGCTTCTACATCTCTTAGCCATATGACTTGATTTTCCAAAGTTAAAACAAAGGGAAACCAACATCATTTATTTGAGGTGGTGGTTGTTGCCTAGTTGGAGAAATTGGGGCCATAGAAGTGTTCTCATTCTTAACTCAGTTTGCTATATTGCAGTTTTGATTCTTTACTGGTTTGTCATATGGCTTCAGAACTACACTGAATTTCTTTTTGTTGTTTAAACAACCAAGATTTTTTCTTTTTGATCTTGTTTCTGATACTCTTCTTCAATTCGAAGGTGAATAATTAGAGTTTCATTTAAAAAATTCTTAGCAAAGCAAAATTTTGAAAATTAACTAACTATGAGGCAATTTGTCAATAATAAAAGAAATTTGAAATTGTTCATATAAATGCATACCTTTAGTGATGACCTCATGAGAAATATTTCGAAGTTCGTGACTTTGGATTTCTGTAGACCTTTCATCCACCATCTAATACTTCACGTAGCTGCTAAATCATTCTTCTATAATAGTCATACAGATCATTTGCGAGTCCATTCATAATGTTATAATTATTCTCTTTCTATAAGAAGATTTCTTTCCTTAGTTGTAAATCCTTCGCTTTAATCTATGTTGTAAATTCAGATTCATTGAAATTAACAATTCCATCTAAGTTCATAGATTTCTCTCTATTCGTTTGTTCGATTGATCCAAGTGGAACATTAGGAATGTCATCGATCATAATATTGACAACCTTTTTTATGGTTAAGAAAAATCTCACCTTTGTTGCCAACATTTGAAATGCACTCCTTCAAACTTGAATGATTTGTCCGAGTCAATCTTGGAAGTACCCATAATTTCTTCAGTAGCCATGGAAGATCGAAACATCTTAAAATTGTTGTTTACTGAAACGTCTTATAATTTCTTCAGTAGCCATGGCAGATCGAAACATCTTAATGCCGCCAAAGGAATTACCGAATCGAGTCACGGACTCGGTCTAGAAATATACCCTCTAATGGTACTAAGACCATTCTAATATGGTATAAATACCACTGTAGCATTAGAGATAACCACCACTCGTAATAATTTCTTAAACCAAGAGAAATTTCAATAATTATCATTTGACCACTCAAAAGAATTTCTCAAACAAGGAGAAATTCTAATTAATTATCTAAAGAGAATTCAAAAAAATTATACTAGATAATTTCTCAACTCAAACAATGAGAAGTTAACATTATTCTCAAAAGAGAATTCAATAAAGTATTCATAAAATTCAACAAGTAGAAAGAAAGAGGAAGAAGTTGACACTTCGACAATTCGAAAGACACGGAGTTATGAGAGTGAGGAAGGAAAAACTCAAAAAAGAGTTTTTGGTATAGTTTTGGAATGAAACAAGTTATTTCCTTATATAATGTAGTAAACTAGCCAAGAATTCCAAACTAAGCAATGTGGGACTAAGGAGTTTTTTCAACCACACTAAAAAATTCTAACAATGTGAGACTTGAGAAATATTTAAATTCAGCATATTGGAACACGAACATGTTCTAACACTTTTGGACGCATATATTTTTCTCTTATGCTCTTGTGACTTGTGGATCATCTTTTTAGAAAGCAAATAGGGATAGTTCAGATCGACTATGACTAGCGTATGTTTGACAATTTGGATTATGGGAAGTATGTTGAAATATTAGATATAATCTAAATTGTGTAATTCAAGTCAAAGCCCAATTAAGGGTTGTTAGTCTACTTAGTGTACAAGTTAGTTGTATATAAGTAGACTAGTTTGAAAAGCAATTTGTAATAATTCAAGTTAATGATATAATTCTTATTTTCTCTTTTTCTCCTATCACTAAAAATATTTCACGCACTAACAATATTCACAATTGAATCTTTATGAAATGCGATGAGGTGGGGACATACAAGCACACACTCTCATGCATGAGTTATTGATCGTCGGAGATGTGATGTATAAAGTTGTAAATGAAATTTTTGTACGTATGATATTTGATCCACTTTTGTAGGAGATCTTCTGGGGTCTCTCGCATTTTAGTCTTCATCTGGACTGTTCATATTTTCAAATGATAAAACAAAATTTGTTGTATTATCTGATTGTCTTTATTTTCGCTCTCCTTTCGCTAAGATGTCTGTTAGGTTCTCGAATCTTTTGCTAAATCCCATATATTTATTTGATGTTAACTTTCTGATGTTATTGATGGACGCATATATCTTTCTCTTGTGACTTCGTGGATCATCTTTTTCTCATGATGGAGATCAGACAATGCCATTTTCATTGAGCTATACCCTGGGGCTTGACCGGGTAGGAACAAAAACATAGTCAAGCTAACATTATCCACTATGGTTTTACTACCAATAAATGTATGTGGAATTTTATTTACAAAATTACACTAAGAGATAAACAAAAAACAAAGTAATAATTGAGATATAAAAATAAAAAGTATGGTCGAGGGAGGCCCACAGCAGGGATAGAGAAAAGGGCTCTGTAATCGGGTACTGGCTGCTGCTTACCGCTTAGGTAGCTCCCAAAATTATCTCAGCCCCACCAATCCTGATCTTTTCCTGCATCATAATACTTTGGACATTTCATGGTCAAGGCCTTCCAATATTGCACATGATAAATTTCAGACTTATACCACACCTATCATCCTATAATTGAAAAAGTAAAAACAAAAATTAACAAAAAAATGTATGGTGTGGGTGGGATCATCATAGAATAATTGTGGATTACTTAATTATTCTCATATACTTCTTTAGAAAACAAACAAAGAGATTGGATGAAGCGTTACAATCACGTAATTAATATAATTATCTTGTATTAAATGACCGAGTTTAATGTAATGACTAATTTACTAACCATGTCTTAAGTATAGGAATGGAATGAAAAAATTGAATTATCTTAAACATACAAAAATATATATCATTCAGATTAAAGGAGATGCAAAAATATCACATTATGACTTCATAGAAACATAAGGTTCAGTTATCTCATATAATTTTTTTTGAAATTACAGTATAATTTGGCCTGATTCATAATCATGATTAGTTAATGGTATAAAATATTTTTACATTGTGAATACATCCTTTAATTTCTTTATATCACAAAAGAGAATGATATGATTAAAATTTATATGAATATATCTAACCATGTGCAAGTGCATTAAAGTGTTGATGAGACATGGAGGACCCAAAGAGTTGATAGTTCTTTATCCAAGTTTGCTCACTGTTTAATTCTCATGGAGAAACTATAGACAATCACCAATTTTGATGGCAGTACCGAAACTGGACAAAACCAAAACTTACTAGGTGTGTCTCTAGGTTGGTTCAATGATATGAAAACAAAGTTTGATATACATCAAGGGTAGGCAACAACATATTTTTCAATTATCGTTATGGGTTGTCAGAGTGAAAAAAATAACAAGAGAAGTACTGAAACTATGAAACTACACTACTGATACAGTGATACTATGTTCAAAGTGGGAGCTACCTAAAAGTGCTGCTGCAGGCTACTGATGCAATGCTATACCATTGCACTATTGTAAATACTGTAGGACCTCATGCTTGCCAAAATTAAAGGGGGGAAACCTTTAATCATTGGTGAGTTTGCAGAGTTTATATTCACAGGAAATACAAGTTTTGAGAAGTACTAGTATTTTGTTTTGGATTGGGTCAATACCAATACCACTCCACCAATCAATGTAAGTCTGTCTATATATCAACCAACCAGTAACAGTTTTTATAAGGCCAGAGTCGTTTGATGACTAGCTAGTCAATTAGTTGGTAACATAAATGATTAGCAATAACATGAATGGTTCATTTTTCTCATAGTGATAGTAGCTCATTATAATTGAGATCCCCGTATTACGCATTGCATTTCAAACATTTGTATCCCAACCACAACATAAATTAATCAACATTCTTCAACACTTGGTTTTTTATAGTGACATATAAAGTCATGATAGATACATGTCTAAATATATTTCATATTTCTAATTTTGTCATGGTTATTAGCAAAAGCAACATCACTAGAAAGCAACCAAAAATCGAAAAACAAAGCAATTAAGCGCACGCAAATTTAAACAAAGCGTGCAAATCTTTCTACTTTTTTTCCTCAATCAATTATTTCTCTCGCTAAAATTCAAAATACAAGTTGTCTACGAAGCGCCCCTAGTTTGTTACATTGTGGTGCAAATGAAGCAAGATGTTGTATAGTTTCGTCAATTAGATCTTTGAATACCATTCGTTCGACGCCCAAAACCAACTCTCCCATCTCTGCCGCCCAATCACCCCAACCACTCGCCTCCTCCGCCATGTCCTTCTTTAACACACCACATATCACTCCAAACAAGTCCTCTGATTCCGATTCCTCCCTATCTCGTATCCTCAGAAACTCCGACCAGATCCTTTGTGTTTCCTCTCCTTGAGACACCGCCTTCCAAGGCGGTAGCCTTTGGTTCCGATTAATTATTTCCTGCAGCGTGTCGAAAATTAACCGTCTTTGCAATGTAGAAGTCTTTGAGGTATCCTTCCCCTTCAGAAATTGTTGTTTCTCAAGTAAAACAAAAATGTCGCAATCTTCTGGATAATAACTACAAGCACGCAGAATCTTAGAAAAATAAACGAAGTCACAGTCCTCTGATTTCACTTCCTCCTCAGATTTTCCCTCCTCTGCACTCCACATTTCATCTTCAAATTCCGCCACTTGATCTAAAATGCAACAATTTCCACCATAATCAGCAATAATTACAAACCATAACATAAATATAATAAACTTCTAATAAATTCTAAGAAATGCCACGTCATTATCCTTAAGGTGAAAATTATTGGTGCAAGTAGATTTGAATTTTCCATAAAGAATAGGACAAATAAAGAGAAAATAAATAGTAAAAAGAATAGAATAACACTGACTCTGAGTTTTACCTTTGAAACTGTAATCAATGTTTCTTTTGGTAATTGGTGAAGGTGAACACCACTCGTCCTTGTAAACAGACGGGTCAAGAACAGATACTGGACTCGGTTGTAACTCGTTAGATGCGGTTATCTCCGCTATGCTGTTCAACAATTTGTCGCATCTATCAAGCAGATTCCTCCCTTCTTTGTACTCTTCCAATTTATACCTCTGCATACAACAGATGGATTTCAGTAAAAAAAAAAATTTAAGAAAAATAATAATAAGGATTAAATAATAAAATTAAAATAATTACCTCTGATTCGGTATGAGAATGGGAAGTGGTGAAACTATTGTCTGAAACTATGGACCATTCATCATCTGCTACACCTAACATTTTCACCTTTGGATCGATCACTTTTCTCATCCTGGGAGATCCACCTGTCACTATCGGAGCTGTTGCATTTCTTCTTGAAATTATCTTAGGCGAATGAACAGGAGACACTCTTCTAGAATCAACACCTTCGTTGTTACTAACTCTCCTCCGTGTCTCCATGTTCGGGACATTTGCATTCCTCCGGCTCGGGCTCGAGTTTCTGGAACTAACTTGAGCCCGGTCATTCTCGCCGGAAAGTCTCATGTTCCGGCGAGATGGAGAAAGTGACCGAACTGAAGAATGTGGAGGTGGAGAATCATAGCCAGACCTATTGAAGCGTTCAAACCGCTCGCCCCGCTCGAACCGAGAAGATCTGAGTGGTTTCATTAACACAATGGGAGATTGGTTTGATTTGTAGGAACGAAGAAGACCTTTGAGCTGCATAGCTTCTAAGATATGTTTCAGAGTGTCGAGATCTTGAGAAGGTTGGTTAATCCCACGCATCTTCAACCTCGTCTCTATCTCTTCTGAGATCGAAACATTGTGCTTCGGTTCAGGGAAGAAATCTGTAGAGTCGTAGAAACTCTTCTTTTGCACCATAACTGTTCCCTTATTCTGATTCTGTTTCCCTCTACCTCCCTCTGCCACAACTCTACCATTCCACACTCGGTTATCCTCCATTGTTCCATATGAATTTTTTTTATTAGCATGAACATTAACAACATTAGAATTAGTTTTACTATGATTATGACTATGATTATGATGATTATAATTATTCATCTGGTTCAAGCCCGAGCCGGCATTACTGCGTTGAGAGTAATGGTTGGACCGATCTCTGGAAACTCTGGACTCGGAAGCAGATCTTTGTAGCTTCGCAGCGGAATCAGTTGGTAACGAGTCCAGCCCCATGAGCCTGACAATTACACTGCTGGTGGAACGACGCTGTTTGTCGCAGTCGTTTTCGGAGTTTACCGTTGCGTTTGTTCGGATCTCTCTCGGGTGAAGAGCTCCTTTGGCATCAACCACTGCTCTGCTATCAAGAGAGAGTCTCGGAGCCTCTCTTGAGAATTTCCATGAAGATCTTGTACCTTCCTTGAGTTCCAGAACAGGGAGGACCGGTTTTGCTATACATTGGATCCCTTTAACGGGAGACGGTGTTGCTGATAGCGTCGGTGAAGCATCGTCGTCTTTGCGTGGTGTTTCCGGTGATGGCTGTAAACAAAAACAAACAATTAGTATATGGATGGACTAGTATACAGGAAGAAGGAAGATACAAGAGAAGAAGGATATACCGGCGGGAGTCTTTTGGTGGAGTAGATGCGTTTACCGGAGAGAATATGATTCCGGTCAAAGATTTGAAGGAAACCAGCCATGCACCCCATGTGTTTGTGAATATGTTTTTCCAGATTCTCATCAGTAACCATCTCTATACTTGCCGTCTTGGTCATTATTTCTTTGTTTCTCGTTAACTTTACTGTTGTGGTTTGGTTCTGTTATGTCACTCTCTCTTGATGTGCTTTTTTGTTAGGTTGATGGTGAAGGCACCATAACTAGGACTCTAAATACTAATGCACTCTCACTCTCAGAATAAGTGTTATGACATGGGATGTATCGTGTATGGGATAGCTTTATCCTTACACTC
Organism: Vicia sativa; assembly: GCA_021764765.1. Classification (NCBI taxonomy): domain Eukaryota; kingdom Viridiplantae; phylum Streptophyta; class Magnoliopsida; order Fabales; family Fabaceae; genus Vicia; species Vicia sativa. The sequence goes on from CM038797.1 coordinate 86,650,122, forward strand.
CCGCTTTTCGGGTCTTTAAAACGAAGTGGGCGCAATTCAACTGTTTAACAAGACTAATGTTTCAGGATATTTTCACCCTTCGTTTTCGACTCATAAATAAATCCAAAAATAAAATTGTTTATTAAAAAAATATCCTAAATAAATTAGTACAAATTAAATATGTATCCAATCGATCTATCTATTTTAAATTCAAGTCCTTTATCGAGTCAATGAAAGAATTAAGATAATGCTCTGTCCAATTATAACCAATTAACTATAAGAAAAATATATTTTAAATTTTAGTCATTATTATAAAAAATTTAAGTATGCAAGGAATATACCATCTAGATACTATTATAAACAACTTTTATTTTTTAAGTTCATTTGACTATCAATGTATCGGTATATATATATATATATATATATATATATATATATATATATATATATATATATATATATATATATATATATATATATATATATATATATATATATATAGATATAGATATATTCAAATTTACTTAAATAGTAAAAATTATTTATAATAGTGTTCGAATTGTGTATAGTTTTATTGTACTCTTGTACTCTCTCCCTCTCAAATTAAAAGATATTTTAAATATTTAACATACAATAAAAAAATAATCATTATTATGTGATAATGACAAAACATATATATTTTTTATAACAAATTATAAATAATTTTTTTTTGTATATTTGACAATTAATGTGTGTAGTTCATATATGTACTACATACATTAATTGTCGAATGTAACTAAACTAAAGTTTTTTATAATTCGAATTATGGATGAAATATGACTTTACATTATTTTTTATCATTAATTATAAAAAAAAGAGTAACTAAGAGAATTAAAAGATGACACAAAAAAGAGAAATAAATAATTTAGAGTAGATTAGAAAAAAAATATTAAAGCTTTCGTTCGTAAGTAGCTAGCACTGTAACCGGGAGCGATCTGTTCGTGTGGACTGAGTAGAAACGTTGTTCTTCATCAACATTCGTGATCACAACATCAAAGATCTAAATTGCTACAAGAGGTGACATATTCTATCACTGACCATGCCTATTCGTAAGGATCACTAAAGAAAAATTTGAATTTCCATTGCGTATTGCATCACGATTTTCCTTGAGTTTGATGTTTTTAAGTAACATTTAAATTATATAATGAATTTTAAAATAATGTTGATAATTCTCAAGTTAGTCAAAAAATTAGGGCATAATCAATGAGATCAACTAAGACATAAATATTATGAATATCACTATAGTTTATTGTGAAATATTAGACCATAAACTTATTATTATTATTATTATTATTTCGGATTAACATAACTGAATTCAAAATTATAATTTATTATTTTATATATTTCAGTTAAATTTCATTATAAAATTTATATATAAATTTAATATACTTTGATGTTATCTTTAATTTTATATATATGTTAAAATTGTTTTTTCACGTTTTTATTAATATATTTATTTTTATCGAATAAAAATTAATTTGATAATATAACATAATAAGATTATAAATCATCAATTTTTAATTAAAATATTTTTATATCATTTGTATCTATCAGCAAGTGAAACAACTAATTTATCAAACACTTATATTAATTTAGCAATTATCACTCATCAGCTATAAGATATTAATTATCAAATATCAGTTGACAGCAGGGGCGGATCCAAAGGGGTATAGGGTATTCTTTGGAATACCCTAAATGTAGAGCAAGTTATCTGAATGGTAAAAGATTCGGAGTTTTATACAAGAGGTCATGGGATCAAAACCTGTAGTAAGAAGATTTTTTATTTTTAATTCTTTTTTCTTACCGCAGTTCTTTTCATTCTTTGTTCTTACTGCAATACTTTAACGTTTTATTACACTTAAAATAGATTGAGTTTAAAATTTATCCGCCTCATAGAAATATTCTATGTTATTAAAGTTTATAATAAAATATATCAAAAATTGTGATATTATCACTTAGAGTAACTAGTTGGGATGGAGTACTGTCATTTTTATCTTGTTGTTGGTGAAATTATGTTGTCTCAGTTCCCTAACCAATTCCTTTGTATGTCTTTGAACTTGGGCATCTGTTGATTTTTTTCTTTTTGAATTTTCCTTTTTTATAGGTTATGTGTAATTCAGTGAAATTGCAGCCAATACCTGTTATTGGTAACTTTGACATGCAACTTTTATTAGATACCTTGACTGATAGAACCAACTGGTATATTATACTAAAAACGAAAAAGATCCCTTTTGATTACAACAATGGGAGCACTTCAAGGATCTACCTTCCTCCCAATGCCATAAGTCCATATTCCTCTCAAATTAGAAGATGTTCCCCTCTCTAATCCTCCTGTCTATGCATAGGTAGCATGTCTTATTTGGCCTATCTAACTTTCAATAACACTACTAGTTAACCATTAACTAATTAACTTACTAACCAACTATTTACCTAACAAATAAAAACTTCTCAACTAGCAATAGTAGACCTATCATTGACTTTCCAGTTTGTTAAACTAATTCTTTTATATTATCAACATCAAGATATGTGCCAAATTAAGCACTAAATCTTTCATTTTAAGAATGCATATAAAAGAAGATTATTGGTCTTGCTTTAGTGGTGATAGAAAGGTTTTTAGTAGTTCATTAAAAGTTATATGGATTCAGGCAGTTAAAAACTAAATATATTTTGATTTATTGGTAGAATAACATTATTGTATCTTTATTAATAACATGCATCTTTTGTTCAAAAAGTGTCAGATGAATAAAAAGACTAATGAAGATGTTGAATTCCTTGATTTTGACGATGCAAGAGTTATGCGAATATACTAAAAGAGAGGGATTTTATTAGGTTTTTGACGATTAGACTAGAATATTTTTTATTTTTGAATTGTAATTGAAATACTATTACATTTTTATTAAGTAATATTATCATATTTTTTGTTATTAATTTTTTAATATATATATTTTTTATATATTTTACTTTTATTATGAGAATACCCTGGATTTTGATTTTGTCTCCGTCCCTGGTTGACAGCTACAAGCTATAAACTACCAGCTATCAACTTTTAGTTATAAGCTATCACTTATCAACTACCAACTATAAACTTCTAGTTATAAACTATCAACTAGTTTTATCAAACAAAGTTTTGAAAAAAAGAAGATAATTATAGTTGTTTAAAAATGAGAAATTATGACATTTTTAGAAAGTTATCTTTAATTAATAAAATGGGGAAGATAAATTTATAAAATTGAAAGCAAATATAATAATAAACTTTTAGGGATATAATAGAAAAAATAACATTAAATATTCATTGATAATGTAAAATGATTTATATTGTGGTACAAGTTTTATTTTGAAAATAACTTATAGTAGAACAACATAGGGGGTATTTGTGTACAATTTTAAGTTGATAGTAAAAATCTCAAGCGGAAATTTTTGTGGAATTGAGTGGATCGGGTGATTTAAGCCAAATTAAGATAATCTCTAGTTTGATCTCTTTTACCTTATCTCTTACACACTTTTTAAAATAAATTGTGTTTTTATAAAGTTTTTGAAAAGTAAATATCACAATCCCCTGTTTTGTGTTTGAACTTGCTTGTTCAACAATTGGCATTGTAGCATAATTCTTACTATATAAGTAACCGTCTCATGAGAAACTATGATGACTTCAAATACATCTTTTAATATATTAAGAATTTTCCTTCCATCAGATTAGTGTTGTTTAATAGTGAAGAGTATACCAAATGGAAAACTATAATAAAAATGTTTTTACAAGCTATTGATTTTCATCTGTGGGACTATGTTTTATATATGGTTCTTTTGTTCCTACTCATTTCATAAATAATGAAGTGGACAACAAATCAAGAGAGTTATTAATCACAAAAGAAAAATAAATAAAAATTCCATATATAAAGGTTTTAAAGTTAAGTACTTGGTCATAAGTGCATTAAACATTAGAGAATATAATTATATTTCTAATTGTAGCACTGCACAAGAAGTGTGAGACACCCTTAAATAGTCTATGAAGGTTCTAACGAGATCAAAGGAGAAAGAATAAACACATCATACCATGAATAAGAGATACCAAATGAAATGGAGAAAATCTTCATAAATGGTTCTCAAATATTAATATTCTTGGCAATATTTTCAAAAATTACATCTCTAACAAGTATTTAAATTTTAAGAACTGGTGTTGGAAACCTAACCCAGTACTAAACTGCAAATATATTAATCATGTTAACAATTTGCAACAAACATTAAATGAGTTAAATATTATCAAGAAACTCAGAGAAGAATAGTTAGTGTAAATACTCCAATACAAGATAGAAAATAAGAAGGAGATCACACAAAAAAACCAAACACATCTCAAGAATAAAAAATGAAGATGTAAATTTTTGTCTTTAACAAAATGTGAAGATGACAACAAGGTGAAATTGTGTGTCTCTAGTATATTTAAAGGAAGAAACTAAATACGGTTTTGTTGTTTGTCTCTTAATCTTTTATTTTGTTTATTATTATTTATTGAATCTCATCATCAACGGTACATCTTTGGATTAAGTTTTAAATCCATTCGTTTTATAATGTATAATTCTAGAGTTTGTATTTGAGTTGAATCATTATGTTTTAAGTTAATTGATTGAGTTAATGAAACAAGCGTCATATTTGATGTTGGTTCAAGTTATGTGGAAAGTGAAAGCTCAAACTACTTTGAAAAACTTGAAAATTTAAGATTTATTGTGCGAGACTCGAATCTTTAACAAGTCATGACTCGAATCAAATCAAACAAAGGAAAACATGATGATTTTTACATTTGTGACTCGAATTACATTTTTTACATGATTTGAATCATGCAACACTAGACTCAATTAAAAAGTTGCATGTGATTCAAATCACACAAGTCCTGTTAGCCACTGGCTAGTTTGATTCAAATCAGACTTTTTATATGACTCGAATCACACAATTTCAAATTTTATTGCTTAGCTCTGTCCAAATTGATTTGAAATATGGTTTGTACTTGAATCAAAATTTGACCTTTATGACTCAAGCCATAGATATAACTTGACTCGAATCACATGAAATGTGTCACTTATTTTATGTTGACCTTGTTCCACTCTACTTGCTCATTTTAATATAAAGATTTTTAATTTTTTGAGGGATATGTGTCTTGAAACTAATACATCATAAAAATTTTAAAAATAATTTTAGAACGCTTGCAAGATTGTGGTTGTTGTGACTGGTGATCGCGACTTTGTGTGTCTTAAGAAATCTAGACCGCACGTATACAGTCCTATCGCGTGTAGCTTTAAAGATTATCGAATCCCAAGGGACTAAATATTGAACTATCACTATCTTATGTTACTACGTAAGTCTAAGGCTAATAATATAATTGATTTGGGGGTTTAGGGAACTTAATAGGATTATAATCTAGTTTAAATTCAAGGGGAGATATGATATCGGTAGGTAAAGGTCAGACTTCAGGGATTTAACAACTTATCGACGCAACTTGGATCGTTAAAACAACTTTCAATAGAAAATATTTGTTTGAAAACCCTCTTCTCACACTCTCGTGTTTATTGATTCAGATCCAATAATTAACCCTAAGTGAGTGCTCTCGCTGTGTCATTTAAAGTTTAAAAATAGTTTTTGAAAACAAATAAAATCTAATTAACTTAAAAGTGCTCTCGCTGTATTTTAGGTTAATGCGCAATTATCGCTGTCTAGTTATCATCTCAAACTCTCATTTTATCGATCCTAACTTTTATTTGTATTTTACTCTCGTAATAAAACAATTGGTTATTAAAATTGGAAATTGAAACCAAAAAATTGTTCTTTGAAAAGAGTTGTTCCATTAATATTGCTAAACCTTGTCGGTTATCTGACCTTACATACCGATAAAACTAATTTAGCCTAGCATGTTGTAAAATTCAATAATAGTGCAACAATAATAAATAACATCAGACAATATTAATCTTTGCATTGCAGACAATTTTTGACAATAATAAATTAAAGATTTAAAATAAACCTGAAAAGCAAAATTGCAGAATAAATCTTTTAAATGCCAGGTGTCTCCCACAGGTCGGTGATATCTGCCCTTAATTTCTCCGAAAAATAAATGCAAGAAAGAAAATAAAAGCTTGGTTCTAACGTAAGGTTAGAACTAGCAAAGGTTCACAACAATTTGCGGTGTAGAAACTTCTATGAGAAAATATAATGAACTGAGTAATGAAGAAAACAGAACTGATAATCGGAAAAAGAAGGCAAACTGAAATAAAATTCAATGGAAAAATTAACAGCGTAACGACAATGGAAGAGTGAAAAGGAAGGAAGAATAAAATGAGGCCTCTCGCTCTCTATTTATAGAGTGAGGGTTTTGCTAGAAAATAGGAAGGTTAGTGTGGATTTCTCCTTGCGAAAGTATCTCTGTGGCGGTCGCTAAGGCTTGTAACAGTCGCTACAACTTGCGTATGAGAGAACTTCTCCTCATAAATCGTGGTGACCGTTAGGGTTTGTTGGAGGAGGTATGTGACGACCATTACACTTGTTAGGTTGGTGAGGGTGCGTGTCTCATGGGCTGGGCCTTGTGCTCGTGCATTCCTTTTCTTCTTTGCTTCTCATACACCCATTTTACTATCACACCACATGCTTGTCCATTTTACTCTTTTTTGTGGATTTTAAGCTTGATTTACTCAACTTTTTGCGACTTTCTTCGTACATGCCTTGTAAACATTAAATACCTGAAAACATAGAAAATATCGGCATAATACAAGTAAAGAGTATCTTAATTGAAATAAAATATGGGTAAAATTCATATAAATTGATTCAAATATACAATACATTTTTGGGTTATCAAACTCCCCTACACTTGAACCTTTACTTGTCCTCAACCAAATAATAGAATAAGAATCTTTTAACGTACGGGTTCTGACACAATGACACGACACGATTCAAATCGTACATGGTTGAGGGGCATCACATGAGAAAAATGAAACTAGGTTTCAAGACTAATGATACAGAAATAACATGAAACCATAGAATATGATCAAAACCCTCCACCCTATGTAAACTAGTCTGTTATCATAGCTCATCCTAATTCTTTTCGTTCGAAATCAACCGCTTTCATTCTAGTGCAATCACATTAAGCCCTTTATCTTTTCCGCACACACATAGTAGAATAGTCGGTTAGTGATTCTGGTCATTTATGCACGGGGTTCTGGTACACAGGTTGGTAACCCTTTTGCTTTCCCAGATTGTAAGTCGTGGGGGATCGAACTGTAGTCCGCCCTACCAAGTTCAACACCAGACACCACTGGACTGGCTTACAACGGGTTGTTACATTATTTTTTGTAGGTTCCGCAACTGTTGGATTAAATGACCTGGTGAGGGTCACCTAACTTAATTAGCGAATTCCCTGTTATAACATGATGCTGAAATATTTTATCAAGACCGGTCACTTATATTCATCGGCTCCCTACATAGTTTATGAATAAGATGGTGTTGACTACTAGTATAAACTACTCATTGTTGATCAAAAACTAAAACTTAAGGTTTTTGCATCATAAGTACTCAAACTGATCTCACATAATTTGGAAGATTAAGGTGTCAAGGCGGTATTATTTTTGTCGAATCATTTTCAAAAGTCTAACGTAGCCTAATTGTAAACAACCTATATACTTTTCGAATGTACCGAGATATGTGTCGAGTAAAAATTTTATGGTTCAAGAAAAGTATGGAAGTATGAATAACTACGGAAATGATTGCTTAATTGAAATCAATCGTACAAGAAAAAAATTTATTGAAAGGGAAATAAAACGAATTCAAATATAACTTACTAGAAAATTTTTAAAAAAAAGTTTCCTCCCCTACACTTGAATTGAGCATTGTCCCCAATGCGACAATAAAAGTGAGAAAATAAAACAAACGAGAAACTAAGAAAATAAAAATAAAACAAGATCAAGATCACTCCTCATTGTTTCTGATGTTTCTGGTGCTGGATGCTCCACCTCGTGTCATTACTCCACCTCTTCTACGCCCATCTCCTCTAGGTCTGAAAGGTTCTTCGCTAGTGTTTTAAATATATATGTGCAAGTCTTTAACACGGAATGACAAATTGTGCATTTCATCAGTCAGATCCGAAATATCGCGGTGGTTCTAATAAGTGTTGTCGCGTTGATCGCGCTGCAATTCTTGCATCGTCTTCATCAGTTCTTGTTGACGTTGATCTTGTAGCAATAGTGATGCATAGATGGCTTCAATTGTGGCTGGTTGTGGGTCGTTTTTTGCTTGTACTTCGTGCGGGTGGACATCTGGATGGGGCTCTTGCTGTTGATTCACCTCTGGCGCTGCATTACTTGCACCTCCTTGATTATTCTGCACATGTACTCCAGGAGCTGGTGCATTAAGCTCATAACGCCAATTTTGAGCGACGTAAATCCTTGTAATAGCCTAATTTGGCAGAATGATACTGGGAACTACCTTGTTCATCACCATGAGATTGTACCTTCCATCCTGTCTTGCCTTAACAATGTGGCTATATTGACACTACTCTATATCCAAAAATTCAGCTTGCCATGAAGGCAGATATTGCAACCTGTCTTGCAAATTCAGATAGTGGGCTATAGCGGTAACTATTCCCCTTATACATAAAGGTGAAGTGTTGGCGTTTCTTGATATAAGAGACTGGGTGTGGTTTAAAACGAACGGAGTGGCATTTATACGGACACCGGGAGTAAAAGTGCAGAAAAGAAAATACATCTCCTTAGAATTTACCTTATTGTTGTTAGCTCGTCCGAACACTGTATTAGCTAATACATGGTGTAAATAATGGGTGCATGGATTATGGATATGGGTGGATAGAAGTTCATCCCAACTAGTAACAAGACTACCGGTTAAGCCTTCCCATATCACGAACGATATTTCAGTCCAATCTTCATCAGTAGGAATCTTGTATTTCACACCCTCACCATGATTGAAGTGGAGTATCTGACTCAGAGTTTCCCGATTCATAGTGTATTCTGTGTTAAACAATTTGAAGATTGCTGCTCCGATGAGATACTGATCGGCTTCAGGAGTGGGAGGTGTGTTGTAACACCCCAATATTACTCAAAGTTTAATATGCAAAAATCAGAGTAATTTAAAATTTTCATAAATTAAATACTGAGGTATCACACCTTCAAAACCAAATTACTTTAAACAGTTTGTTTTAAAGTCTACATCTCGGATACATAGCAATATCGGAAAACATAAATTGATTCATAAATATCAAAACATCATCTTTATTAAACTTTCTTAACCATTCATGTTTTCATAAAGTATGGTTCCTCTTTACAAAAGGAAAACAACAAAAGAACAACAACAATGACAACATAAATATTCCCCCCGAGTGCTACGTATCAGAGCGACACCGACTCGACTAATGACTATAAACTCCGTCTTCATAACCTGCACATTACCAATATAAAGGTAATGAAACAAGTAAAGGGTTAGATACTCCAAAACATATAATTAAAGGCATGATAAATATATATATATATATATATATATATATATATATATATATATCTATGGTTTTTGGAATTGTAAGGGTATAGATTAATAAGTGTAATTCCAACACATAATTAAAACTCACTTACTTTACTCGTCATTCTAATGTGTATAATCTACACTTTATCACCATAACCTCATCGGCATGAAACGTCACAACAACACATAAACATTCATCACCACGAAATTATCACAACAATCATCAACAACGACATCAAACAACAATATTAAACAATGTTAATCACATAAGCAACATAAATAATATCATCTCCAATTGGCTAAAGTTCATCATCGCTTTTTGGCATAAAAGCTCATCGTCATAAACATCATCACGTCATATATCATCGCAGTTCAATATCATCCATCAATCAACAAAAACTCAACGCCAAACGACTCAAACATAAACATAACCGACTTCATGAGACACGACTATGTTATGCATGTGGTACCCATTGCTTTGTCCATAATTAGGGACACAAGGCATAAAGCCCATCTTCGCTCGGCATAAAAGCTATCATCGCTTGGCATAAAAGCCATCATCGCTTGGCATGAAAGCCCTCTTCGCTTATGCAATTTATGTGACTCAACAATAAAACAACACAACAAAAACACACCATCATCGCTCGTCAAAATTGGCATAAAGCCCACATTGCTATAATTTATCCATATCAAGATAAATATATCATCGCATCATATTTGCATTATGCAAAACATCACTAATAATTCATCATCATCAAGATCATGCATTCACAAATCGGAAGCATTTATTAACAACATCAATATAAGCATCATGTACAAAGACATATATCATTGCATCGCATATCATCAAGTACTCATTAATAAATACACCGTCGCAAGCATTATATTTATTCACACCGCATCACTATCAATTAATTCGTCAAATTCCAAAAATGGAAAAATAGTCAAAACGTCAATAATCGTCGTGAAAGTAATTCCTAATAACCGGTATTAATCATAATCGTCAACGTCGAAAACGGATTGCCCAAACGTGCCTTAAATCTACTAAAACACAATCCTATTCAATTTTACCGTAAAATGGCTTGTTTCGGGTCGTCTCGTAAAAATTCGTAATTTCTAAAAACTAACCTCACCACTACGTTCTACACGTCAAACTTAGCTAGCACGTCAATTTTCGTTGAATTTGGAGCAACTTGCTCCGTCGTCGAATTTACCGAAATCGGAAAATCGGAATATAATCGGGTTCTAAATTTAATCGGCTATCTTATCCCCTAATTGTATTTTATGGGTATCAATTGCTACTAGGTGGAATTGGGATTTTAGAATAAAACAAAATGTATTTCCAAAGGAATTTGCAGGTAGCAGTTGACAGAAAACAGAAAACACCAAGCTTACAGCAAAACAACAATTTCGTAAATTTCCCTTTCCTTCTCCTCAAAAAGGGACGCACGTCCCATATATACATATGAGCAGGAGGCGGGTGCCTCAACCTTGGGGATGGTCGCCCCACACATGAGGTGGGCGCCTCCCCCCCCCCTTCACGTATGCCATCCATTCTTCTTCCTTACCCTGCGTATTTTACAGTTTCTTATCTTTTCTCTGTTTTCTGGTTTTTCTTTCAATTTTACTGTTATATTTCATTTTTTTTCCATTTCCATTTTCACAAATTAATCCTACTAGCCATAGGATTATAACATCTATATTCATGTTCCTAACTCAACTCTACCAAGCCATTCCAACAATCACTCAAATAATTCATAAAACTCTACTTATCAATTTTTTCCCCAAATCTAACATATATCATCAAACCCTAACTATAATGAAATGGAAGAAATCAAACCCCTTACCATGGAAGCTTTGATGATTCTTGATGATCCAACATCTCCACCATCAAGTTCCCTCTTGCTCCTCTTCTTCTTCTTCCCAAAACCCTCACTTTTCCTCTCAAGTTTCTATTTTTGGTGGTGTTGGAAAAATGGGGAGAAAAACAAAGGAAAGGGTTTTATAATGTTGTTTCCTACTAGCTCCCAAGTTCTATGTTTGCTTTATGTTTTGCCAAAGGAAAGAAAACAAGGAGAAATGTTTGGATGGAAAGAAAATGAGGAAAGTGGTTTTATGATAGCCATACTAGTAAAGTAAGGTGTAAACCCAATCCTCAACAAGTGTTCCCCACACCCCTAACTTACTAATTATATCATCAATTTAATTAATTCAAATAATTCTGGGGAATTAAATATCGGATCCGAATAATATTTTCGGAATCGGTCGAGATAAATTAATAGATATATTAATTAATATAAATATTCTCGTCGCAAGATAAATATCGATCGGTAATTCGAAAATATTAATATAATAAAATATTAATAAAAAACAGGGCGTTACATGTGTTTTAAGAAAAAGAGCTTATGAGAATTCAGACGTGAAGATTAGAAGGTTAGATAGATTGGTGTGATGTTGTTTTCTTCTCTTTTTGGCACAATTCTTTTCTTTCTTCTTGTGTTCTTCTAGCCATTTTGATGGAAAAAGGTAAATAAAATAAGTTTATTATGGTGTGGTGGGAAATGAAATGGATTATTTTCAATATTTATGGAGAGCAAATGACTTGTGTGATCAAACAATTGATTCATCATACTTTCACTTCTCAAGGTGCATGTGCATTGGTGTGCATGTTTGATTTATTAGTGAACACAATAGTATTTACATAAGCGAAGAGCATTGCATAGCAAGGAACACAATGAAAACAATCAATGAGAGCAAGATTAAAAATACTTAATGAAAGAAAAACAATATTCTGGAAAATCAAATAAATTCTTACTAGAAGAAACAAATATTACTAGAATTAATTCCTAACCTAGAAATAAAAATGCTAATGAAAAACAGGAAATCCTAATTAAAATTAAACACCCTTCCCTAAACTTAGAGAAAACAGTGCCCTAAATGTTTCAAAAATAAAAATCAACCACTTCTAGAATTATAGTGCTGGAAGAGATGATCTAAATTCTCCGTAACTAAATCCATGAAAGTATAAAAATCTTTGTGGAGTGTAGTAACATTAGTACGAATAGCAGCAACCTCCGTCGTGAGAGCATCAATAGCAGCACCGTGATCAATCTGAGGAGTATGGACAACAGTGGCAGCAGGAGCTGTAGGTGTGTCCCAGGCTGGATGGTAGTCAAGAAGAGGCGGTGTCAAAGGACAAGGTTCTTCCATCTCAGGGTCAGACTCTTCCAATCCTACTGGAGGGTTATAATAATAGGGCGGTGTCAAGGGATCAGACTCTTCCTCTTCAAGATCATTCTCATCCACTCCTTCTAAGTCATAAATCTAATTCTTCTTATCACACATGTAACACCCCTTCTAATTTACCCGCGATTTATATATTTTTAATCAGAGTTTTAAACATAACGACAAGGGCGCCACAATTTTAAGAATTCAAAATAACAAAAACAGCGATCATGCCTTTTACTGAAGAACTTATTAAATAAAACAAAACCAAGGATTATGTTTAAACAGCAGAAATATAACATAAAATCCGGAATAATTCAATCAATAATTATTCCCAACATAATTCAAAATAACAAGTTTAAATCCATAAAACTCCAAAACGATCGTTCCCCAGTGTTACAACTACCAGAGCATGACACTGACACACGGACTATCTAAATAGCACAACTCTATAAGTTGTCCTCACCAATTCCCGAGCAGCTAATCTCCTCAATCTGAAATCATTAAAGTAAGGGTGAGATTTCATCAAGATTAAAATGCATTATACGTTTCTTTAAAACAACAAAACAATCAATTCATCATTCCACCCTTATTAACAGCATTAGAATACGATTCACAAATACAATTCACACATTCATTATGCATACAACAACAATTAATGCAATTATAACACTGGAAATCATCCTAACATGTTATAATTACATATGCAATGCAGACTCAAATGCATGTGGTACCAAACGTGAACCAAGCCCACACCCTGTTCCGCTTAAACCTCGGAAAACAGCTTCAATCAATGATTCGCCCATACACCACTGGGCCAAGAATCTAGCCTCACCACCTCTGTCCATTAGGTACGGTTATTGGCCCTGCAAGTTCAATTTTGCACAATGGGAATGAACCATTACCAAAATGCTCATGCATGCACATCAGAAGCATGCAATAATTCAAACATGGAATATGATCACACAATATTATCCCAATTATAATCAATAACAACAATAGCATATGGTAACAGCAACCATGAACACCAAATATTAATCACAACCCATGGAATTAACATACTGCACATTTACTCAACAAATGATTTACAAATTCTCAACGAGTTCTTATTAAGGAAGCCAAAATAATTCTTCCAGATCTCAATTATTGGTGTTGAAAATATTTTAAATAGATAGTACTCGTTCTAAGCTTTCCAACGATACCAACTACGCCTAAATCAGAGGTACGGTCGAAAAGATATGATCGGAATCGTTTTCAGAAAATTCATGTTCTGTCTCAGCACAGTATGCATCGATGCATAAGCCTATGCATCAATGCATAAACAACATGTGTCGACTCATAATTCGTATGCATCGATGCATAACTTTAAAATTTTGCATTTTTCAAAAATTGTTCAGTATGCATCGATGCATAACACGTATGTGTCGATGCATAGCTGAATTTTACTTCCTATGTGTCGATGCATAGATGGATTTTGCTTTCTATGTGTCGATGCATAAGATTCCAATGCTTCTGGTTTTCTACTTTTCCACTGCTTGCATCGATTCATAAGGTCTTGTGTCGACCCATACAGTTAGTTTTTCATCAAAACTCATTTTTTCTCCACTATTACGAATTCCCATTAATTCCAATCATCACCACACTTCATATTATCACAAAATAGAATTTATTACTGTATTTTTACATCCAATTGACCACAAAATTTGTTTTCTAATTAACCTATGATCATATTACACAAATTCACCGTTCATAACAATTCCAATCAAGGTTTTACGTCGGATTATAACGGTAGGGCACAACCTAGAATCATAATTCGAGATTCCTAACGGATTGAATTATTCTATTGATCATCAAAACCTATAAGGCATAATAATCAGACCAATCCCCCCTTACCTCGCGATGAATCTTCGAATTCTCGGCATTTGGCTTTTTTCCTCTTTTCTCTTCTCTTCTCCAATCTCACGTAGAATGCAATCATAATCCCTCTTCTCACTTGTTTCCTTTTATTCCTTTTTATTTTCCAAATAATAGAAATAAATTAATTAGGATTAAGTATAGCTTTTTACTCCATACACCCTACAATTAAACTTCACACCCCCAACATTTCCTTATTTAATTAATTAATTAAATCCATTAATTTCAAAAATGCCAATAATTAAACTTTTAATTAAATTAATAATTAAATTTCTAATTATTTAATAATTGAATTAATTTGGGGTGTCACAACGCACACTAGTTCTTGCAATGTTAAGTAAAGTGAAGTGGTAGATCGGCTTGTGGTGTATCAACAACTGAAACTGATTCGGCTCTAAATGCCTGATCATACCAACATTAAAACATAGGAAAAGGTCAAGTGGAATAAAGTCACCAGAGAGGTTCAGATGGGACAATGGCTCTCTCAGAAATAAGGCATTAGCAATCATAGTCACTAAACCACCAACACAAATCGGGCCATGGGTAGCCTGGGTAATACTCTAGAGGCTAGCTAGCATAAATGATACGCCAACTACCGGTCTGGACTGAAATACACAAAACATGATAAGTAGCTCTTCCTTGGACACTAAGGTATAATTCTGAGGTTTTCCAAATAGTGTGAATGCTAGAATCATGTGGAAATACCTAATGGCAGAGTTATGAATCTCGGATGAGTGTCTAAGAGTAGAGCTCTCCTATCGTAGATCAGAAATCTCCCCCGCCCCCAAAAAAAAATAAATCAAGTTGGCTATCCATAAAACGGTCCTCTGGGATCTCAATGATAGCATATGTACTAATAGGGAAATCTAACAAAGCACCAAGTTCACGGGTGATGAACCTGTGAGTGAAACCGAACAATCTGGAGGAAACTACTCCTCTGGCCAATCTTAAACCAATATCAGGGTTGTAGTTCAAGGAACTAACGAACTCCAACGTCAGGTTGTGGTAGGTAGGGTGCTGATGATGAATGAAATAGTCCTAACCAATCTGGTTAAACATGTAGTGGAAACTCTCTCAAATACCAAATGCTGACAACGTGGGATCATGTGCATAAATGTTAGGATACATCTCTCTCTGAACAAGGATCTCATAACTCCTTTGCTGAGCATCGCTCATGAAGGCAACTGGCATACTATCAGAATAATCCATAGCTAAAGTTAGTGAAGAAGTGGTGTGAATCCTGAAAGTAAATCAAAATAGTTTTAAATTAGCATCAGACTAATGCCTAAAAATAGAAAAGAAGAAGAGAAAAGAATAAGAAAAATTTTATAAAATTTTAAGAAAAACATTTAAGAAAAATAAATTAAAAACTTTTAGGAAATAAAATTTAACAAAAAGGTGTGTTTCCTCCCATAAAGTGCTTTGTTTAACATCGGAAGCTCGACCTATTTTAAAATCGAAAAGTTAGTTTGTTGACTCAGCCAGCAACTGTATGAGTTTCAGACTAGCTGAGTAGTCTATGTTTTTGATACGATGGTAGTGCTTCAAACGCTTCCCGTTTACAGTAAACGGATCACTGACTTTTCCTTTAATTTCAATAGCGCCACTTGGGAGTACTTTAATAACTTCAAAAGGGCATGACCATCTAGAGCGAAGTTTTCTTGGAAAGAGTTTAAGTCTGGAGTTAAACAGTAGTACTATATCACCCTCATTGAATTCTTTCCTAGAGATGTGTCTGTCGTGCCATTTCTTAGTTCTTTCCTTGTAGATCTTAGCATTTTCGTATGCATCTAGCCTAAGTTCTTCTAATTCATATATTTCTAGAATTCTCATTTCTCCAGCGGCTTTGTAACTTAGATTTAGGGTTTTTATGGCCCAATATGCTTTATCCTCAAGTTCCACTGGTAGATGGCATGATTTACCATAGACTAGTTTGAAAGGTGTAATTCTGATGGGTGTCTTGTATGTTGTTCTATATGCCCACAATGCTTCATGTCGCTTAGAAGACCATTCTTTCCTAGATGTGGCAACAGTTTTCTCAAGTATTTGCTTAATCTCTCTATTAGAGACTTCCACTTTCCCACTTGTTTGTTGGTGGTAAGGTGTTGCTACACGGTGTCAGACTCTATACTTTATTAAGAGTTTATCGGAAATTTTAGAAATGAAGAGAGAGCCACCATCACTGATGACTGGTCTCGAAACACCGAATCTAAAAAAAATTAGGTTTTTGAATATCCTAATCACTACTTGTGCATTATTTGTTGGAGAGGCTACAGTCTCTATCCATTTAGATACATAATCGACTGCAATAAGTATGTAATTATTTCCAAAAGAAGATGGGAAAGGTCCCATAAAGTTGATTCCCCACACGTCAAAGATTTCTACTTCTAGAATTCCTTTTTGAGGCATCTCATCGCTTCTTGATATGTTACCAGTGTGTTGACACCCTGTAATACGGTGGGAGAACTGACTTTGGAATTTGTTTTGCTTTTGATCGCAAATGTTGCGGATAGCAAGAGTCGCCACCGACTTTTCATTTATCCAATTAAGGGAAGGTGAAAAGAACAGAAAAAGACCTTCGTTAGATTCTGAGTAAGGGAGAAGGTTATGAAAAGGGAAGGTATTAGCACCCCTTTCCATCCGTAGTTATCTACGGGCTCTTAGTTGCTTTTAGCTCATCTTTAAAATTTGCTTTCTGTGTGTGTGTTTGAAAAATGTTTTGAAAAGGCATTTCGCTTTGACTTTGTAATGATTCACGCTGGAATGTATACGAAGTGTTTGGAAATGTTTCATTTTGAAAAGTGTTTTAACTTTAACAAAAGTGTGAGGTGTGAAAAGTATTTTGATAGAGCAAGCAACTAAAAGTCTTATTACCTACTCAGAACGGTCGTTTCTGTGTTATTTCGCTTTCCTTTAGAATAGTGCTATCCATACCATTAGTTGGTAGGTAACCTTATTCGTTGGATGTAGAAGGGACATTCGAAGGGACATCGGATGGTCATGGAAGGAAACTTGTAGGAGTATCCTAGCATATTCGAAGGGACGATCATCACTTTTCGTAGGCAACAATCGAGCGACTAGATCATGTATTCGTAGGCCACGTCAAGGGACTATGATCTTTGATTCGAAGGGACTATGATGATATGTTTGTAGGCAATGGTGCTAGGATTCCTCTACGTTCGAGGGACTTGACCATTTATTCGAAAGGCAACGAGAGAGAATACTCTAGGGGGTGCATGTGTGAAGAGAGTGTGTCAAATTTAGATATTTTATCTTGCAATTAGAAGTGATATATGTTCATTTTTATCTTTCCATACACGCCTAGTTACTAGCAGTTTATATGGTGCGGAAAGTAAATTGCGGAAAGTAAATCCTACGCTATTACATGGCTTTGGGGCAGTTACATAATATAGGAGTGCGGAAAGTAAATCCTAATTAAACTATTACATCCCATGAGCAGTTACATAATATTGGAAAAGAGATGCGAGAAAATTAATCCTAATTATTACAACCTGTGAGCAGATACATAATAATCAGAAAAAGAAAAGAATTTCGCATAAGAGAACATGTGTTAGTAAAAAAAGGATTTTTGAGTTAGGAAAAAGTTTTTAGGTTAGAATCCTAATTAGATGATAGAACTATTTTTTGGGAATTTTCTGGATTGGTTTTAGTAAGGAAAAAGAATTAAAAGTCAATTTTATGGTTAATTAACAATTAATTAAAATATGCATGCAAAAATATTAATTTTATTGCCAAAAATTAAATAAACATTTTTCTGTCCTAAATGCAAAAAGAAAATATTTTTTGGTGATTTTTTGATGCATTAGAAAATTGTTTGAAAAGAAAATAATTTGAAAAGAAAAAATAAGAAAAATGTTAAAGATAAGGAAAAACATGGAAATTGGAAAAAGTAGTAAAAATGGTCCCTGGGGGTATCGAACCAAGGATCATAGGGTTACCCATGAGTGCGCGTGCCAACTGAGCCAGACTATCAAGTTGTTTTAGAATCACAATCATTGGATTATATGTGGTGACGTGTTCTATTTTGGATTTTAAAATAAGTCAAACTGTGGGCCCTGGTATCAACGAGTGAGCCAATCGGATCGCGCCATAACGCCACGCACGTGGTCAAAGGGTCTCCGCCCGAGACGTCACCGGAGCTAGGGCTCCGATCGTCTTCTCCGACCTGCATAAAACTCAAACACCTGTAAAACGCATCAATCAAAGCAGAATAAAAGCCCAGATTGCCTAATTCGACCCTTCCGAACACAATGGTGGCGTTCTTTCGTCCTGAATCATCCTGGAAACTGAGTTTTGAAACAAACAGACCTAAATTCCCTAACAATGGCAAATCTTTATTCTTGCGTTCAAACTTGCATGTTATGCATCAAATCTGTTCTAATGGATACCCTGAGATCATACAAGCAATCGAAATTCATTAATAATGCATGAATTAGAGAAAACAAAATTTAAAACTTTACCCAACCGGTGAGACTTGTATGGATCGATCTGGGATGGTTTGGCCTTGTGTAAGGGCTTGGATTGGTTGCTGGAATACTCAGGAACACGAATGAATCAATGAGAAGGCTGGAAAGTGGCTGAAAATAGGATTTTGAATTTTGCAACTTTGTAAGAATTTTAGAGAAATTAGGGTTGGCTCATGAGGCTAGGGTTTCGTCCTCTGTACTTGTGGATGCATTGTGTACTTATAGTAGAGTGAATTAGGTCAAGAATCATGAAGAAATTATATGCCAATCAATGAGAAAATATTTGATTTGGTATGAAACCAAATATTGCCTTTTTTGATCAAATCTCATTCAATTCCTTTGCCAATCAATGCAATTTCGAAATTGACAACTTGTATGGCTTGCTTGGATCTCAAGAATGAGAGAAAAATCCACATTGCAATTAATTTTGATTTTCTACCTTTTATTTTAATTAAATTGGCTTTTAAATGATTAAAAATCCAAAATAAATAGAAAATAAAAGATAAATTCGTGGCCTTAGGCTTAGAGGTTCCAAATCAGCTAAGGAACATGTTTGAACCAAGAAAAGTTAGACCCATTTGCAAAATTTTGGGTTTTGTCAAGTATATCTCTTTGTGCACCTCCTAAAAAATGCTCAACTTGTGCAAGGTTTATCTTGCTCAATTTTTAACATTTTTGGGCGTTCTTGGGCTTTTTAGAAAGCTCAAGATGTCCTCTAAACAGCCTCTTTGGTTTCATATTCATTGGAGTTTCCATGCTCATGGACACTTCTTTACAAAAAGTTGAATTTTTGTTGACTTTGAAAAGGACCTGTAATGTTTTGATCCATAACTTTCAAATGAAGCATTTTCTGCCCAAGCTTGTGAGACATGAAGTTGTAGAGAATTGAATTCTCTTCAAAATGAGCTGTGGTGGAAAAATTTCTGAGAAAGTATGTGAAAGTTATGCCTGGTCAAAGTTCTGCTGACTTTTGTTCAAAAAACCCTAATTTAGAAACTTTGACTTTTGATCAATTCTTGACTTTTCTTGATGAATCATGATCAACCCTTGATCAAATGATGAATATTACTTCAAAATATTGATTTTGACCAAAAATTATGAAGTTTGACTGTATGTTGACCACAGTTGACTCTTTCTCCCATACAACTAATTTTCAACCATCTAAGCAATTGTCTGAGGAAACTTGACATAAAAGGCTTGAAACTTGACATGGAGATTCTTTGAAGCATATGATGAGGCATGATGACAATTGGATATGTTGGAAACCCAACTTGATCTGAGGATGGCCAAACCCTAGTTTGGGTTGATTGCTTAGGAGAGGGTTTGTCTGGTCAACCCTTGTGAAATCCTTGAGTATAGATATGTGAAATGTCTTGAGAAGTAGGAGGGAAAATTTTGGGGTATAACACACCCGTCACATTTTATAATCGCAACATGGATAACTTTCCATAGATTAGGCCAATATAGGCCAGCTTGAAGGATTTTAGCATAGGTATTTGAAGTGCTAGCATGTCCTCCATAAGGGGATTCATGACAATGAGAAATGATGTTCTCTACTTCACTCTTTGGAACGCATCGACGAAAGATACCACCGGCGCTTCTCTTGAAAAGTAAGGGCTCGTCCCATAGTAGTGTTTGAGATCGTGAAAGAATTTATTCTTTTGTGGATAGGTCAGATCGGGTGGAAGAACTCTTGTTGCTAAGTAGTTGACAAAGTTAACGTACAAGGGCAGTGAGGTTTGAGCATATACTTCTTCCACGACTTTAGTTGTTTCGTTATTGTTTCAAAATTTAGGGCATTCCTAAGTGGCGTTTTCAGATTCTATCTAGGCTATCAGGCGTTCATAAGGAAAATCATCAGTAATAGGAATCTCTTCGGGTTTAAGATTTTCCATCCTAGACAGATGGTCAGCTACTAGAATTTTAGAGCCATGCTTATCTTTGATTTCCAAATCAAACTCTTGCAAAAGTAAGATCCATCTCAATAGTCTTGGTTTGGAATCCTGTTTGACTAATAAGTATCTAATAGTTGTGTGATTAGTGTAGATAATTATCTTTGCACCTACTAGATATAAATGGAATTTATCTAATGCAAAAACGACAACCAGGAGTTCCTTTTCTGTAGCGGCATAATTTATCTGTGCATAGTCCAAGGTTCTACTCGCATAGTATATTACGTGGAGCTTTTTGTCTCTTCTTTGTTCTAGGACTGAACCTATTGTATAGTCGCTCGCATCACACATTATCTCGAATGGCAGTCTCCAATCAGGTGGTTGTATGATAGGTGCAAATATAATGGCTCTTTTTAACCGTTCAAATTCCTTTAGGCGGTTATCATCGACAATTAATTCAACTTCTTTCATCAGGAGGTTGGTCAAAGGTTTAGAAATTTTCGAGAAATCTTTTATGAATCGTCGGTAGAAATCGGCGTGGCATAAGAAACTTTATATTTCTCTTACGGTATTCGGAGGTTGAAGGTTCTCTATGACTTTAATCTAAGCTTTGTCTACTTCAATCCCCTTTTCAGACACTGTGTCCAAGTAAAATTCCTTGTTTAACCATGGAATGACATTTCTCCCAGTTTAACATTAAGTTTACTTGTACGCATTTCTCCAGTAGCTTTTCTAGGTTTGACAGGCATCATTCAAAAAATTTCCCACATACAGAGAAGTCATCCATAAAGACTTCCATGATATCGTCTATGAAATCGACAAAGATGGACATTATACATCTTTGGAATGTTGCAGGAGCATTACATAGTCCGAACGGCATTCGCTGATAAGAAAACATCCCATAAAGATATGTGAATGTGGTATTTTCTTTGTCATTAGGGTGGATAGGAATTTGAAAGAAACCTGAATAACCGTCCAGATAGCAGTAATGCTTAGCCAATCGCTCAAGAATTTGGTCAATAAAAGGTAGAAGAAAATGGTCTTTCCTAGTTGCTTTATTTAGCTTCCTATAGTCAATGCACATTCTGGCTCTACTCACGACTCTTCCTGCTATATGTTCTCTAGATTTATTTGTGGTGAGTACGATTCCTTATTTCTTGGGTATGAAATGGACTGGACTAGCCCATTAACTATCAGAGATTGGATATATGATTTATGCATTTAGAAGTTTGGTTACTTCGTCCTTTACTACAGTGTTCATGATCAAGTCAATTCTTCTCTGATGTTCTTTAGAAGATTTGCAGTCGTCTTCCAGCATAATGCAATGCATGCAAATGGAAGGACTTATTCCGTTTAGTTCAGTAATGTTATATCCTAAAGCAGAGGGGTATTTTCTTAAAACATGCAATAGTTTTTCAGTCTCAATTTTCCCAAAGTCTGCGTTGACTATCACAGGTTTTTTAAGTTTAGGATCTAGGAATTCGTACCTTAGGGTTTTGGGTAATATTTTAAGTTCCAAATTTGGCTCCTTTGGACAAGGCATGTGATTTGGTGTCAGTGCTAGACATTCACTTAAACTCTCATCTCGATATTCGGGACACCAATTATCATCTTCAAAGATCAGGGGCATCAAAATCTTCATAATTTCAGAATGAGCTTCTTCTCCTGACTCCATCTCTTTGACACATTCGTCTATGATGTCTAGCAAATAACATGTATCATCAATAGTTGGGGCTTGTAGGAATTGTGTCAAAATAAACTTGACTTTCTCTTCTCCTACTTCAAAAGTTAGCTTTCCTCTCTTAACATCTATAATAGCTTCAGCAGTGGCTAAAAACAGTCTTCCTAGTATTATAGGTGTAACAATGTCCTCTTTAATTTCCATAATGATGAAATCTATAGGGATATAGAATTGACCTATGCATACTGGAACGTTTTTAATAATTCCTACGGGGTATTTGACAGAACGATCCGCTAATTGTACTGACATCTTAGTTGGTCTTAATTCTCCCATATCAAGCCTTTTTCATATGGATAAGGGCATTACACTAATACTAGCGCCTAAGTCGCATAGAGATTTGTCTATGACAAACTTACCTATATTACAGGGTATAGAAAAACTTCCGGGATCTTTTAGCTTATGAGGCATTTTGTTCTAAATGATTGCGCTACACTCGGCAGTGAGTGTAACAGTTTCATTATCCTCTATCCTTTTCTTGTTAGACAAGATTTCTTTAAGAAACTTAGCATATAAGGGCATTTGAGTGATAGCTTTTGTGAACGGTATCGTGATGTTTAGTTGTTTCAGAAGTTCAACAAATTTCTTAAATTTCCTTGCACTTTAGGGTTATAGTGATTGAGCATAGTGCACTTGGTCAGTGAGAGTTCCTGCTAAAAGTTGACATTCAGCAGCGGGGTGTCTAGGTACTCCGCATATCTCGCAGTTCGGAGTTATATCAGCCATGATGGCTAGGGGTATTGCGGTTAGGCTTTCTAACTTCTAGGCAAGAGCATCTACCTTGGCATGGACGCTGTCAAGGCAGCTGATCTCGTACATAGCGCCTTTCGTCGGTGCTTTCTCTCCAGGAGCTTTATCTAGATGACTTCTTTCACTTCCCCACTAATAGTGGTTTTGAGCCATACTTTCTATAAGAGCGCAGGCTGCATCATAGTACTTTTCCATAAGTGTGCCACCTGCGGTGGCGTCTATTGTTAATCTCGTGTTATACAGGAGACCATTGTAGAAGGTATGGATAATTAACCATTCTTCTAGGCCATGATGTGGACAAAGCCTCAACATGTCCTTGTATCTTTACCATGCGTCGAAAAGAGACTCATTGTCTTTTGTCTAAAACCACAAATTTGGGATCTTAGCATAGTTGTCTTACTTGGTGGGAAATATCGCACAAGTAAGACCTTCTTCAACTCATTCCAAGAGGTAAATGAGTTGGCTGGTAGATACTGGAGCCAAGCTCGGGCTCTATCTCTTAGTGAGAAAGGTAAAAGACGAAGTCTTATCGCTTCTTGACTTACCCCATTGGCTTTAACTGTGTCTGTGTATTGTAGAAACATGGACAAATGTAAGTTAGGGTCATCCATTGAACCACCAAACAATTGGTTCTGTCGTACAACGGACAACAAAGAAGGTTTGAGTTCGAAATTATTAGCCTCGATGGTAGGGGAAACAATGCTATTATGCGGTTCTTCTTTCGAAGGAATAGTGTAGGACTTGAGCAAACGTGGCTGATCACCCATGTCTGGTTCTTCAACTGGTTCAACGAAAACAGAAGATTCATGAAGGAATTGAATAGTACGAGGTACTTGTACGTGGCGTCTTCTAATAATATAGCGCTCAGGTTCGAGAATAGGTAACACTAAATCTTCGCCTCGAGAGCGAGTACTTGGCATACAATTGGGAATGGTGCCTTAGTCTATACAACATAACTTAAGAAGTTACGATATATACTCGTTAGTCCCCGGCAACAGCGCCAAAAACTTGATCGCGACTTTGTGTGTCTTATGAAATCTAGACCGAAAGTATACAATCTTATCGCGTATAGATTTAAAGATTATCGAATCCCAAGGAACTAAATATCGAACTATCGCTATCTTATGTTACTACATAAATCTAAGGCTAATAATATAATTGATTTGGGGGTTTAGGGAGCTTAAGAGGATTATAATCTAGTTTAAATTCAAGGGGAGATATGATATCGATATGTAAAGGTCGGACTTCAGGGATTTAGCAACTTATCAATACAACTCAGATCGTTAAAATAGCTTTCAGTAGAAAATATTTGTTTGAAAACCCTCTTCTCACACTCTCGTGATTATTGATTCAGATCCTATAATTAAACTTAAGTGAGCGCTCTCGCTGTATCATTTAAAGTTTAAAAATAGTTTTTGAAAACAAATAAAATCTAATTAACTTAAAAGCACTCTTGTTGTATTTTAGGTTAATGCACAATTACCATTGTCTAGTTATTATCTCAAACTCTCGTTTTATCGATCCTAACTTCTATCTGTATTTTACTCTCGTAATAAAATAGTTGGTTATTAAAATTGAAAATTGAAACCAAAAAAATGTTCTTTACAAAGAGTTATTCCATTAATATTGCTAAACCCCGTCGGTTATGTGACCTTACATACCGATAAAACTAATTTTGCCTAGCATGTTGTAAAATTCAATAACAGCGCAACAGTAATAAATAACATCAGACAATATTAATCTAGGCATTGCAGACAATTTTTGACAATAATGAATTAAAGCTTTAAAATAAACCTGAAAAGCAAAATTGCAGAATAAATCTTTTAAACCTTAGGTGTCTCCCACAGGTCGGTGAGATCTGCCCTTAATTTCTCCGAAAAGTAAATGCAAGAAAGAAAATAAAAGCTTGGTTCTAGCGTAAGGTTAGAACTAGCAAAGGTCCACAACAATTTTTGGTGTGAAACTGCCATGAGAAAATATAAACTGAATTGAATAATGATGAAAATAGAACTGGTAATCAAAAAAAGAAGCCAAACTGAAATATAATTCAATGGAAAAATTAGCAGCGTAACGACAATGGAAGAGTGAAAAGGAAGGAAGAATAAAATGAGGCCTCTCGCTCTCTATTTATAGAGTGAGGGTTTTGCTGGAAAATAGGAAGGTTGGCGTGGATTTCTCCTTGCGAAAGTATCTCTGTGGAAGTCACTAAGGCTTGTAGTGGTCGCTACAACTTACGTGTGAGAGAACTTCTCCTCATAACTCGTGGCGACCGTTAGGGTTTCTAGGAGGAGGTGTGTGACGACCGTCACACTTGCTGGGTTAGTGAGGGCGCGCGTCTCATGGGCTAGGCCTTGTGCTCGTGCATTCCTTTTCTTCTTTGCTTTTCATACATCCATTTTACTATCACACCACATGCTTGTCCATTTTACTTTTTTTGTGGATTTTAAGCTTGATTTACTCAACTTTTTGCAACTTTATTCGTACATGCCTTGTAAACATTAAATACCTAAAAACATAGAAAATAACGGCATAATACGAATAAAGAGTATCTTAATTTAAATAAAATATGGGTAAAATTCATGTAAATTGATTCAAATATACGATACATTTTCGGGTTATCAAGTGGTGGTAACAAATTCCAACGAAAAGAAGGAACTTCTTCTCTCCAGGTTGACATAGGTAGTGTTGTATGGAAGTCTACAGACAACGAAGGAGTTCTTCTCAATCTTCAGGTGGTTCATCGCACAAATAACCGGTTGGATCAAAGGTGATTTCTACTTATGAATACTTGGAGTAGATTGTTAAAGTAGGAAGATTAAAAAAACAAGATTCGAGAAAATATTTCACAGAGAGTTGGGCATCAAGGTAGTATACAAGTCAATATCCAAATAGGTAATTTATTTTCTCAACATTATGGTGGATTATGTGATTGTATGAACTCGTGTAATATGTGTCAAAAAATAGTAAAAGAAACCATTGGAGAGTGTAGTAGGCTCCTACGAGGATGATATATTCGAACAACTATACATCCTGGTGAACTCTCTCTCTCTCTCTCTCTCTCTCTCTCTCTCTATCTATCTATCTAAATTTAAAACTCGAAGTTGAAAATATCAAAGGAGAATTAGCACACACTATTTCACTATCTACTACTAGTTCTACTTTTTCAACTGATTGAAGGACCGTTAAAAGAAAAAAACCCTCATGTTACGAGAAGAAATGGAAAAAGTATCTCATCAAAAATTGTATGTCATGATTGTGGTGATAAATGTCACATTAAGCCTGAGTGATAAAATGACATGGATACCTAAGTGTTCTTCGACTAACCATAAAGGACCCACTAGTTTGATACCTAAATTTCCTATTTGATTGTCTTCATGAAAGCCTTGTGTCCATGAAAAGGTTATGGTTCCTATATAGCGGATTCTTAAGAAACATAATAGGTGACACTTTGATGTTTATCAAGTTCGATGAGAAAGAAAGTAGTCACTCACGTATGGGGACAACACACACGATGGAATTTTAGGAGAAGGTGTTGTGAGAAATCTCTCCACAATAACCATGGAAGGTGTGATTTTAGTTAAATGGCTTAAACAAAACTTAGCGTTATCCAATTGTGCGACAAATGGTACTCCATGGTTTTTGATACCCTAAGTTGCTTAATTGAGCATAAGTAAAATAAAGACCGTGTATTTAAGGCTTATAAGATTGATAATATCCATATGCTTCATTTGAATGATGTGTCAATGCATGGAGCTAAATGCTTAGTCACCAAGAGTGAAGATTCTTGATTATAGCATAGGCGTTTAAGCCACATCCATTTTGACCTAATCAATAAAATAACATCCAAGAATCTAGTGATTGATCTTCCAAATATTAAATTTTCAAAAGATAAACTATGTGATGCTTGCCAAATTGGAAAGCAAAAGAGAGTGCCATTTAAATTGAAAAATGTTGTTTCGACATCGAAACCTCTCGAGCTTCTATATATAAACTTGTTTGGCCCTTTAAGGACAAGAAGTTTAGGCGGTAATTATTACGGGCTTTTGATTGAGGATGAATATTCTAGATTTACTAAGACGTTATTTCTAACTCATAAAGATGAAACTTTTAAAGCTTTCGTTAATTTTTCTAAGCTTGTCCAAAATATTTTTTATTTGAAAATTATCACACTTCCTAGAGATCATGGCGGTGAGTTTATAACCACCAATTTCAAAACTTTAATAATGAAAACATGATTGTTCGTAAATTTTCATGTCTAAAAACTCTGCAACAAGTTGGTGTTATTGAGCGTTAAAACTGTGTTTTAGAAGAATTGTCGCAGGTCATCGCCCGATTGTTTATGATATTTAGGGCATTTAAAACTCATTAAAGGCCATTAAAGCTATTGTTAACTTGATTGAGAGAGTCAAGAATAATTAATGGTCATTAAAGTTTCTCTTGCGTCAATCTGACTATACATTTATTTTGTCTTGAATGCACTTCTAGGTTTTACTAGCGTGTTTCTTTTATGAACCACGATTTGTTATAGTCGTTGGTCACTGCATTCACTCAGCCAATCATCTTTGATTGTCTGGTCAGAATCATACAATTTTTATTTAAACTAATACTTTTTGAATTATAAAATAAAAAAATATACGTATTTGTTCTAGACCGTGCAATCATGATCAAACAACTTTTAAAACTTTAACCGCGAGAATGTGTCAAAATATTAACGTCAGTGGATTCATTTTCCTATTTTATTTAGTTGTTATATTTGATGTCCGACTCACTCCTAATATGCATGCTCTTCATCATCATGCTATAAGTCCCCTTTATTAAAAGAATTGTTTGTTTTAGAAATGAGAGCATATGTTTGTTAGCTATACCAGAGAAAAAACACAAAATGGTGATAGGGTGGTGCAAGAACAGTTCATAACGTTAGCACGGAAAACCGCGCGCACACTTTGAATAGTTGATTACAATTACGAAGACGAGACGTTTTACTGTTGGACCTGTATAACAGCCACCGTGAGCAATGCATTCTGCCTTCGTGTCAGGTACCCCAACTGCCTTGATTTTTGTGCTTTTGAACGAAGACTCATATTCTATTGATCCATCTTCATCTCTATTCCCTATGCTACTTTTTCAACCGTTGGATATGTTCCATTTATTCACACCTCTTATACTCCTTCGTCATCACTCATCACCATGAACTAGAAACCAAACTCAGAGGTTTTGGCGTTACACGATGTTTGGAATTTGCATGGATATATAATAAATACAGTAGTGTACAGTATAAATGTTTGGAGTAGAGTAACCTAAATTATCTTAATCAATTTCTAATTTTTTTAAAATAGAAAATAATTTAACATTAAAAGATAAACAAAATTGAAACGAAGAATACCACACTATTTATCAAATATAGATTACTGTATCAATTTTTTAAAAGAAACATATATTTATAACTATTACTGACAGATTTCAGCCCCTTCCTGATCGTCGTTACGGAGATTAAACTGTGATTCTCACTATTAATTTCAGCGTCAATCACCATTGAACCAATAATAATTCGTTGATTTAATATATTTAATTCTCTTCAAATATTATTAGTTTTGTTTCAAAAATTGCTTATAAATCAAAGTTATAATATCTAAAGTTTGAGTTTAAATGTTATTTTAAATTTAAAAAATTGATCTAATTCATTTTTAAGTGAACGTATTTAAATATAAATATATTATAATTAAGTTATTTTTAGATAAAATTGTTGGAAAAAATCAATTCATTAAAAATTAACTTTATAACCAGGGGCGAAGCCAAAATCAAAATCCAAGATATTTTCATAGTGAAAATAAAATATATAAAAAATATACAAAAAATTAATGACAAAAAATATGATAGTATTATTTAATAAAAATATAATAGTATTTCAATTACAACTCAAAAATAAAAAATATTTTAGTCTAATCGTCAAAACCTTCGGAAAATCCCTCTCCTTTAGTATATTCAAATAACTCATGCATTACAATGATGTGTAATTTTATATGAAACCAAGAAATTCAACATCTTCATTAGTCTTTATATTCATCCAACACTTCTTTGTACAAAAGATGCATGTTATTGATAAAGATACAATAATACTATTCTACCAAGAAATCAATATATATTTAGTTTTTATCTGTCTGAATTCATATAACTTTTAATGAACTACCAAAAATCTTTCTATCACCACTAAAGCAAGACCAATAATCTTCTTTTATATGCATTCTTAAAATGAAAGAGTTAGTGCTTAACTTGACACATATCTTGATGCTGATAATATACAATAATTAGCTTAACAAACTGGAAAGTCAATTATAGGTCTACTATTGCTAGTTAAGAAGTTTTTACTTGTTAGGTAAGTAGTTGGTTAGTTAGTTAATTAGTTAATGGATAGTTAGTAGTTTTGTTGAAAGTTAGTTAGGCCAAATAAGACATGTTGCCTATCCATAGATATGAGGATTAGAGAGGACAACGTCTTTTAATTTGAGAGGAATAGGGCCTTATGGCATTGAGAGGTAGACAAATTCTTGAAGTGCAACCATTGTTGTAATCAAAATGGATCTTTCTCATTTTGAGTATAATATACCAGTTGGTTCTATCAGTCAAGGTATCTAATAAAAATTGCATGTTAAAGTTATCAATAACAGGTATTGGTTGCAATTTCACTGCATTACACGTGACCTATAGAAAAGGATAATTCAAAAAGCAAAAAACCAACAGACGCCCAAGTTCAAAGATATATAAGGGGATTGGTTAGGGAACTCAAACAACATAACTTCACCATCAACAAGATAAAAATGACAATACTTCAGCCCAACCAATTGCTCTAAGTGATAACATCATAGTTTATTTTATAATTTTTTTTTATTATAAGACTTTAATAACACAAATGATTTCTATGAGGCAGACCGATTTTAAACTCAAGCTATTATAAGTGTAATAAAACGTAAAAATATTGCAGTAAGAAAAAAGAATGAAAAGAATGCAGTAAGAGAAAAGAATTAAAATGGTTTAAAGTAAAAAATTGAAGTCATGATAAAAGAATAAAATATGCAAAATCTGTCTACTACAAATTTTGATCTTATGACCTCTTGTATAAGACTCCAAAACTAATACCATCGGAACAAACCTCTCAATATTTAGGGTATTCTAAAGAATACCATATACCCCTCTAGATCCGCCCCTGGTAGCTGTCCAACTAAACAAACACTATGATGTTTTTTGAACACAAACAAACACTAAGATAAAATTATGAAAAGTGGATTAATAAAAAAATAAAACAATTATGAAAAGTAGTCACATCTCTTACTAAAACTGAATATGTCCTCTATTTGGTCCTTAGAAGTGCAAGGTTCTATGAAACACATATTTAATATTTAAATTAATCAAAATTATTAAAAACTCCATCCATAGTTTTGATTTTGTTAATAATCATATTAGTTCATAACGTTTATAGATTGTTAATTACAGTGAGGTGTTTTATTTTTGTGTCACGTCATAACTTTTTTTACTCATACATGCTTTAGATTTGTTATAGTAGGTGTGAATATGACTAATATGTTTATAGTAGGTGTGAATATGACTAATATGTTTATGTTAGGAGTGTTTATAATGATTTTTTTTTTATTAAAGATATGTTAAATGCTTTTAATCATTTACATAATATAAACGAGTTGAAAAATATTGCTATGAAAATAATTTGACATGAAGGACATCTTGGGATGAAAATTAATAGGAAGTAGAAGTGCTAGAAAGCTACTTTCTCCAAAAATCTATGTTGAAAAGGCTTATATAAAGTTGGTCTTAATAATTGGAAGGTTGAGAGTATTTCAATGGAGAATTACATTCAGCTCTCATTAGATCAATGTCTAAAGACAAATACAAAAGCTAAATATATGTCAAATGTTCTTTATAAAAAGGATGTTAATTGTTTAATGTATATTATTGTTTCCATTCGACCAAATTTGTGACAAGTTGCAAGTCAAAATTCAAGTTTATGTATAAACCAAATAAGCTTCATTGAGAAGTGGTCAAATACATATTCAGGTGGTTGAAAGGCACATCACATCACAATATCATGTTTAGAAATGAAAATAGTGATAGTTTAAATGTAGGATATGTAAATTCACCCAAATAGGTCTAATGGGTGACACAAATGGTTTGGGAATTGAATATTGATAAAGTGAAGTTCAATTATATTGTGAGTGAAGATGTGATTTATTTGAAAAGCAATTATGTGTATCATGTTAGAATCAAACATATTGATGTGAGATTTCACAAGATTAGAGAGTTGCTTGCATATGAACATGTCTTTCTTAAAAATGTTCATATTTCGAATAATGTTGTTGATAGGTTGGCTAAGTAAGTCACCAATGACAAGTTCATGCACTAATTAGACTTGTTACATGTTTTTTTAGTGTAAAATATATGTGTTGTCTTCCAATTGTTTGGATGTGCATGTCATGTAAGGAATCTTCATTGAGGCTTGATATTCGTTAAGGCGAGATTCTTAAGTATGACTCATAGTTATAAAATAAGAACATGGGTATGTAGACACACTTGATTGAACTATGTAAGTAGATATTGTGTTTGTTGTTTATAATTTATGTTTGTATTTACTCTTTTGTTATTAGTTGTTGTCTAACAAATGAAAAGTGTGGTGTGAGATTATGCTAGTTGTTGAAGAATTATTTATCAATATATTAGTTGCACCATATATTTTTAACTTAATTTTTATACATATGATATTTTATTTGAATGATTTAGCTTCAAGTGAAATATACTATTCTTATGATGGAGTGTGAACGTTCTTTTGAACTATGAATATTAGTGAGAATAATCTAAATTTTTTTAGAATTGTGTGACTTCAAGTGCTTATACTTTTTATGGAGTAGAATGAGAGTTTTTTGAACTATGATTGTTTATAGAGATAATGAAAATTAATGTATTGTTTTCATAAAGGTTGTTGTTATTGGTTGAAAATATACAAAATGAAGAAGTTGTATACCCCATATTATTGTAAATATAGAATGAGGATAATACTATATATATATATATATATATATATATATATATATATATATATATATATATATATATATATATATATATATATATATATATATATATATACTCTTTGTTTTCAAATGCATCAGTCAAATATATTCATATTTGAATTTGTCCCTCTTATATTTTTCTTAGAGTCATGTGAGAGGTGAATTAAATATTTATTTGCGAAAGTGTGAGTATATTGAGGTAGTGGGATGATTGTGTATATTCCACACTCTAACAATTTTTACATAGTATTACTCTTATTGTCAATAAAAAATTATTATAGTTTCTACGGTTTTAGAGTTTTCAAGCTATATTCTTACATTATTAGTGTATTCATTTTTTTATATTTTATGTTTGTATTCTCAACAAAAACAACACAACAAAAAAGAACATCAACTTTTCACAAATGATGCAAACCAATTACAAATTCTATGATGGAACATAGTGAAATTTCAATATGGGATGAATTTTAAAATATCCTTGAATCCCTTTGTTATAAAATTATGTGTGTTAATTAAGAAAACTCTATGTCTCACATTTTTTTAGCTTACATACTAAAATTAGTTTCCAACAATATATAAGAAAATAAAAAGATTTAAGTCTCACATACTTAGAATACATATTTTGGTTAATTTATTTCATTATATAGGAAATGCAAATGTTTCATTCTAAAAGACACCGAAAAAACTGCTTATAAATTTTTATTTTCTCACTCTTTACTTTGTGTTCTTGAATTTACGAAACATCAACTTCTTTTTTTTTTCTCCTCTTAAATCTTTTGAACGATTTTTGGATTTTATTTGTAGAATTATTTGAATTTATCATCATTCGAGAAATTATTTAGGATGATGATCAAACGACCATTATTGTATTCTTTTTAGACAACTTTTCAGATTTCTCTTAATCTGATAAATTAATTAGGATGGTCAAATGATCATTATTTGAGGGTGTATTACTAGACTGACTATCTAATATGCAGTAATCATATTAGTTTTGAACTGAGTTGTTTTATCTTAGAGGAGTTGTGGTTGATCGTCTGCCTTGCATAATTTGGACAATGTTGTTTTATCTGAGATATTTTCTTCTCTGACATATTTGAAGCTGCATATCCTCAGAGTGAGACTGTTACATGTTCCTAATACATTTAGGGGGAGCACCCTCACTAAAGTTATTTTTTTCTTGTCTTTTCGCTTTTGTTTATTATCGTTGATTGAGTCTCCATCATGATTGCACATCTCTAAATCAAGTTCAAATTAATTTGTTATTCATTTTAGAATTTATAAATCAATAGTTATATTTGAGCATGATTATGATGATTTTAGTCAATTATATGAGTCAATGTAATAAGAATCATATGTGTTATTGATTCAAGTTAGGTGGAGAGAAATGTCTCAAAGTATTTTGCAAACTATGAAAATTTGAGATTTTGTGTGTTTATTTGAATCAAGAACACATCCTGACTCGAATAAAATTGAACAAGGGCGAATAAATGGTTTTCTAACACTTTGATTCAAATAAGAATTTACACATGATTCGAATCAGATAATTTCTGGTCACCTTTGTTTGATTTTATTTAAATAAGACTTTATGTTTGAATCGAATCAGATAGTTTTTCTGCATTTTCCTTTTTGCGCTATTGGAGTTTATTCGAATAAGGATATACACTTGATTTGAATCATGAGTGTTTGATTCAAATCATACTTTGTTCTTGACTCGAATCAGATGAAAAATGGGTAAAATTTTTTTTTCCTTTTTATTCCACTTCACTTGCTCATTTGGCTCAAATCATGAAATGTTCTTGATTTGATTCTAACTAACTTTTTCCATCCATTTTAGCGCTCAATCTCAAGCATGTATAAAACCATTTTGTCATCATTTCACATGTGTGAATCTCATAATCAACATTGTAATTTTATGTGAAACTGACTTCCTCCCACTTTTGAAAATTTCAAAAACTCTTGCAATCAAGTTTCCTTCTTCTTCAACCTTTGTTCTTGAAGACTAACTAAATTTTTCCGGTTCTTGCAAGATTAAGGTTGTTGGCATTCATGCTCACAAATTCCAGTGAAAAGAAGGAAGTTCTTCTCTCCAAATTACCTTGGTAGTGATTGTGTAGAAGGCTATATACAAGGTGGAGTTCTTCTTAAATATTCAAACAATTCATCGCTCAAGGAATTAGTAGGATCAAAGGGTGATTGCTACACACGAATGCTTTAGGAATATTGGTGATACTGGAAGACTTAAGAAGCATGAATGAAGTAAATATTATGCAGAAGATTTTATTGTTAAGTTGTATACAAGGCAAAATCTAGATATGAGATTTATATTTCTCAGCATTAATATGGATAAGTGATTTTATGAACTCTTGCAAAAAAATTTAAAATAAAAAGGAACACTGCAAGTTCCAATGGGAAATCATTGAAGAGTGTATGTAGGAAAAGCGAGGGTAGACGCTAAATCACCATAAATCCTAGTGTACTCTCTCTCTCTCTCTCTCTCTCTCTCTCTCTCTCTCTCTCTCTCTCTCTCACTCTAGTATTTAATTATTGTTGGATATTGCATGCATAACTTTCAATTCTTAGTGTAGATTATCATTTATTCAACTCATAGTGATTTATTACATAAGGTTAGGTTTGGTTAGAATTGGAACCTAATAGAGCTTTAGCGGTAATGAGTTTAGAATTCGTTGAAATTGAATCGTTTTTAATTACACCTTTTGAAGTATACAATTGGTATCAATACCCTTGTGTATCGTCATTAAACCATCTCTAGTCGTTTTGAAGTAATTAAGTGTTAACGTGATCAAGTTTCAATAAATTAAATTTTTTTGCTCTAAATCATCCACGCCCAAACTTTGAAAAATCTCCTATAATTCATTTTTGGAAAATCGATTGAATTTTTGTTTTAAGTCTATTCACCCCCTCTAGACTGTTTTTCTACTCCATCTTCTCACTCAACAAAAAAAAGGTAATTTTTGTTATCTCGGTCAACCGTTCAAGACTAAGGGAAGTCATTTCAAACGTTGGTAACAAAAAAGGTGATTTTTTGAACCATAAAAAGGCTGTCAGTGTTTTAGGGTATGAAATTAGTGTTGTTCCCTTAGGATCAAACGATCAAACTAACTGTAAGAAATATGTGGATTCATATGGAACTATCAATTTTGGTGAATATCAATCAGCTACACAGATTAAAGAAAGTGATTTATAGCAAATGAAATAAATCTCCGTATAAAAAAATATTGATTTTCTTTGTAAAGATACTATTTTGAAAATACTCGTAGATGATATATATGATTAGTACAATAATTGTGATAATGAAAAAATAGGGTTGGGTCGTTCTAAAAACGAATTGTGATACTAAAGAGGTTGAAGCAAATAAATATGTTGTTAGTCGCGATCTAAATTATCAGATGGTTGACGAAAGATCCATTGAGGCTCAATGTCACGTAATTCAAATTATTGCTTACAATATCATCAATAAAGCCATGTTTTTAGATGACCAATTTCAAATTGTCATTATTATTGACAATGACCTACTGGTTGGAAAAACCACTGATGACATATTTAAGTTAAATGTTGAAATGATTAAAATGCTTCCTTTTGTTTACTCTTTGTGATTTTAATGTTTGACTTGCTAGACCTTGTCATGTTAATAAGCACATTATTTCTAATTAAAGTAATTTAGGATTAACTGCAACAATAAATGTCAAAGACTTCTAAAAATGTGAATTTTGAAATCAAGATAAAATAACTAAGACTTAATATAAATTAGTAATAAGAAAAAAGTCTGAACCTATAAATATAATATAGTCTGACATATGTGAACTTGATGAAAAATTAACCAAAAATTATAAGCACCATTTCATCAATTATGCAAGTCACTATGCTAACTATGCCATTTTGGTGAGAAGTGTGAGGACAAGTAAGTCTATGAGACATGTATAGTTCAATGAGATACTTGGGTAAATGGCCTAAACTTTCCCCCATAATATTATTGTAATGCATATATTGTGGTATGCAACTAAGTTTGGAAAAACTTCAAAAATAATTTGAAAGCATAAAGAGCTTCAAACTTATGTTTTAGGAAATACAGCTAGATATATTTAAATATGCATCCACAAAAGCAATATAGTATAAAAGTCAGAAGTTGAGGGAAATGATACAGGCCCCTAAAGATATGTATGCACAACATCAAAATAGGCTTTATAAAAAATTGAAGAAAGATGGGGAATGGATCCTATAAGACTTGAATACATAACATGACTTTCATAACAAAATGTTTAGTTTATTGCAAACTTAAATGATACACAATCTGAGAGCCAACTTAGTGTCTAGAAAATGTGCATAACCTAGCCTATAATGCCACAAAAGGCTTGTGTTAGGTTTAATTACATCATAAACAGTTGAACAAGAAATGGAATATGCATTTGTACATCGAGGAAAGAAACTTTGGGGATGTATTGAAGGCATCCTTGAAGGGAACTTAGCCAATTATAGAAAGCAATGCACTTGAATCAAGAAAGCCTTCAAGTAGAGTGGGCTTAGAATCCTCAGATTCAAAAAAGCATTTGTCAGTAATGAACTCAAACACAACTTTTTATATTTTGAGAACGTTAAGACTGATAATAGATTTTTTATAATGCAAGGTACACAAATAATGTCATTAAGATAAAGTGTATAAAGGACAAGATTGATCATAAACATAAGATGAACCTACACAATTTATAGTTAGAGATAGATCATTTTCTACATAGACTTGATTGCTACGTGAATAATATTTCTTGGTATGAAAGTAAGAAGAAGTAGGTGTAAGGTGATGTGTAGCACTTCAATAAGAAAACCGTGCATGGATTTCAAGATCCCTGAGAAAGGAATACTTATGAATAATTTACATCATAGCTAATGCTTGATGATCCGAAGTTTATGTGGAACCTTGATTTGTCGGTGGTATGATTTTAACACGGACTATAAATTTTGATTATGACAACTAATCATGACAAATGCATTATGACAAGTCAAGCATAAGCGAATAAAGAAGCAAACCTAAGTATTAGGATTTGATGGACTTGTCTATTCAATGATGGAAATTAAATGGAATGTAACTAAAGCCTCATCTCAAGGAAACTCAAGCAAGTGTCTACAAAAATAAGTATCTAACAAAGTCTTGAAGTACTAGAAAGCCCTAACTTACTTAGTATGTGTGAACACTTTTTAAAACATAATGAAGTTCTCATAAAAGTACATGGCTAAATCTCTCTCTCCCCACACATACTAAAACATATTTTCAATCTGATTATTATCAAGAAAATATATTGAAAAATGTCTTGAAGTTGTGCCATATGAATTGGAAGTTGCCATAATAGCTCTGGAAATTTTTTAACCAATTGGAGCATTAACCTGATTGATTAGCTCTTTTCAAAATTAAGTCCCAGATGATTAGGAAAACACCTTAACAATGTGCAACAACTAGATAAATTTTCTGAAGGTTCAATGAAACACGAGAAAAGGGGGGTTGAATTAGGTTTCAAAATAAAAACTTTTTTGATCACACAAACATAAATGACACAGATGCAACAATGATAATGAAACAAATTTATTTTTAACTTGGGTCACTATTAACTAGTTTACTTCCAATCCACCCGCCAAGGTGATTTTTCCTTCTCAACAAGGACTTTATCCACTAATCAAAACTTTTATTACAACCTCTAAGACTCACTGTCAAAGACTTCTAAAGGATTATGAATATATCCTAGCTTCTTAGGGAATTTAACCAATAGGTTGAGATTACAAGATTTGTGTTTACAAAGTGCTTCTAAGAAAGATGATACACACAATTTCTAACCAGAATAACATGAACTTTCATCATATTATCTAAAGAATTATATTCACTTCAAATTTCATCAGATTTTCTGAAGACTTATATTCACTTCAAATTTCTCCGTGTTTTTAACTTGATTATTCTCACTTCATTTGTTTTTCCATGGTTATGTTTCCTCCATGCTTCAAAGACTGCTTTATGTATAGGATGAATAAATTTGTTGGAGGGTAAAGTTATAATTTCTTAACTAACAACTTGTGTGAAGACATTTGATGTTTAGTAGTAGTGTGGCGCTTGTAGCATAGTGGGAGGAAGGATGGGATATGTTGAAAAATTTGGTACAACAATACAATCATTTTATACTGTTTTGCAAGGTAGTAGAGAAGATATATGATTTTGTACTATTTTAATATTTCTTCACTTTCTTCCTTTACAATTAACTTTTTAAGTCTTTCAGATGTAGACTTTCCATTGTAAACACATTCTTATACTCTTTAAAGTTTCAGAGTGCATTTGATGTCCATAGTTTAGAGTTACTTATTTAGAGTCCATAACTTCATTTGTCCATAGTCTAAAGTCTCTTATCAGATCATGTGCACCTAATAAACCATTAGAGTACAAAATTTTTCAATATATAATTAATACTTTATTATCATCAAAACTCAAGGATTAGTTGTAGAACTAAACTTGTTCCAACAATCTCCCCCCTTTTTGATGATGACAAAAACCATGCATTTTGATAAATAATTTTTACTTTGATACAATTAATATTTCAATAATTAGAGTTAGGTTTGTAAGTTCCACATGTGTTTAAACCCAATAAAATTTTCAGCTTCATCAGAGTGAGGTTTTTAATCTCCCCCTGAGAATGAGACTATTAAAATTTTCATGACTTTTTCAGAGTGAGGTTTGCAAGTCCCATGAGAGAAAGACTTCAAATATTTTGATTATCCAGAAAATTTTAATCAGAGTAATAATTCCTGGTTAATGACAGATCCATATTATAAAATTTTGTCGGAGTCCGCACAAAAAATCTCTTCAGCATAAAAATTGATATTACATTCAAATTTGCATGAGTAAACAATTTTCCACAATATATCGCATGTTTCGGGTTCTATTTAGGGAAAAATATATGTTAAAATAATTAATTTTTTCTCCCCCTTTGTCATCAATAAAAAAGAACTGATAATAAGCAACAAGCTTAATTAAAAGATAGCAAACAAAAAATATTTCATGAAAAGATAGAAAATGAGGAATACAAAAGGTGATGGAACAAGACAACAAAAAATAAAAAAGAATAAAGAACACACTATCCAGAAAATCCAGATATCTCACAACCTTCTTCAAAAAGAGCCTCAACTGACCTTGCACTTCTGACCCTATTGACTATCCACACGCTAAAGAAACATTCAGAGAAAACTTTTCCACATGGTATAAGGAAAGTCATTTTCCTGCGAGAGGAAATAATCATTTCCTTGAGAAAGTTAAATATGGTTAAAGGAAGATTATCATGGAAATTATAGACAAGTGAGTGCAAAACTTGTTTGTCGTGAAAGGTAAAGATTTCTACTCCCAACTCTTTTGGATGAAGGTTTGATATCACAAGCTAATGCCAGACTTTGGTCGTTGGATGTAGAGTATCCGAGCTATTGAGTTGGTCAAAGTTGTCATAGATGTAGAAAATGAGAGACTCAGGAAAAGTAGAGTTGAAACTGTAATGTTAAATAGTAGATCATATCTCTTCAAACTCTATTGTAGCATAAATAAGGGAAGAAGTAATGGTGTTGGGGAAACCACATACATAGGAATGGATACCTATAGCATTTTTCCAAAGAGACACATACACCCAGAACTCCTTAATGAGGTTTGGGTAAATGAGACAGTTCAACATGTTGAAATAGCCTCTCCATCTTTGTCTGAGAACATCCTTCATCAAATCAAAACCCTGATTTTTCACTTATGTGAAGTTAACTAACTTCTAGTTGATGACTAATAAAAGTTCTTCCTCACCATGGAAAGTCTTAGAAGGAATTTTTGGATGGAGGAAGATAAACAAAGAAAGGTTTTAAGATACAAGTAAATGTGAGAGATGAGTGAAATATTTGAGAGGGAACAAGTCTTTAAATAGAAAAGAAAATGAATAGTAAGAGTCTTTCAAAAACATTTAGGGCAAGACTCGATTCAGAAAATGGACGAATGGTATTAACATAGAAATTTTGAAAATGCCCACGAGAAATAATTGTTACATGCTAAGAAATTAATGACTTAGGAGTTGAAAATATAGAGATTTCATTTGTTCCCAATACATAGAGATATTCAAAAGTCACTTCAATTATTTTGATAGCTTCTTGCATGACAATTGTCATACTTCAAAGTCTCAAAAACATTTGTTTGACTTTTGATTTTCATCAGACTCCAATAGCCAGAGGTTCCCACGGGATTCTAACTTTGGTGAATCTAAATAATAGAAACTTCTAGAACCATAAGGCTAATTGTTCTAGAGTCGAATACCTCATGGACTCATTTTATATAAATAGAGACAAAAGCATTTTTGAGTCTGGACATATTTTCATTTTTTGATTTTTCAAAATAAATATGAATTTGTCTTCAACAAGGGGTTTTGTGAAGATATCATCCCATTTATGGTCTGAATCAATAAATTTAAATTTTAAAATTCCCGTCTGAACATAATAACTTATAAAATGATGTTTGATTTTTATATGTTTTTCCCTTGAGTGTAAAATATGTTTATTGGATAAACAAATAGCATATGTGTTATCACATAAGACAAGAATGTTACCTTCCTTAATTTGATAGTTGTCTAACTGACTTTTCATCCATAGTATTTGCGTGCTACACATAGAGGCTGCAATGTATTTAACTTCTGCTGTTGATAGTGCTATTGTAGATTTTCGCTTTCTAGGCTATGAAAGCATATTTTCACCAAGAACCTGACAACTTACACTGGTGTTTTTTCTTTAAATCTCATCTCTAGCATAGTCAGCTTCACAATAATCTACTAACTTGTATATCCAAGGTTAATAGTACCTTTAAGATATCTAAAGATTCCCTTAACAATTATTAAGTGAGATTCTTTGGGATCTGATTGGAATCTAGCACATAAGCAAACACTAAATAGTATATCACGCCTATAAGCAGTCAAATAGAGAAAAGAACCAGTAATACCTTTGTATATTTTTTGATATACCTTTTACCCACTTCATCCTTCTCAAGAATACACATTAGATGCATTGAAGTCTTAGTTGTCTTGCATTCAGATAAGTTAAACTTCTTCAAAAGTTCTCTCGTATAGTTGCTCTGATGAATGTCTGTTCCTTTTGAACTTGGGTTGATTTGAATTCCAAGAAATAATTTTAATTCTTCCGTTAGACTCATTTCAAATTTTTCCTGCATAAACTTAGAGAATTCCTTGCAAACAGTAGCACTACTAGAACCAAAATTAATATCATCAACATGAATTTGTACTACTAAGATATCATTTTCGAATGTCTTGCAGAAAAAGGTTGTATCAACCATACCTCTTATAAAATCATTTTTTAAAATAAAATTGTCCAGTCTTTCACACGGGAGCCTCTTTCATATCATACAAATATCTTTCAGTTTATAAACAAAATCTAGGTTTTTGTGATTTTCAAAACCAGGAGGTTGATGAACATAAACATCTTCTATAATGTAACCATTTAAAATTTACTTTTAACATCCATTTGATATAAAATTATGTTATGATTGACTGCAAATGAAATCAGAAGATGAATAAAATATAACATTGCCACAGGTGCAAAGGTTTCAGTATAATCAATTCCTTCTTGTTGAATATAGCCTTGTATCACTAGTCTGACTTTGTTTCTTACCGCTCCTTCTTGCTCATTTACCCTTTTTCTTAACATCCACATGGATCTAATAATGTGCATTCCTTTTGGTCTTGGTATTAGATCCCATACATTATTTCTGGAGAATTGATTCAATTCTTATTACAGGCCTAGAATCTATTTGGAGTCTTGAAGATATTCATTGATGGATGTTGGTTCTATGATAGACAACAAAACCCATAAAGGCTTCATTATCTTGTCTGAATAAAGATCTAGTTCTGACATGTTAAACTTTACCACCCATTATAAATTCTTCTGGATGTGATGATTTTTATCTATGCTTCTTTATAGTTGCTGGAGAGTTAATAACTTCTGGTTGAACATGTCTATAATATTTGACCTTAGAATTCTTGTCTTTAGAGTCTAAGTACGTGATCTCCAAATCTGAAAACTTTTCAACTAGCTTTGACTTTTTAGGGTCAAGCTTATCATCAAACTTAACATAAATTGACTCTTCAACCATTCGTGTCTCATTGATGTACACTTCGTAGCCTTTTGAGCGTTCAAAGTATCATAACATGATTCACTTCTATGCTTTAGAATCAAACTTGTTAATGGTATCTTTCGTATTAAGCATAAAACAAATACACCCAAAGGGGGTGAAAGTAAGATATGTTGAGCTTTCTATTATTTCATAATTTATAGGGATACTTATTTAGAATAGTCTAATAGAGATTTTGTTTTAAATGTAACATACTGTATTGTCTGCTTCTGCCCATAAATGTTTTTCAACATTTGTCTCATTGATCATGGTTCTGGCCATTTCTCACAAAGTACGATTTTCCCATTCTACAACTCCATACTGTTGAGGAGTTCTAGGACAAGAGAAATTCCATTTTCTACAAAAGGTTTTTCAAAATATTTATTTTCAAATTCCCCACCATGTTCACTTATGACTCTGGTAATTGTAAAACCCTTTTTATTTTGCACTTGGGAGTAGAAAATAGCAAAGGAAAAATGTGACACATTCTCAAGTCTTAATAATTTTACCCTTTTTCATCTGATGTAGACATCAATGATAACTAATCCATACTTATTACCATTTAAAGTGGCATTTTTTACAGGCCCGAACAAGTCAATGTGTAAGAGCTCAAGAGGCATAGAGGTAGAAACAACGTTTTTAGCTCTGAAATATATTTTTGATAACTTGTCTTTTTGACATGCTTCAAAAATGGCACATGAAGAAAACTTCAGATTTATAAGGCCTCTAACAAGAATCATCTTGTCTAGTTTTGAGATTCTTCTCATGCTATCATGGTCTAACCTTCTGTGCCAAGTTCATTGCTCTCGTTCACAGACACGAGACATTTAACGCTTTAATTTTCTAAATTTGAAA
The DNA here is from genome assembly GCA_021764765.1 of Vicia sativa. Classification (NCBI taxonomy): domain Eukaryota; kingdom Viridiplantae; phylum Streptophyta; class Magnoliopsida; order Fabales; family Fabaceae; genus Vicia; species Vicia sativa. Next base: position 86,693,762 of record CM038797.1, read on the forward strand.
GTTTAATTTTACAAATGTTGTTTTTCCTATTGCCTCAAAAAAGAACATACCCATCCTTTTGACTAACAGCTTTGCAAGACTCTTGATTAAATATAATATCATAACCATTATCACTTAAATGGAAGATGGACAATAAATTATGCATTAATACTTCAACTAATAAAACATTAGAGATAGATGTTAGAGAACTGTTACCAATAGTTTTGGAGACAATTATTTTTTCTTGTTGATCTCCTATAAAACCAACAGAGCCTCCAAGCTTAAGTTCCAGATCTTGGAACATATGCCTTCTTCCCATCATGTGTTATGAGTATCCAGAGTCCAGGCACCATGACCGATGTTTTAATTTGACTGCTAGAGATGTTTGCAACATATAGTATTTTATATTTAGTTACCCATATTTTTTTTTGGGTTATTTGTGGTTAGTTTTCCCTAAGATTTTATCAACCCAAGGTCTTTGTGCATAATAAGTGTCGTGTGTGGTTCCATAAGTGAAGTGGGATTACAAGGCTATTGGATCAATCACCATTTCTTCAGGAGGTTTAGGATCAAGAATTTAATTTCTTGGTCTAATATAACAAATGCATTATCTACCATTTCCACTAACTCCATAGATTATGAAATCCATATTGCTTCTATCTATGTTTCTAGCTTGAAATATTTGAAAAGAAGTTTCATTCTTCTTTGAAGAACTTTTAGAGGTCATAGGAGCATTTATGAGAATTTCCTTTTCTAAAGTATCACTCTTGCTTTTAAGATCAAAGTTGTCAATTTCAAAATAATTAATTTTTCTTTTAGAATAATATTTTCTTTTATCATCTCATTATGGGCTTCAAAATGAGTTATAATAATATTTTTAAGAGTCTTGCATCTTCTCTGAAGATTCTGATTCTTTTCAAGAATCTGAGATAAAGAAGTTTCAAGTTCAGAATGAGATATATGAGAAAATACCTCTTCAATGTCTGATTTTGACTTATAGTTACTAGCTTCTTCTTTTTCCATCAGCGCCATATTTACTTGTTCTTCTTCAGAGTCATCATCTGAAGAGTCAAAGTCATCCCACATTACCATTAGAACTTTTTTCTTATCTTTGAAGTACTCCTTCTTTGGTTTTTCTTTAAAAAGTATGGGACACTCATTATTGTAATGGTTAGTCTCTTTGCATTCATATAAAATAAATTCATTGTCAGCTCCAGACTTATTCTACTCAAAGGTTGACTTTGAGTGTCCGCATGTTCTTCTGTGGCCTTTGAAGTTCTTTTGTATATGCTTCCATATCTATTTAACTCTTCTAGATATAAGAGACACCTCATTTTCTTCATCATAATCTTCTTCCGATTCTTCTTCTTGTTCACCTTAAAAGGTTCTAGTCTTTCCAGGCTTACATTTGGACTTCATAGCCACAAACTTTCCTTTCTGCTGAGGTTCATCCTCTTCTAGCTCAATCTCATGACTCCTCAGAGAGTTAACAAGCTCTTCCAGAGTTATATTGTTCAGACTCTTTGATACCTTAAGTGCAATCATCAATGACCTCTATTAATTTTGAAGGCTTATGATGATTTTCTTCATATGATCTACAGTAGTATAGCCTTTGTTCAAGACTTTCAAACCAACAACAAGAGCCTGAAACCTTGAGAATATATCCTCAATGGTTTCTTCTTATTCCATTATTAATGATAAATTCTTTTGAATCAAGGTCAGAGCCTTGGTTTATTTCATTTGTTAATTTTCCTTCATGCTCATTCTTAAATAATCAAATATAGACTTCATAGAGTCTCTATTTGTTATATTTTTATACTCAATGTATGAAATGTCATTCAACAGTATGGTTCGTGACCTATGGTGATTTTTGTTGTCCTTTTTCTATGGTCATTCATAGCATTTTTCCATTTTAACATCATTTTCATTTAAAGGATGCGTGTAACCATCTGTTACCATATCCCATATATCAACATCAAACCCAAGGAAGAAACTTTCGATTTCAACATTCCAATTATACAAATTATCACCATAAAAAATTGGGGGTCTAGAAAAATAATTATCTTTATCATTGTTAGCTATATGTGGAGGAATTCCTGCCATTGTGTTTTAATACAAGATATTTTCTGACACGGTTAAGTGTTTGATATACATCAATACTAGATCAATGCTCTGATGCTAATTGAAGGTTCAATGAAAAACAAGAAATGGGGTTGAATTGGTTTTTAAGATTAAAACTTTTTTGATCACCTAAACATAAATGACACAGATGCAACAATGATAATGGAACAAATGTATCTTTATCCAGGTTCACCATTATTAACTAGGTTACTTCTAGTCCATCTACCAAGGTGATTTTTCCTTCTCAATGAGAACTTAGTCCACTAATCAAAATTTTCATTCCAACCTCAATGACTCACTATTAAGACTTCTCAAGTATTATGATTATACCCTAGTCCCTCAAGGAATTTAACCAATATGTTAAGATTACAAGATTTGTGTTTACAAAGTGCTTCTAAGAAAGATGATACACATATTTTTCAATACAACAAGATTTTATAACAAGGAGTGAAAGGTATAAATATTACATAATAAAAACAAATTTCTTCTTTGTGTAGTTTCTCAAAAAAAATTATTAGTGCTTTTCACTTTATTCTTCGCATTTTGTTCCTTTTTGATTGGTTTTGTTTCTGTGCCTCAAAGACTCATTTATATAGATGACGAATAGATCCGTTAGATGGACACGTTTGAATTTATTAACTCACAACTTCCATGAAAACGTTTGATGTTTAGTAGTAGAGTGGCGTTTGCATCATAATGGGAGGAAGGATGTGACGTGTTGAAAAAGTAGGTACAGTGGTACAATCCTTTTATTTTTGCAGTGTAGTAAGGAGGATATATGAGTCTGTACTATTTCAATATTTCCTCATTATCGTCCTTAAAAGATAACTTCTTGAGCTAGATATTTCTAATAGGATATGATAAAGCTTGATAAGTGTTAAACATTGGTCTTGAGATCTTTGAGAATGTCGAGACTTCAAAGTCTTGAAATATCAATCATTTTGGATAAGTTCTTTCAAGACTTGACTTGATGCTTTCAGATGCAGGATTGTCGTTATAAACACATCATCATATTCTTTAAAAGGTTCAGAGTGTGTTTATGCCCATAGCTCTGAGTTACTCATTTAGAGTCTAAAACTTCATTGGTCCAGAGTCTACTTATCAGATTCTGCGCACTTAACAAACCATTAGAGTACAAAATTATTCTCTATACAATGTATACTTTGTTATCATCAAAACTCAAGGAATATTTGTAGAACCAAACTTGTTCCAACATTTTCTTTCCTATTTAAAATTTAAAACCGATTATATTTTAAATATCTAATTTATTGGAATTATGTACTAATCGATTATAATCTCATAAAAAACAATAATTTCAAATTTCTTTTTTAGCCAACCTCTAGCCTATAAATAGATGTCTATTCCCTCCTTTAAAATAATATAGATACGTGTTTTGACACTCTCACTCTATCTCTTTAAACTTTTTCTTTTACTTTCTCTCACTAATATATTAGCTGAATTACTTCTACGAGAAAGTTCTTTTTTGAGTGAAGATATTTGTAATTATGGAAAGTAGAATTGTAAACTTTACCTAGTAATATTTTGTAAACACCTTGTTGAGTATTATCCATTTAGATACAACTTGTGTGTTTGATGCTAAACCCGTATAAAGCTTTAGTTTGGGGATTATAGGATCAATCCCTTATTTATGTTCAAGATCAGACTATGGTAAAATTTCTTTAGGTTCTTTATAATCCTGTGGTAAAACTAAGATTAGGTTAAAGCTTAGACCGTGGTAAAATATTGGACAAGGTTTGATATTATCCTGATATTAAAATATCTCAAGTTATTGATTAGCTTGTGTAAAACAAAGGAATAAAGTTCGTGAGCTCAACCTACGTTAAAAGCTTGCAAAGTTTGTTTAAGAAGTTTGAAGACTAAAGCTCCAAGATTCTCGTGGAAAGAAGACTAACCACTTCAATCTATCATTTGTGAATAGAATACTAACTACTTTGATCTACCGTTGGTGGAACGAGGACTAACCTCCTCAACAATCTATCATTTGAAGGAGAAGACTTAACTGCAAAATTCCCAGTCTTAATGTTTGGTTGGAAGTTAACCACATTCCTTGTATAAGGGGGTTCGTGAGTATTAGCTAATAAAAGCTCTCAAAGTTTATTGGATACTCTCAAGATTAATAACTTGGAATATGAGTAGGCTCTTTTATTTTGATGAAACCTCTATAATTCTTGATGTTCTTTATTTCCCTAAACTCTTTACTTTCCACATTTTATAATCTGCAATTTATTATCCGTTGCTTAATATTTAAAATGTTTTAAACTCTGATTTTTATCCGCAAAGTTTTTCAAAACCACATTTTTCTTAACCACACAATTCACCCTATATCTTGTGTGTGAAGTCACATGTCTAATATCCGAGGCTTCACGTTTATTAACAGAAGCATATGAACTCTAGTTCTTTGGATTGTGTTGGTGTAGGAGTGAAATGCTCATCAAATATTTGCCAAAAATAAACTACACCATGACCATATTTACAACATGTTTGACATGTAGGTCAGTTTCCAAGTGATGAGCGTCCTCTACCACGACGTCTACCATGTTGCATCTGTCATGACCAAGACTACTAGAAGGATTTTTTTTTCTATAGTTCCATAAATTTGCATAACAATAAATTATGTTCCTTAGGGAGTCCATCAAAAATTGAATCAATTTGACCTTGTTTACAAACCACATCTCCAACTGCAAGTAACGAACTTGCGATATTTTTAAAACAAATATATTTAGTGGTAAAGATGTTACCTTTCTTGATGGTTTACAATTAACTACGAATTTGATGAACTCGAGCTTTCATATGCGCATGAGATACATGTGAATTATATTCCATAATTCAAATACATGCTTACATGAGAGAACACGAGGTAGCATAAATTCTGAAATAGTAGAGAGAAGCCATATGTAAATAACTTGTTCTTGCACTATCAATTCTTCATAATCATTCACAACTCTCTATTCAGTTTGATCTTGTGCAGTTTGGAAATTTTGAGAAATAAGGGGGTTCACTAATACTCTGTGCACTTTTCGAGTGAGAATGACACCCTCCACTTGTTTATTTTTTAACAGGTAGTGGTTCTCCTGCAACTTGATTGAGAGTTTTTGTTCGAAATGATGCGAAGAAGACAAATTAGAAGCAGTGATCTCAAAGCTCTGTGAGTTCTTGATCATACTTTTGAATGGTGAAACTTAAGAAACTTGAGATGATTCAGTCTTACCGACTCAAGAAGGAAGAAGTAGTTATGTCACTGAATTCAGCCAGCGTAGTTAAAGAGCGGAAAGGATCGACTAGGTGAGTGATACCAAATACAAAATACACCAAAAAACTACTTTTGAGTTTTTCCTTTCTCATTCTTTTTACTCCACGCTCTCGAATTTTCGATGCGTCAAATTCATCCATTTTCTTTCTACTTGTTGAATCTTCTTATAATTTCTTGAATTCATGGAGAATTATTTGAATCTCTACTTGTTCAAGAAATTAGTTAAGTTGGGAAAACGATTATTATTTAATGGTGTATTTCTATATTGATTATCTATTGTGCAGTAGTAATCCTATCAATTTTAAATTGGATTGTTTATCCTGGAAGCGTCCTGGTTAATCGTCTCTCTTGTATATTTTGAATAGTGTCCACATAACATCTAAAAAAGAGAGATCTAATTGTTGGGTGTAAGTGTAAGTCCCATATTGCCTATGAATGAGCGAAATGTTGGATTTATAAGAGAGAAGACTCATTTATCTAACACCTTATGGTTTTGGATTGAGATGTGGCGTCTCCCTCTCTTGTGGTCCTAGAGCATTGGTTTCATTGGTGTTCCTGAATCTCCCGGACTCCCCAACACTAGTATTAGAGCTTTTGGTTCGATATGTGGATAAGTGTTCTTAGTATGCTCTGTGGATGCATCTTTGTTTGATCTTCCACATAAGAAAAGAAGGATATTGTTGTGAAAAAGTTGTTAAGTTGCAGTCACAAGTTCTACTGTGCAGAGAAAATTGATGGAATAAGTGTTTTTTTACTTGTGGAAAGTTCAAGTCAAATATGTGTTACAATTAAGATTACACAATGTATGAGATTATGTCGATGGTTGAAGAACTTTCTACCAACATGGAAGTTGCACATAGTTTTTTAAAACTATGATTGTCGGTGAAGACAATGTGAAAATTCTTGGAGTGGTGTAGCTTCAAGTGACTATACTCTTTATGGTGGTGTATGATTGTCGGTAAAGACAATGAAAACTTATGTATTATTTTCAATCAAGATGGAGATTGTTGGGGTTGGTTGAAAATATAAATGTTGAAGAAGTCCTATATCAGTTAGTTTTATGAAGGAAAAATAAGTCTAGTGCTATATATAGGATTCTGGTTTTTCTTTACACGATGCACCAGTCAAAAGCACTTTAAGCTCGTGTTTGACTTTCTTTGTTCTCTTATGCTCTAGTATTAAAGGGTTTTGAGATGTAGTTAAATATTTGTTTTGGAGGGTGTGAATGTATTGGGGGCATGAGTTAGTTGAGGGTATATTATGTGTTGGAACAATTTTCACATATTGTTATTTTCTGGTTGTCTATTGACAACGACCGTGATTTTTTCTCCGATTTTAAAGTTTTCATGTTATATCATTGTGTTGTGATTGTGTTCTTATTTTTCTCTATGCCTTGTTTTGTTTCTTCCTAACAACTGGTATCAGAGCCGTGGTGAGGCAGCGGGAGCTGGATCCGGTGTTGGATCCTATTTTAGGATGTGGAGACTCACACTCGTGGTGGAAAATGTTGGGTGCAAGTGTAAGTCCCACGTAGCTTATGAATGAATGAAACATTGAATTTATAAAAGAGATGAACCAATTACCAACACCTTAGAATTTTGAATTGAGATGTGGTGTTTCCCTCTCTTGTGGTCCTGAAACATTAGTCTCATTGGTGCTCCCGACTTTCTCGGACTCCCCAACACTAATTTACAATTTGACCCAATAATTTATTATCACCGTGAAACATCATTGTACATACACAACAACAAGTTAAGAATATGATCTCTTTCTACAAACATTAAATCGGATAAACTTTGTCAGTCATTAATTGTTAAGTGCATGCATGTTTCGATTTTGTCACAAACTGTGATTTTACAAAAACTACACTTTAAAACTTCTTTTAAAACTAATCAAATAACTCCATTGATCAGAAAAAAGAAAAAAAGACTTTCCAAAAGTAATAAATCAATCGTCAAAATATTAAACAGCAGGGAGTTTGATCAATTTAAACAACTGCAAACAAATCTGCATGACTTTTGAATGAACACTTGCATGTAAGCACCTAATACTTCTTTTCATTAAATTTCTAACTTATGTATCGATGAAAAATTAAGTGAATATGATCTGAAACAGATAGCCATTTAATGAAGTTAGGAAACGTGAGAGGGACTGAATTAAAAACTAGTCAATTCCATGAGTTATTTCACTGTTGTCCTATGCAGAATTATGATGACCTGTTTTTCACAATTATAACAATTCATGATCCACAGCTCCAACTTGATAGTGATAGTTCCAAGTCCACATGCAACTCCATAAATAAAATGGTTACTATTTTAAAGAAAAGTGCATTTCTCGACTGAAATGGAGAGTGGAGACTCATGTGAGTTGCATTGAAGTAATGTAAGTAGTGTAAGTATATAGTTTTAAATATTTTGAAGATACACCAACTTGGTATCATGATTCATAATAGGGTATATATTCAAAATCTAGACCTATGCATGCTATACTAATAGGAGTAATAACGAGTAGTGGATCATCATGCGAATGAATACCTCCCAAGACTACTCTATTATTACTACATTGACTATACAAAAAATAGGATCTTATCCCCACGGCTCTTGGGATCGATGTAAGAAAGGGGTGTGAGAGAGAATAGTACAATCATGGATTTGAATTCTCTCCTTCATTTTTCTCTCATTCCTTTTCTATGCTCTCTCTTAATTTTACAAAATATAATTTAAAAAAAAAGAATATAATTAAGAGATAGAGAGGATGAAAAGAGAAGGTGAAAAAAAAATAAAGGAGAAGGTCCAAAATGGTACAATCATACTTCATCCTTAAAATTAATTGTAGTTTTAACTTTAGAAAAAAATCAAGAAAAAAAATCATTCTCATTAACAAAATACACATGCTATAATGACATCTCCAATTGACACACTATGTATGTCATTGATTTAGTGATGCACGAATTTCAAAATGTGAAAAAAATTATTCTCTTGTTTTAAAATGAAGGTCGTTTTAACAAATAATTTTTTAAAAAAATAATTGTCATTTTCATTTTTTAATGAAGTAATGATTACAATTTTTTCAATTGTGTCATTTATTTTTTATTCTGGACATTACTTCCAGTATAAACAATGTTAATTTTGTAAAAATATAATATCCTATGACAACATTATTGCCTTCCATAATTTGTGTGTAAAAATATTAAATGACAGTCAATTTAAAATGGAGGGAGTTTTAAAAATGATGAGTATATATTACTTTCTTCGTCCCACAATGAATGACCCATTTAGAATAAAATGAATGATCCTTTTCAAATTTCAATACACTTTTCTAATTCTACCCTTTAATTAATTTAACTTTCATTATTTCCAATACATGATTAGAGATACTATAGTAAAAATATTATTCTTTCACTTTTTCACTTTTCTTAATACGTGTGAAATGGTGTGCTGGATCAATCATTATAGAACGGAAGGAGTATATTTTATACTCCTTTCGGTCACTATTATAAATAAAAATTCTCTTTTTAAGTTCACTAAATAATTTATGTATCTAACCTCTATTTAGATCATATACATCAATCATTTAATGAATCTAAAAAAAAAATCGGAGGGAGTAAGGTGTATGTGTAAATTTAAATGTTTAAAGAGCATTTCACATCAGCTAAATAAAATTTTAACATATTTTTATCTCTTTATTATTCTATTTTACTTGATTGTATACAATTTTCTAGTTTACTTGAAGAAAGTAAGAAATTCATAAATGAGGGTCGACAAAGTTTCTTCTTTAGTTCAATCACATGACAAAAATGAAATCACAAGCGATATATATATATATATATATATATATATATATATATATATATATATATATATATATATCACTTTTTGAAGAAAGTAAGAAATTGATAAATGAGGATCGACAACGTTTTTTCTTTAGTTCAATCACATGACGAAAATGAAATCACAAGCGAGATGTATTAGTAGATATCTCAACTAGATTTCAAATTAAAAAATGCAAACTCAGTAGGATAATACGATAATAATCACATAAAATTTAAGTCATCTAGGTTACAACTACATTTGATGTATGCTCGTTCATTAGGAAAAATGTCATAATAATATGATCAACAATCACCATCCAAGAAGTTTGGTTAGCATAAACCTTTAAATTCTCTACCAATGTTAAAAATGCATGCAGTTATAGTTTCTTCCAATACTTTTGAAGACACACTAGTTGATCTATTTGAAGTCTCAATGGTAATCTATTTCTTTATTATACAACAGATCGACATGGATAACACATGATATTAAGTATCAGATCTTACAACAACTCAATGGTATTGTCAGAGTATGGTTTATAATAAAATTCAACAAGTCATGCAGTTAGAGGCCAAACGAGCAAGTTCTTGTGGCAACTTTATCACCTTCAAAGTCCTAAGGATTCAAGTAAACCAAGGCTATAAAATCGGGTTGTGTCGTGGTTGAAAAAATTCAATGAAGTCGCCACCATTATTTATTTGTCCTAAGGACAAGGAACTTAATGGGAAAATCCTAACGGTAAGGATAAGACATTCATTGTAACCAAGTTAAGGGTTTAGGAGTCAATTAAGTGAAAGAAGGTGTTAAGCACCCACAACTTCCTTGTACTCAAGGGGAATCTTCTCTAATCTTTGAGTTGCTAGGTGTGTTTATTTATTTATTTCTTTCTACTTCTGCTTTAAATTATTTATTTATTTACAATGAAAAATATCTATGCAATGATTAAAATGGGAAAAGATTAATAGTAGACTCACCTTAATTGATTGATAAAGAATTTATCTTTATTAGAATTAAATCGTGCGGGGCGAAGAAATTGATTTCATTTGTTTGTGAATTTTAGAGGTTTTGATTTGAATAATTAATTAGTAAGACATTGAGCAAACCATTTAATTACTCGATGATGTATATATTATTATTTGCAAAAATGTTGAAATTTAATTTCTCTTGAAAAAATTTAATTTTATGTACAAGAATTATGATCATTTACAAGTGATTACAAAAGTTTTAATTTAAAAAACTTAGAGAATATGTACAAACTAATTTAGATAGTATTTGTATTTTTTTTCTTATAAAAATTAACTTATGTAATTTTATATAAACTAAATAACTAAAATAAAAATAATGGTGTGCATATTAGTAATCGAGGGTGTGAGAAATAAGAACTTAAAAGGCCTAAAAAAATTCTAAAAAAAAAAAGACCTAAGAAAATCCTTCATGGAGGTATTTGAAAATAGATGGAGTCGAGGGTGGTTGAAAAATCATACTTGTAGACTTGTTAAATTACCTAAGAAAAAAAAGCTACTTGGAAACAAGTGGATGCAAGTGGCGAGATCAAGATTCAAGGGTTGTTTGAATTTGATCAAGGTTATTGATTAAAGTTTCCACTTGGTAGAGAGCAGCAATGTTGTTGATGGTTAAATTGGTGTCAACACGGTTTAAAGTCAAGGTGGAGATTGTTGTAAATATGCCTTAAAACCTTTGTTGGTGAAGAGAAAGAAAACATGTTTTGAGATTGCCAAAAATCAAAAAGCCGAAAAATATCGAGTTCGGTCGGTTCAGTACATTGATCCATTCATTAATGTTAGAATATTTTATATTAATTTGGAGATCATATAAATTAATATAAAAAGATATTATAAGATATTTATAATATTTGAGAGATATGATAAGATTATAATAATATTTTTTATTCTAATAATTAAGGAGATATGGTTTTGGATTTGTTATGGATTTGATGGATTTGTGCTATTATAAATATGTATCTCTTCTGTTATTACAATGTGACAATCTTAGAGCTTACACCAAAAGGAGAATAAGGGTTTGAAGACATTGTATAGGGTTTCGGCTATTCTCGAAACCTTAGAAGGCAAAGGTTTGGAAACCTTTGGGGTTACCTAAGGTTATTGGGAATTGGAAAACACTTGTTTACACTTTGGGTTCGAGTTATTCATATATTGAAGGGGTTGGGAAACACTTGGGTAGAAAATAGGGTAATTCTTGGGCACCTTCAGGGTTGTTCTTGGGAACATGAAGGCGAAGACTATTTTCTAGTAACTCATTTGTAATCTCTTGTAACAATTTTCCGAGTATAATGAATTGGAGAGCTACTCTCTCCCCCAGAGTAGATTGTTTGATCGAACTGGGTAAACAAACCTTCGTCTTTTTCTCGCTTTATTCTGTTATATTTTCTGTGTAAGATTTGTTATTGCTGCAAACCATTTATTTTGATTGCTACTATTCTTTGCCCCACAAATTGATATTGAATTTTGCCGTAATTCACAACAAGATTCACAACACATTAGATAGTCATTATATGGTTAAAAAACCTAAAAAACAAAAAAGGAGTTTGTTTTGTGTGTAAGTGAGAATCAGTGTATAAAATTGGCTTTTTTGTTCAATAGAAAAAATAAGGGTTAGTGTAAAAATATAATTAAAAAAAAAGAAAAATCATTAGGTATCATCATATGGTAAAATTAAAAAAAGAAAAGTTTTCGTTAAAAAATGTGCGTTAAAGTATAAAAAAATTGTTGACTCAAATATTTTTAAAAAATGAACTATCAGAATCATCATCATCTGGTCTAAATAACAAAACAAATTAAAATTAAGAAAAATAAAATTGAAAATAAAAGGGAATCCTCATATGTAAATTATTGGCCAAAATTGTTTTGAAAAAAGTGGCGTATAGTGTTTGAAGGAAAAATGTTAGAAATTATTGATAAAAAATGTAGAATTAAGTGAAATTCTGGTATGAAAATATCAAATATATATCACTGAACAAATGTCATATAAGATGTTAAGATATCACAAATCATACCTAAAGTAAACATAACAAGAAATATTGCAGGTAAGGAACGTAGCTGAAGTTAAAAGAACACACATAATTGTTTACCTAGTTCGGTGCAACATCACCTACATCTAGGGGTTATCAAGCCAGGAAGGAAATCCCCTAAACAATATTAATTCAAAGCTAAATTATCTCATTTACCACTTATCACTTAATCACTACCCGTGATATATTTTTACCTAAGAACTCCTAGATATGAGACCCCTCTCACTTCCCTCCAGTCACAAACAGTGACAATAAAACAACTCAAAAGAATTAGATATGAACTTCAAGAACACACAATCACTCTATACTTAGAATCTTAAGAGTGATTGACAATAGTTACAACTCAACTAAAAGTCTAACTCAAGTATCAACCAATACAAGAGTGGCTCACAATCAACACATTCCAGCTCTACTATAGAGTGAATCACAAATAACAATGGAACACAAACCCTAAAGGCTCAACAAACATTACAACTGTTCCATACCTACATTGGGTTTGAAACCTTCTATTTATAACAATCTTCTGGATAGAATTTAACTTCAAAACTGCAACATATCAGTTGCTAAAAACTGCAGAAACTTCTGCATAAAATTAAGGCTTCAATCATATGTTTCCTAAAATATCTTCATAATTAGAACTAACAATGCTCATTGAATTCAACTTAAATATCTTATTCCTTAAACTGGACGCCTCATAGGATAGCATAATATTCTGCATTTGTAACATTCTAACATAATCCAACTGTCCAGCTGTACATAGTCACGATGTTGAATGACTCTGCATATGACATCTTGTTCGACGTGTTTTCTCTGCATGTTAGAACATCATATTTAACATGTTTCTTTCTGATTTGTTTTACTAAAATTATTGTCAATCATAAAATATAGAATTAACAAGATTTTGAAAAAATGTGTGGCAGAACGAGTAGAAGATTGAAATTGTGGTTGTAAAAATTATGAATTGGTAAAAAAATTGTGGATGAATAAAATTGTTAAAATATGGTCCTATTTATAGATAAAAAAACTAGGCTAAAACACCAAAAAAGGAAATAAATCGAATCAAGTAATATCAATATGGAGGCCCAAATTATCTGATTTTATCTTGGTCAACAAGATACAATTGTGACTCTATGCAAGATAAAATTTTAAAAAGTTTTATTGTGAAAAAGATTTTATTTATTTTTGGGTTTGTTACTATTATTTTTGCATAAAATCAAGTATTTAAAAATACAAATTATTTTTTTAAAATACCCCTAAATAAAAAAAAAATTTAATAATAAAAAATTATATTTTTTGTGATACTGAAAATGGAAATAAAGTTAGTAACAAATAAAAGGAAAATGTTAGACATTGGACTTCTAGACTCTTATTTCCCCTCATTGATAGGATTATGGCTAGATTTAGACCTTGGACTTCTAGACTCCTCAGTTTTGCTGGTAAGGTTCAATTGGTAAAGAGCACCATAACTGTTATTGTGCAATATTGGATGCACTGTTTACCCATTCCCAAAGGTGTCATCCAGAAGATTGATAGTTGTGTAGGAGCTTCCTGTGGACTGGAAAGGATGACGTTAGTAGGAAAATCCTTGTGGCTTGGAATTCTGTTTGTAGGCCTAAGAGGCATGGAGGGTTGAGCATTTTTAATTTGACTTTGTGGAATAAATTTGCCTTACTGAAATGCTTATGGGACCTTTGCAAGAAATATGATAATCTGTGGGACAAGTGGGTCCATATCCACTATATGAAGGGTAATTCGATCATGGACACTATGATCAATAAGAGAAGCTTTTGGATGATAAAAGCTATTATGCAACAAAGAGAAACTCTCATCCATGTTCATCTTATTTGGGATAGTATGCTCAGCAAGGACATGTTCAGTATGAAGCATATATATGATGCTATATTTGATGATCATGAGAAAGTTCCTTGGAGATTCCTGTTTCTGGGTAACAGTGCCAGACCTAGGGCCCTTCATATGACTTGGTTGGCGTGCCATGAGAAGCTTGGCACTAAAGGCAGATTTCTTTGTTTTGGCATAATATCTGATAGAACTTGCAACCTATGCAAGGATATTGATGAAACTTTGGACCATCTGTTTTTTAACTGCAGAGTCTCGAAGGAAATTTGGGAGTTATTCTGACATGGACTGGTTTTCAACATCAGCCCAAAGGATGGAATGGGGAACTTGTTTAGATTATGGATAACATTGGTAAGAAGGGCTGGAAAGCTAACTTGTTGAAGCTTGTTATCATAGAGTTTGTTTATGGAATCTGGATCTATAGGAATGAGTTAATTTTTGGAAGGAATAACTATAGGGATACTGTTCAGAATGATAGAGACAAGATTATGGAAAATATAATGTATAGAGGGTGGGGGTCAAAGAAGCTTAGAAGACATATAGCTTGTTTGATGATATAATTTGTATAGTTTATCTTCCTTGGTTAGGTTGGATCCTTGGGATCACCTTGTAACTAAACTGTTTTTTTGAGTTTATAATATATCTTAATTCAAGAAAAAAGGAAAATATTAAAAAATAAAACAAGTGAGATTCAAACCCTTGACCTTATACTTGCAAGTCTTACTTCTTTATCAATTGTGCCAATTCATTTATTTGAAATATAAAGGCATTTGAAAGCATATGAAGGGTGGAAAAATATTTTCTATTTAAGAAACAAAAATAAATTAAAGTAAACTATTATATATTTTTAAATAGGAAAAATTAATATCTATAATATCTATAATACCTAAAATATTAGTGTAAATAAAACAAAAGAAATTTATAAAAAACAATTTTAAAAATCATTTGACTGTAGAAAATAAGACGGACAAATTTGGGGTATCACAGTTGCCCTTATCTAATCACTCTTCGATTGAAGGGTGCGAGAATACCAAGTTCTCGCGCATTCAGATCGGAGAGTTATTAAATAATGGAAGACCCCAAGATTTGACCATTTTATTTTTGAAAAATGGTTTGAAACAAAACAGACAAGTACAAATGTGAAAGAGGCAAAGATGACGCATATAACTCACCAACGCCTGAGGTGTGAACTGACATATCTATCTTTGCTTGGAGACTAATAGGATAAATATGAGAAAAGACACTTGTGATAATTTTTTACTTCTTTAGGACTAACGTAACAAAGTATATTGTAGCTCTTGCATGATTATCACTACTACCAAGGGTATAAATAGTTGAGGTATCAACTACATCTTTGCCACGAGACTGATCAAATGGTGTCGAAGGTTTGAATAACTTATTACTTCTCGGGGACTAATGTAACAAGCTATATTGTATATTTTTCATTCCTACCACAACCTAGGGGGTAAACAATGCGGGTATCAACTCTATCTTGGCCAAGGGACTAATCTAATAGGGCTTAAAAGGTTTGAAAAACAACTTGATACTGCTTAGAGACTAATGTAGTAAGTTGCATCGTAGATTTTCCATATTCATCTTTGCTGAGGGATTGATCCAATGAATAATGCAGTATCGATCTTATCTTTGCCAAGAGACTAATCCAACAAGATCGATAATTTTGGAAAAATAACTTATCACTGCTTAGGGACTAACATAACTAGTTTTATACCACAAACTAGGGGCATAAATAATGCATGTTTAATTTTGAAAATTGAAAATTTTAAACTTCTTAATTAGAATCTGATAATTGAAATTTGACAATTGAAACTTGGTAATTGAAACTTGATAAATGTGCCCATAGGCTGATGACTAGGCTTTAGATATGCATCGTGGGACTGCATAGTGTAGCTTTAACTTTGGAACCATTAAATGTTATATATTTTTTTCAAAATAAGTTATCTTCTGCTAATGGTGCAAAAATTAATAGTGCTAAGATTTGCTTTTGAATATTGAATATACCTTAGCTGGTAAATAGGCCTTGAGATTTTCGAAGTATCCGGGGCCTTCATGATTGAATGCATTGTATGTTTGATATGTTTATGAATGTTCTTGTTCAATATGCTTTTTGTAAAGTGCTTTTGTGATGAATGCTTTTGTATGCTTAATGTGATTATGCTAATGTTTATTAGTGATTGGTGCATAATATGTCACATGATATGCTTGAGTGAAGTGACATGAATAATGAATGACAAAGACTTATTTGATTGATTGATCAATGTAATGTACATGTTATTGGAAGTTCAACTACTGGCTATAAGGTAGGATACCATATGTGAATGGGTTTTAAAAAGATAATATGTCAGACGAGAACTGACTACTGAACGAGAACTGGTGAAAGTGATAGTGCTTTAGACGAGAACTTACTACCAGATGGGAATTGTACCTTGACATGATTTTCCAAACGTGAAATAGGCATTGAAATTACTTGAATGACATAGTGCTGACGATTGTCGTTCTTGAAGAATGAATGAAAGTGTTACACATGACTCGTGTTATGCATAATAAATGAATGAGATTTGTTTTTTTCTTCTTTTTTCCAATGTATGAAGTACCATAATTGATGTAAAGCAATTAATTATTCTTAAGCTATACCCCTGAAGATTGGGCCTTGGCTATGCAGGTATTATGTACTAAACAGGGTTGGGCTTTGTAGGAATCAATTTTTTTTTGTGAATGCCAAGTGAGATGAGGTTAGATTTATGTTATGGGAGTATATCAGATGGATGAGATGATATGTATGGCTTGATTCTAAGAGTGTATCTACCTAATTAATTCATGACAATGATTTATGATGACTTGGGTGTTATTTTTACTAATGCCCCAATGATGGGTCGTGGACGTTTAAGGCGTATAAAGTTTCTTTATGTAACAAGGTTGTTTGTCACAAGATGGTAGGGTGTTATGCTAGAATGACTTCTTGACACTTATTTTGAACATGATGATTTCTGATGTAGGAGAGAGTTTCATTGAGGATTGTGAAAGCATGAAGAGAGATTTCCCCTTTAAGGCATGTCTTGTTCAGATTTAATAGTCTTTGTAGAGGTTTTCCTTGATATGAGCTTGGAAGTAGTTTGACCATAGTATGCACTTGAGATGGATTATCCCACTACTTTTCACTTTGAAACCTCTATGCCCTAGTCTAACTTAATCTTGGAACGATTTCCCCCTGATGAACCTATTTTTTGAAGTGGTTTCTTTGGATCGGGATTTGCAGTGGTATGCCCCAATTTTTATCTTAGCAAGATGTGCCCCTGATATTTAAGGTTTGGAGGAAGTATCTTAGAATGAACTTGGATCTCGCCATGTTGTAATATGGATTAACCTAGAATTTGGATCTTCGAAATATATTCCCCTGATTATTAAGGTCTGGGAAATGTATGTCCCTGATTGTCTTGTGCTTTGAGATGTGATCATAGTCGATAAAATCTTATAATGATTGTCCCTACTCAATAGGGTATTTATGTGTTATACCCATATGATCATTATGATTCATTCCTCTGAAGTGGTAGGATCTCGGTGCTTTGCCCCTGGTTAAGAGCTTCTTGAAATGATGCCTTTAATCAAATCGTCCTTGAGATATCCTTTATGCTAAGTATTGATTCGCAAGCAAAATTGTACATTTTGAAATGTAATTCTAATGTGACGCACATGCAAGTTTTGAAATCAAAATTTGTTATGGAAAACATATACGGTGAAATTTGGTACGGAAAACAAATATGGTGTACAATTGATGAGTATGGATGAAGGTGTGGAAAGCAATATGGTTAGAAATAAATTAACAAACATTATGAGCCAATTTAACACAAATTTTGTTGAGTATGCTTTCATAGTGAACCAGGCTTCAATTAGAAATTTTAAATGTTGTAACGTGGTATGGTTTATGGTTTAAGAAATAAAGGATATAAGGCTTAACCCACCCTATTCTCCTTGATGTTCTCCATTGCTAAGTTTAATTAACTCAACAGATACATTCAGTCTGCAGGAGAATTTCTATAGTCGTGACGAGGATGAGAAGAATTGGTGTGATTTAATCACTAATGATAAATATTGATGATTTTTGAGGTGGCTATCACAAGCATATTTTCGATTTTTCTTTCATTCCTTTATTTTTGCATGGACCAATTCTTTTGAATTTTCGATCCATCGGGATTCCCTAACTTTTTCCTAAGTCAATTTTTTTTAGGTCTTTTGCCTTTTTTTGTGACTGTCATGTTGACTTTTGAGAGCTCCATCTTCATTTCTTCATCATAAAAGAGAAACGAATAGATTGATTTAAAAACATGCAAGCTCATTTTATTTAAATTACTAATCAAAAGGTACAATGTTTGCAACAAATGAAACTTAGAAACTAAACAATTACAATTGGAAATGATAAAGTCTAATGATCCTAAGAATGAGCTTCATTGTTGATTCACCAATCTTATGAGATGCTTCTTAGTTCTTGGACTTGTCAAAGTAAGGGGATACCTTTGCCTTTTCTTTTGTTGGGCACACATGTTTGCTGATATGGTTATTGCTCTTGGTATTGTTGCCTTTGATGTAGGGGAGTCACCTATGAATTGATTGTGGTATCTGAGGCGTTGTGTAGGAATGTAGCTTCTATAGAGAAATGATGCATTCTCTCCCTAATAGTACTTGCACCTATTAAGTTTTTCCATAGCTTTTTTAAGTTCATTTGCGAGTATCGGGAAACCTGCTAGGTGATGATGGTTGGATAAGGGCGAAAGTGGAAAGGATATGCAAATGTATTTTAATGATATGAAAATGTATGGGTATGCAAAAAAATTTTTTTTCGTTTTTTAGGATATGCTAAAAGTTATTTCCATGGAGATGCAATGCAATGTAGAGTGACGATAAAGATAAACATAAGGACACCCTATACGGATTTGGGATAGACATACATAAGAAATCCCTTTGAGGGCTTTGGATAATGACAGACAAAAAGGAAATCCTACAGGTAACAGTCAAAGGAAACCCATATGGGTTAGGGATAGCAACATATGAAAGGGACCCCTACATGCTAGGAATTATGACATACAAAGTTGAACCCTACATGCTAGAGATCATGACTTACAAAAGAAATCCCTACAGGCTGGGGATTATGATAATCAAAAGGAAACCCTTACATGTTTAGGATTACGATTGACATAATCAAAATCCCTACATGTCTAGGGATGATGATAGGACGCCCTTCGCGGGAAGATTTCTTATGAAGGTTAGGATGTTAGTAGAACAACCTACAGGAGGGTTCCTATAAAAGTTCTAAGTTTTTCTACCCAACCACTCAAAAGGGTGTCTCTTAAAGGTGTCTTGGGTAACACATAAGGGAAAAGGCACAAGAGTCTCTCTTAACTGGAGCTTCTTCGTAGACCAAGACTTTCAGCTTATAAGTCATACAAAGTCTCACCATAAGCATTTATTTCTTTGTAAGGTTCCCATAGTCATTGACCAAATCCAAAGTCATATCTTCAAGAGAGGTTAACTCTTTAAAGATATTTCCTTGAACTCAATCCACTCTGAGGGGAGTTGTCACAAAAATTTATAGGGATGTTAAACCCCATCTTTCTAAGGTTATTCTCGAAATTCGGATGTAGAATTTCCCACACAAATAATTCCAAAAATAAACCACAGGTGAATATATGAAATATAAAATGAAATAAGAATATATAAATATAAATGAAATAAGTAGAAACTCACAAAGAAAAATCGAATACCCTAAGACTAAAGGGTAGGTGAGACTTTCATTAGGGGTAGTCCTAGGGAAGTCGCCAACTGTCGCAGCTGGAAAAATTCAATGAAGTCGCCACCATTATTTATTTGTCCCAAGGACATTAAACCTAATGTGAAAACTCTAACGATAAGGATAAGACCGCCATTGTAACCAAGTTAAGAGTTCGGGAGTCAATTAAACGAAGGGAAGGTGTTAGACACCTCTCACCTTCCTTGTACTCAAGAGGAATCTTCTTTAATCTCGTGGTTGCTATGTGTGTTTATTTATTGTTTGTTAATTCTGCTTTTAATATTTATTTATTTACAACGAGAAACATATCTACGCAATGGTTAAAATGGGAAAAGATTAATAGTAAACTCACCTTGGTTGATTGATAAAGAGTTGATCTTTATTAAAATTAAATCTCGGGGCGAAGAAATTGATTTGATTTGTTTTACTGAATTTTAAAGGTTTTGATTTGAATAATTAATTAGTAAGGTGTTGAGAAAACTACTTAATTACTCGAGGATGTATATTCTATTATTTGCAAAAATATTGGAATTTAAGTTGACTTGAAAAAGTTTGATTTTATGTACTAGACTTATGACCATTTACAAGTGATTAGGAAGGTTTCGATTTAAACAACAGAGAGAATATGTACAAAGTAATTATTTAAATGGTTTTTGTATTTTTCTTTTAAATAAAAATTAACTTATGTAATTTCAAATAAATTAAATAAGCAAAATAAAAACTAAGTTAGAAACAATTGTGTGCATATTAGTAATTGAGGGTGTGAGAAATAACAACCTAAAATATCCAAAAGATTTCTAAAATAATGTACCTAATTCTGCCTCTACGTAAATAAGTACTAACAAATAGTTACAAAAATAAAAGAAAAATATTGTAAGTGTTTTTATGTTGGCATTAATTTTTGGTAAAACTAGGATATGACAATGTCTTGACTGATGTCATGACATTCAGAGTTGAAGATAAATTCTGCATAAGAAGAATGATTCAAGTACGATCGATCGAAGCTAATCATTGTCTGGAATTCTGCAGAAGATTGACTGATGTCATAACCGATGTTATGACATTCTGTGTGACATTTGCTGTTCTGCAGATTCTCTTTTCCTGAGACTTTTCAGGATGTTTGTTGAGCTGTTGTTATTATGTTTTATGTTATTGGATTACATGATCACGTGGCTCTTTGGTTAATCTTAGTTAACCCTAAATTGGTTTGTTAAAAAGACCAAGTCTTTAGGATTAATTAAGTGAACCCTAGCTATTATTATGGAAGTCCAAAACTGAAGTTACAAGACTGCTTCTATAATAGGAATAGAACCCTTACTCTGCTGCTGCGCCTCTGGACTGTATTGAAGATTTAGCAGGTTGTTAATTGTGTGTTCTAGTTACTCTTGTGAGCCAAGCAATTATCAATTGATAAGTGCCTTGGACTAGGATTTGGTTGTAAGGGTTGTTTATCACTCAAAGCTTTGAAGCACGAGTGTTGTGTCTCTTGATTAAAGCTTTGAAGCAAAATCAAGTGTGTTTATTGAAGAGTGTCTTCACAATTCAATTAATCAATAGGTTGATATCACTGCTGTGATTGAGGGGGAGTGAGTAGGAACTCAGGTCTAAGTAGGACTTAGATTGAAGTTGCATTGAGTGGGTCTTAAGTGAAGGAGATAAACTGGTTGGTTTATTCCTGAATTAATTCTACTAATAGTGAATTTCCTCCCTGGCTTGGTAGCCCCCAGATGTAGGTGTAGTTACACACGAATGGTAAACAATTGATTGTGTTCTTTCGCTTTAAATTAACGTGTGAATTGTTACAGTGTCGATCTTGTGTCATAACATTCTCTGTGACATCACGTATCTGCTGCCAGGAATTTCTTATATTGTAGTAGAAATAAGGAGAGGGGCGGATTTTTTTCTATGAAATAAATGTTACTAGTTATATAATAGAAATAATTAAAATTGATAAAAAAAAATTTAATTGATTATTATATACCGTACATTTATATAATAATTTATATGAAGAAATTTCTAATTTGATTGCTATATACAAAATCTTATTAATGATAAAATATTTCTAATTGATTATTATAAAAAATTTCTAATGATTTATATAAAAAGTTCTAATTTATTGTTACACACAAAATTTATAATAATTCATATAAAAAATTTCTACTTGATTGTTATACGCAAAAAAGATTTAATTAATAATTATGTTAAAATAAATAAATAAATCCCACAACAAACAATGGATCAAATAAACCATGAACATACAATAATGATAAGCAAATAATTCATACACAAAATAAATCATACATTCTAAAAAAGTTAGATATATCAACCTAGAATGTTGTGATCACCCTAAGTTGATTCCTCCATTTCTTTCTTTTTGTTATTCACGTTTTCTTTTTTTCTTTCGGTATTTTTCTCATTAGGCTGGTGATGGAGACATTAGGATTTCAGTGTTTAATTAATTTGTTTAACTTAAAAAGTTATACAAATTCTTGTATGGGAGATTGATGTTAATAATAACAATAATAATAATGTTGTTCATATGACTTTTTAACTCTCTCAAACAGCACCGCGGACACTCATACTCTTTATGTTAACCATGGGACATGTGTTTGATCCTTAAAACAGTCAAATTCTTTTTTTATTTATTTCAAAAAGTGTCAAAACAAAATACAACAAGCAAGGCAAAGAAAGTTTATAATATAGAATAAGGCACAACAAGGCCAAGAAAGTTTACAATATAAATCATTTCCTTATTTGTGTAATATAGTTTTGTGCTGAAAATTCAACTATATTCGTTCTTAATTATTTCTTTATTTTTATTTCATTTTTTAGATTTAATTGATATTTTATATATAAATATTTTAAATTTTATCATACGATCAACTTATTTATTATTAAATTTTTATGATAAAATATAACACACTATTATATGTATTTAATTTATTATTAATTTTTATATAGAAATATATATTGTTTAGCATTATTTTATAATCATATTAAATTTTTATTAATATTAGTATTATTTTAAACTAGTTATTATGATCAAGTATATATAAATTAAATTAATAGATAATTTCTTTTCTTTTTTAACTTATAATGTTAGTTACAACAAAAATAAAATAAAATCTTTTTAAATTTTTTTCCTTTTTTATAAAAGATCAATTTTTAAAATTACAACAGGTATTCCAAATTATTTTAGATGGCCCTACTACTGAATATTAAGCAGAATATGATATTTCTTATGTTAGTTACATAGATAAAAAATAATTTAATGTTGTTGAAAGTATTTATAATTTAAATAGATGATGTTCGTTTTTAAAAAGTAATTTTTTATTAGCGGTCCGTTATTTATTATTTGCTATGGACACTTCTAAAAAGTCAAGATCGACACTGATCTCCAAGAGGTCTTCTTAAGAGTTTCACTATAAACCTAGAGCTTTTAAAGGGTATGCCCACAAACTTTAATACAATTTAATCTTGATATTTTAGCAAGCTTATCTCCAACCAATGATATTTTTCCCCCGGCTAAACTAACAAACTGTATAGAGATTTATAGCTGATATCAATAACAAAAATAAAGGTTTTTCCGACAAAGCTTAATAAACCAAAAACATATATTTATGATTGATATCAAGAACCAAACTTAACCTCTTAAAGGTATCTGACCCTTAAGAATATAAACAATCATCACAACAACTTACAAAACTATGTTCCTCACAACTAAAGACTTCTCTTAGTAGCACTAAGGCAATTTGAAGAGAATAATAATATTATTTTTTAAAAGTAGAGAAAGAGATAAATTTAAAAAAATAAAAAATAAATTGTTCCACCCCAAAATTTACCTTCTTCATACTCATGCATCCATATCATTGGTTCTATATTTATGGGATCAAGGTATCTCTCAATTGATCTTCTTCAAACATTAGAAGATGGTTGGTTGATCAAACAGTGCAAAGAGGATCCAATTCCATCACTCTTTGGGTTACTCAAGCTACAAGGGTTTCTCATACTTAAAAAAAAATCATTGGGCTTATTGATTCATCAGAAGTTTGAAGATGGCAAGTGTAATGAAATGAATCGCACCTCTCTTATTCATCTCTTGAAATTAGAGTTGTAGATCAATTGAGGTGTGTGGCATCTTGTGAACCAAATTTTTGAAGCAATACCTTCTCATTGTCATATGAGACATCTTTGTTCAAAAGATTCATCACCACACTCCAAGGAATTAGTGTTTTGAGACTTAATCATCACCTCTTAACTCAATAAGTCAAAATTAGGGTTTGAGCTAAAACCAAGTTTTCCCTAATTCTTTGAGCAAAACCTAATTCCATGGTTCTCTACATGTCCCTAAGCATCTACAATTGAAATATTGATCATCAATTTTGGTTAAAAGATGTTCAATTGATCAATTAGGGTTAAATCAGTTGAATGGGGAAAAGTTAACAAGAAGTCAAAGGTTGACCAAGTGAAATTTTGGTCAATATTCAAGTCAAGGTTCATATTTTGATATCAATTGGTCATTAGTTAAAGAAAATCACAAGAATGGTTGATTTTGGAGTTGAGTTGTCAAACAAGTTATCTTTATAACTTAGAAAATTTTCTAAGTTATAGGTGTTTTAAATGATTTTGGTACCATCTTTGAACAACCTTAACTTCCTCATTTTTATCTGATTTTTGAAAACTTGGTATGTATGGAAAGAAGGAAGAAAGATCTAAAACTTTTTCCTTGTGAGTTCATGTCCAAAAAGTGAAGGGGAGAGCGATATTTAGCTTGGAAGAGATGAACATTTTGTTGCAAGTCTGACACTTAAAGAAAATTATAGGTCATGTACACTAAATCTAGAATTTCCGTGCTCAATTTTGGGGACTTTAAAGGCTTCAAATAAAAAATTCATCAATATTAAAGTTGTTGGAAATCATTTTCCCTTTCCAAAAAGTCTTGGATCAAGAGCTAGCTCCAAAATTGAGAAAGTTATGAGGTTTAGGCTAGATGGTATCATTTGCACCATTTCCACTTACCAGTTCTTACCATTTCTAAATTCTTTACAAAAACAAGTGCAATTATCTTGGACCAATTGACATTTGGTCGTGTACTAGTTATGAGGAAATTGCTAAACCCAACCATACACCCTCATGCACACCAATTGTATAGTTTTTCTATAACTTTCCTAAATAGAAAATTCCCCAAACGACTTTCCACTTAACACCCCATGTGCTCATGATTTTTTTACTATCTAATGACCAAAAAGGGCACACAAATCGCACAAGTTATGCAACAAAATTAACCTGAAATGCAAACTTCCATTCTCAGATGTAATTTCTGCCAAAAGTTCCAAATGTACCCTCCAACAGCTTTGAGCTTGCGATGACCCCTTTACCCTCTCTTTGAAGATCTATATAACCACTCCATGTGCTTCATTATAAGTCATACCTTCCTCATTATCCAAATTCTAGATCTGAACATTGCTTGCCACTTTCAAGTTTTTCAAGAGCTCTCTCAATTCTCTCGTGCTTCTTCATCCTTGGAGCTTGTAGAGCAAGACTACTGGGTTTCTAAAGTTCTATAGCTCAAGAATTCGTGGATTTATTTTCCACTAGAGGTAAGATTTTTGAACTTCGAATCTCACTCATGTTAGGGCTTCATTGCTTAGAAATCATGTTCATGCATCTTAGTTGAGCCATACAATAGGTATGATGTGGATTTGTGGTTGCATTTTGGCTGAAATTACTATTTGAAGTCTCAGAGTTTTTGACAATTTTGCTTGTGCCGTGATTTTCTTGCTCATATTTCTCTATGATCTTGCTTCATTTGTAGAAATTATTGGTACTATGATGTCCTTGCAACTTGTACTACAACTTTTATGTTTACATCTTGTGTTTTCATTTAGAAATGAATGAGATATAAGGATGTGAACATTGCATGAAAATCTGTTTGAAAATCATGTTTCAGGTTTTGAATCAAGGACATGGATGATATGGTGACGCATTTTAATCGGTTTACGCATTTGGCTTTTTGTGAATGATAGTTGTACTATGTTTATTTCATGCTTAATTTTCTTTTTAATACAATTAGTTCATCAATTTTATTTTGATTGTTTTAATTATACAAAAATTCCCAAAAAAATTGTACATAATTCTTTGATGAGTCTATGACCATATTCTGATTTTTTATTTAATTTTAGAAAAAATTGTAAAGGGTAAAATAATTGTTTTGATTGAATGTCTCATTTGGTCAAAACAATTATGTAATTAATCTCTTGATTTTATTTTCTATTTTTCCTTGACTTAAAAAATATAGAAAAATATGTTTGGGGATCCTTGGGGTCTTAATTTTTTTTTTGTATTTTAAAATCAAATTTATCGTTATTTTTTCTTGGTTTTAAATATTGTTGAAGTTTATTGTAGATTTTGGTCCTTTTCTTGCTTATGTTAGAATTTTCACCTTCACTTTCTACCTTCCTTTGATTTAAAAATTCTCAATTAATTTGTGAATGTTTGTGAATGTGTTTAGATGCCAAATGTGATTTTCCATAATTTTCCTTTTTTATTTGGCCTGTTGATTCTCTATTTTTAGGATTGGTTTTATGTTTGGTAAAACTAATTTAGCAACAATAGGTTAAATATGATTTATAACTTTTAAGGAGAGAGCAGGTTGAAGTTCTATTTAATGAAGAAATATGTTGTGTTGTTATGGTTCAACATCTGGAACAACATGTCGAAGAAGATGTCACGACATCGTGTTTGAGCTGACAAATTGGATTCTGTTATGAAGCAGAATATTCCTTATAGGAGAATTTGTTGCAGATGTGTTGATTCTCTAATTGTTGTTATAACAATATGGAGATATTTGTGGAGAATATCTTGGAGCAGTTTTAACAAGCTATTTTGGAGAATATTGTGGAGCAGTTTTAGCAGCAGTTTGTTACGTCTTGAAGGCTCAATTCCAGTTGAGTAATAGGTTATAAATAGAAGCTTTATAACCAAAGTTTTGTACCAACCATGATTTATAATAATGTAGTTTTTAGGGCTGAGTCTATAGAGTGAACCTCCCGAATTGTGGAAAGGTCACCATGTGTATACCTCAAAGCCTATAGGTAAGAGGGTGTTATCTTCTTGGAGGAAACTATGAAGTAACTCAAAGGTGTGTCATAAGTTAGAAGTATATTTATTTTAGTCTTAGTTAGCTTGTGTCACATGTGTGACTATTTTATATTGTGTTTGAAGTGTGGTATTTTCAAACTATTTTAGTTGTGTTTAGAATGAGGTGTCTCCAAGCTGATTGTGTTAGGAGCCAAATAGTTGATGCAGTTGCTGGTGTGATAATAGCTGATAGACATCACTGAGGTGATTGGAAGTGAGCGGAGGTTCTCATATCTAAGTGTAGTATCTTAGGTAGAAGGGTCATTGAGTAGTCTAATTAAGTGAGGAGTGTAAACAGGGTGGTTCCCCTCCGAATTAATACTGCTGATAGTGAACTTCATTCCTGACTTGGTTAATAATTACTCATGTTCTTTTGTTTCCTTCACTGCTAATTGTATGTCCTATCTTGTCTATTTTAAAATGTCAAATCAGATGTCATGACATCCTAAGTCTGCCCTCACCAGAATTTCAACTGGTATTAGAGCAGGCATTTTGTCTGTTTTTGGATGAGATTTATGGGGGATAATTTTTGGCTGTATACAAGGTAGAAGATTGTTTGAATAAGGAGTGTTCATATTGTATGGTCCCTAGAATTGGAGGATGGACCTATATGTGGAGAACTAGACCAACCTGACCAGAACCTGTACCTTCTTGAAGAAAGAAGATAAAGATACTAGAACAAGAAGTTAAGTTCAAGGACTTCATATGGGAGTGAAGATTTTGGATTGAATTGGTCAGCCTATATTCAGCACAGAGATGATAATTTTCAAAACCTTCATGCGGGAGTGAAGACATTGATAAGGTAACTCTTGTACTTATGTGTTTCCATATGGTCAGGATATTGGTTGGGTCTAGTATATTGCTTGATGAAGAAACAAGCATATTGTAGGGTTGATTTATCTTCAATCATTATGTGTCATTATTACAATGCAATTATGGAGTAATCATTGTGTAAATTCTGTTGAAGTAAGGCTAATTTCTGCTGCATAGCCTCTGATGCAACCCCTATAGTGAAAGAAGAATTCTAGGGTTATTTTGTTTAACAGAATATTTAACAGATTATTCAACTATATTAAAAGTGTCAAATATACTTGAGTCTCTCTCAAGTCCACTCATAAAGGCAATTATTAGTAGAGTTGATGAGTATCAATTGATCAATGATTCTCATATACATCTGCAAGTTGTTTGAAGACCTTGAAGATTATCAAGGATGATGTGTTCCAAGGAGATGAAATAGATGTTCTATAGGATTTTAGGACATTATTACTGGTATGCAGCGACCAGTTGAAGAATATATGTTCTGGGTGCTAAATAAATGTAGTGTGAGTACATATGTTTGGAACCTGCTCCTGATCTGGAAGAGGAGACATCTGCTAATCAGTTGATTAGGACACGATCATCTAAATTGTTATACTCAGGATGTTAGTTTATTTCTGACCTAAGCTTATGGGAGTATAGAAGTAAAGCTCAATGCAAGTAAGAAGACTCATAAAGGTACTTCCTCAGTCCCCTTATGATAAATTAAGATGAGCTTATATCTGGTACATTCCTCTGATCAAAGGAACCAGATATGTGGAGATTAATTCATGACCATAAAACAAAATTTGTTTGAAGCTGAATCTTGTGTATCAACCATAGTGAATCATGGTCATTAATATTGACTGCCCTAAATATTGTCCTAGAAGGGTATTGTCAATAAGAATCAAGAATGTCATATTTCTATGAAGAATCTGAATATTTCTGTGTTATGCCATGATTAAGTCTGTTCTAGAAACCTAGTTGAGGGAATCTCCTATGTAGGTACAGACTACGACATTCATCATCTCAAAATAAGAATGAAAGTCTGAAGAAAAGCTTATTGAGATGTGGCTCATATTATTCCTTGATGTGTAAATTGTGTGGATGGAAAGTTGGTAGTTGTTGTGATTCTTATGTTCCCCCCCCCCCCAAGTATTATGGATGAAAGATTATGGATGTTACCCCCAGAACCATAATGTATGATGTTTTATCATATGTTAAAACATCATCTTAAAGTCTTCAGTTATTGAAAGTTGTATTGTTGCCAAGAAGTAAATATAAGTGTGAAGATGTAATCAGTCAGAATAATCTAGTGTGAGTAGTTAATTCTAACTAACTAACTGGTAGGTACTTTGATGGGAGATTAAGTACTTATTAGATGTGCAGCGTGAATCCAAAATTCATATACTATGTCGGGAGCTGAGTATCTGTATGAAGAATTCATGGCCTAGTGTGAACTGAATATCAATATTAAAGTTCACTGTTATCTTCACAAGATTTGGATGTATGGCAATGTTATCTGGTGATTATTTAAGGAGCTAATTCAACCAAGGAAATGCATATAGATGTTGTCAAATAAATACTTTACCTTTTGCTTGCCACTTAATACCGCAGCAACAGTCACTTGACTTAATCTTTATCTTCTTTTTCATTTTTAAAACTTCTTCAACCACTTGCTTGTTTTGCCTTGTTTTGGTATGCTACTTAGAGGTTTCTCATGTCACCTTTTATGTTTGTTTGTGATACTTTATTATGCTATATTATAGGTCATTTTCCTCTTACTTGTATGATTTAGAACTCCATTACCATGTTTCCTCTTCACCTATAACTTGTCTAATGCTTATGAATCTTTAGGAGCATGTTAAGGTTTAAATGTGCTTGAGTATGATGCTTTAAGGATATTTATAGGTCCTTTTTATGCATGTATCACAGTAATTTCTCCTGACCTCAACCCTTTGTGATGATTAATGCCATGCCTAATTGTAACACGATGGGAGAACTGACTTGGTTGTTTTGCATTTTATCACAAATGTTGCGGATAGCAAGAGTCACCACCGACTTTTCTTTTATCCAATAAAGAGAAGGTGAAAAGAACAGGAAAATACCTTCGTCAGATTCTGAGTACGGGAGGTAATTAGGAAAAGGGAAGGTATTAGCACCCTTTCCATCCGTAGTTATCTACGGGCTCTTAATTTCTTAGCTCACTTTTGAAACTTGCTTTCCGTGTTTGTGTGGTTTGAAAAGTGTTTTTTAAAAGTATTTGAAAAATATTTCGCTTTGACTTCGTAATGATTCTCGTTAGAATGTATACGAAGTGTTTGGAAATATTTGTTTGAAAAATGTTTAAATCTTTGTAATGATTCTCGTTGGAATGTATACAAAGTGTTTGCTTGAAACATAGTTTGAAAATAAGTGTGAGGTGTGAAAAGTATTTTGATTGATTGGAGCAATCAATAGAGTCTTATTACCTACTCAGAAATGTCGTTCTTGTTATTTTCCTTCTCCTTTAGGAAAACGCTATCCATACCATTAGTTGTTAGGTAACTCTATCCGTTGGATGTGAAAGGACAGGCGTAGGGTCATCGTATGGTCATTGAAGGCAACATGGTAAGGATACCTTAGAAATTTCGTAGGGACGATCATCACTTGTTCGTAGGAAACAACCGAGGGACGAGATCATATATTCGTAGGCAACATCGAGGATCATCGAGGGACTATGATCTTTGTGATTATTTAACAGAGGGACATTGCTAATAGTACCCCTACGTTCGAGGGACATGACCATTATATTCGAAAGGCATCAAGAGAAGATACCCTAAGCGTGTGCAAGTGTGATAGAGTGTGCTAAGTTCATATATTTATCTTCAAATTAGGGTTATTCTAAGATTGATTTTAATCTTGCCATGCAAACCCTAGTTATCATACATCTAAGCTGTTAAATATTTGCAGAAAAATAAAGTGCGAAAAGTAAATGCGGAAAATAAACCTACACTATTACAAGGATTTGGGGCAGATACATAATATGCGTGCGAAAAATAAAGGCAACAAATAAATCTACGCTATTACAAAAAAACTTTGCAACCTATACATCAATTTCTAAAATTTAAAGTGCGGAATAGTAAATAAATAATAGAAAAGTAAATAAATAATAGAAAAAAATGTTAGTAGAATGTTTTAATGTTAGTAGAAAATATTTTAGGGTTAGTGAACCTAATTACTAGAAAGAAAAAATATTTTTTGGATTTTTGGATTGATTTTAATTAGGAAAATAAATTAAAAGTTAATTTTAATGGTTAAAAATTAATTAAATAAAAGAAAAATAAAATAGTTTTTTGAGGTCAAAAATAAAATAAAGATTTTTCTAACCTAATTCTGAAAATAAAATTATTTTTGTGATTTTTTATGTATTTTAAAAAAAAATAGTTTAAAAGGATTAATTAATTAAAGAAAATATGAGAAAATATGGAAAATAAGATAGTTTTGCAAAGTAGTAAAAATAAGGTGGGGTTCCAGGGATCGAGCCCTTGACCCTGGGGTCATCAACGCGCGCCTTTACCATCTGAGCTGGATATGCAAGTTGTTTAAACAATGAAGCAATAATAATATAAGAGAAAACGATCCTTGAAAATATTTTAAAATGAGAAATACGCGCATGGGCTTCGTCCCCAAATTCAAATTTCTGTAAATGTTACCCACGGTTTTTCTGTGGGTAAGGGCTATACCGACGGTGCTTGTTTGTAGCTACATCCCTACAATTCAAAAATTCAATACAAGCAATATAAATTCATGGTGAGGGCATGAACCGATCCGGTTTGACCTCGTGAGCACGATGGTATCATTGGTTTCCTCCAATTTTACCTATTCTCAGAACCCCCAAATTAGAGCTTATGAACCCTAACAATGGTGGTTCTTCGTTCCTGCACTTAAGCTTAAATCAAACCATCCAGATAGCTTGCAAACAACATTCTAAGCATGAATATACAATCGAAACAGGTTAAATATGCGTATATGATCAAAATCGAATTTGAAAAATATGAGTGCAAACCGTGATTCTAAAATCGAGTTTCAAGAGCTTTTGATTGCTTGTGAATGGCTGGAATCGATCAGAGGACACTAAGGAACGTGAGAATGCTTGGAACAGCTTGAAACGATCCAAAACTCTGGCTGCTAATTGCTTGCAAGTCACGAATTTTTTGAGCTTTGTTTAGGGTTATTGGATGCAAATTCTCATCCCCTTATGATCTGAACATGTTAAGTACTTATAGAGGGTGGAAAATAGGTCAAGAGATGTGAAGCAAATATATTGCATTGAATGGAAAATATTTGATTTTTCAATCTTTCAAATTTGCATGCAAAGCTTCCAATTTTGTCTCAATCTCATGCCAATCAAATATCTTCGAAATTGACAGGTCTTATTGAGTATCTTGGACTTCAAGAATGCTGAATAATATGCCTTGCACTTATTGATTTGATTTTTGCATTTTATTTTAACTAAAATTGGATTTAAATGAATAAATTCCAAAATAAATAAAATAAAATAAAGGGAGGCGTGCAAATGGACTTAGGAATCATGGATGATCTTAGGAATAAGTTTGGATCTCAAAAACTTAGGCCCATTTAGAAAAAAATGATTTTGCTAAGTATCTCTCTTCATGCACTTCCTTGAAAATGCCAAAATTTCACAAGTTGTATCTTGCTCATTTTTCAATATTTTGAAGTGTTCTTAGACTTTTTAGAAAGCTCAAAATGTCCTCTAAACACTCCTTTTGGTTTCATCTTCATTAAAGCTTCCATGTTCATGTACACGTCTTTTGAAAAAAATCACTTTTTGTTGACTTTTAGAAGGACCTATAATATTTTGATCCATAACTCTCAAATGAAGCATTTTTGGCCAAAGCTTGTGAGACACAAAGTTGTAGAGAATTGAATTCTCTTAAAAATGAGATTTGGTGGAAAATATTTTGATAAAGTATGTGAAAGTTATGCTTGGTCAAAGTTCTGTTGACTTTTTGTCAAGAAACCCTAATTTAGAAACTTTGACTTTTGATCAAATCTTGAGTTTTCTTGATGAATCATGATCAACCCTTGATCAAATGATGAATGTGACTTCAAAATATTAATGTTGACCAAAAATGATGATGTTTGACTGTATGTTGACCATAATTGACTTTTTGTCCCATCCAATTGATTTTCAACCATCTGAGCAATTGACTGAGCAAACTTGAGCTGTGAGACTTGAAACTTACCATGGTGATACCTTGAGACATATGAGGATGTATGATGATCACTTAAGGCAATAGAAACTATCTTTGACTTGAGAGAATCAAAACCCTAGTTATGGGTTGATTGCTTAGGAGAGGGTTCATCTGGCCAGCCCTTGAGAAATTCTTGAGTATGGAGATGTGGATTATCTTGAGAAATAGGAGGGAAAATTTTGGGGTATAACACTAATTTATTCACACACTTGCGTTCACCTTACTTCAAAACTTTGAATGGTGTTTGGTGTTTTGTAGGGCTTATACCTTGATCTTAATGCCTAATTGTTTTTTCCTATTGAACATAATACTTGTGCTAATTAAAAGACATGTTTATGCTTGCTCATCTTTTGTCACATATGCTTTCTCTTCCAACTTGTTTAACTTTTTAGCATTGCATAAGGACTTGTGTGCACTTAGGTTTGCTTAATTGCTTTTGTTTGTTTGATATGAGTGTAATTTCTTTCCGTGCATGCTTGTATGATGATTATAAGGTCTTGGTGTGTTTGATAATGACCTATACATTTCCCTATCCCTTTCACTTCACCTCACTTCACCATGCCATGATAGGTTAAGTTGTTGACACATAAGCCTTCCCTAGCTAGTGTCCTTGCATGTATGACTTCTCTAGATACTTTTAAGTCCTTACCTTTTTATGCATGATTCTTAGGGAATCATTTGACATGTCCTATAGTTTTACCTTGATGCAATGTGGCTTCCCTTGTATGTTTGATCCCCATATTAGACTTAAGTCAAAACTTGCCTCATGTTGGAATTTCATCGTCTTTCACCATGCATGTTTGTTTGATTAAGTGTTGATAGTTAATATGTGATTACTTAGTGATAACTTAGGATATCTTAAAAAATGCTTAGACTAAGGTATCCACTCCTACTTCATGCTTTCTTGATCCTTCTAACATTGTCTGAAGTCATGTCTTCCATATTGCTTAATTGTGTCTCCAATTGCCTAGTTAGGTGAATCCATCTTCTTCTTGACCTATGTTTACATGTTTAGGGTAGAGTTAGGGTGATAACATGTTAGGTATATTTGATTTATTTGATGTGTTTTTATAACATGCCTTATTTGGTTGATTAATCATTGCTTACTTTCCTAAACCTGCTTACTTAATTGTTTATTTTCTTTATGTGATCCTCGTGTGATCTTTATCCCATCTTAGATATACATTTGAATGAACCTATTGAGGTATATTTGCTGACTTGTATAGGTATTTACCTTGCTTGCTTCACTTCATCTTCTCTCACTAAACTTTTATGTTTGTTGGACACTTAAAAGCCTTGAGTGCTTGTGTGTTTAGTAAAAGTCTAAAAGATTCTTTTTCTTAATCAAACTTCTTAAAGCACATAACAATAAAGATGTGAGCATGTGTCACGAGACTTAAGCATTAAGGAGGAGCATGAGGGGGTGAAATCCCTAACCTTATACCTCCTTTCAATCATAGTCTTTAATGTAGTTCAAATCACCAAATTACTTCTCAAGGTAAAAAAAACAAATCAAAGGACGGTTCTGAAAACCTTTTCATAAAAAGGATATGTTGTTATTTCCACTCTACACAATACAACACATGATTGCCCAAAGGTCGAGTTGTAATATGTGAACTGCTAGAGTGCGAATGTAACATTATCCGCCTAAAATACACAAATAAACCAACACTTTCTAGAAGAACTACGAGTGCTCTAATCCTCTATTGCACGAAGGGGGTACGTAGGCACAAAAGGTTCGCAACTGCGATAGACACAACTAATAAAACCTTTTTCTTTGTATATAATTTTCATTCATGCATTCCCTTAGCTTGTAAGGTTTAGATATAGGCACCCCCCTTTTATAAGTCATCAAGAGTGGATCCCATAGAGTACCACGGACGTGAGGGGTGCTAATACCTTCCCCTTGCATAATCGACTCTCGTACCCTTTCTCTTACTCATGATACCTCCATAATTTTCCTACTCATGTTTACTCGATGTTTTCCTTACCCTTATGTGGGATAAAAAACGTTCGATGACAACTTCATTTTTTGATATTTCCAGCTAGTTGCTTCTTTATAGTACTCGGTTCACTCAGACAAACCGATGAACATGACATGACGAGCTTTCAAACTTTCATTAGAGTATCTTCTAAACTTTTCTTGATAGTTTTTTTTGTATAAACATTTTATGTTTATTTCTATTATAAGATGCTTTAGTTATCATAAGTGTTGAAGGCTATTGTCATGTGTCATCATCATCAAAACTCCAAACGTCGGGCTTTATTACCAGCAATAACATAGATCCATATCTCTCTTCCTTTTTTAGGATGACAACACATATCTCAGAGGATGTGGTAAGAAAAACAACAAATGTATATATTTGGAGTAGTTTAAGCTCCTCTTGAGTAAGATAGAAAGTATAACATACTCATCCTGAGAGTATATTTCACCCCATTTGTCAAAAACAAAAAGTAAAGTATGCTAAAGGTGTAGTTAAAGCACATAGATTCACATGTATTAATTCATGCATGATTGATGTAAAGTTCCTATTTCAGTTCTTATGAAAAATAAGTTTTCTGTAAGAAGTGGTTTAGAAAAAATGTCTATGAGTTAATTATATGAGTCTACAAAATTCAGTATGGATTCCCCTTTTTCTACATGATCCTTAATAAAGTGGTGCCTAATATCAATATGTTTAGCCTGTGAATGTCTAAGTTTGACACAATAGTTATTGACTTGTTGCTTAATCTAAATGATTTGAGAACAACGGCTTCCTGTAGAAAGATATTTTTCCTCAACTGTGGATAATGTTATACTTTCTTGTTCCTTTCTATGCTATGAGATAAACGAGTTCCCAAGTAAGTGACATGTACCGCAACTAAATTTCCTATCCAATCTGCACCTAATAAAACATGAGTTAGAGTACCCAACTAAGTCACAATCCACTCATTTGGGGTACCATAGAACCATTTGTTATGTGCTGGTGAGATATATCGCAATGCGCTTGACAACACTGAGATGTGATTCTTTTGGGGATGCTTGAAAGAATGCATATATACAGACAAGACACTTTATGCCAGGACAAGATCCAGTTAGATAAAGAAAAGATCCAACCATACCTCCATATTTCTTTCATCAACTGGTTTTCTATCTTCATCTTTGTCTAGGAAGCATGATGTTGACATTGTTGTTGCTAATAGTTTAGACTTTTCTATGTCAAACCCATTTAGTAGATCTTTGTAGTATTTAGCTTTGTTTATAAATGTTTCTCCTTTTGTTTGATGAATTTGAAGTCCTATAAGATATGTTAGCTCTCCCATGATAGACATTTGAAATTTATTATGCATTATTTCATAAAATTCGTTTCATAAAGATCTGTTAGTAGCATCTAATATGATATTATTATGCTCCACTTGGATGTTCCTGAGAATCTCGAAGCCCGACACGGACCCTTCGATAAGCTCCGACACGGCCACTCTTAGTAGAATACTCACCAGAAACTCCAGTTTCTGGATGCCCAAGGCGCGCCACTCACAGAAGGCTTGGCTTCTGTGGCAGCCCCTGTTAGAAGCTCTGATGGATTTTCTTTACTTTATTTATTTTTCTGCTTTTTATTTCCTTTTCTTTAATTAATTCAACAAATTGATTAATTAGTAATTAGGTTAAATAATTAGCTTAATTAGGGTTAATTTCACAAATAATTTTATCCATGCTTTTTTTAATTAATTAATTAATTAATTAATTAATTAATTTAATTAGTTTAATTTAGGTTAATAACTCTCATTAAACTCCTTTTATTAATTAAAACCAATTAGAATTAGGGTTCCTCTCACACTAATATTAACCTTCAAAAATACTAAAAATATTAGGTTTTCACTTATACCATATTTTTTTCCTTCTATTTTATTTCCTTTAGATTTAAATTCTAGAAAGGATGTATAGGTTGCAAGGTTGTGTTCATGTAATAGAGTAGATTTATATTTCTGCTTTTACTTTCCGCACCCCTATTATGTATCTGCCCCAAAGCCATGTAATAGCGTAGGACATTTACTTTCCGCACTTTATATTTCCACAATTTATTTTCCGCACCTATTAAACTGCTAGTAACTAGGCGTGTATGGAAAGATAAAAATCAATCTAGATCACCAAATACAAGATAAAAATATCAGAATACAACACATATTTCACACTTGCACCCCCCTTAGGGTATCCTCTCTTGTTGCCTTACGAAAATGGTCATGTCCCTCGAACATGGAGGTATCTTAGCACAGTTGCCTACGAACATATCATCATAGTCCCTTCGAATTAAAGATCATAGTCCCTTGGTGTTGCCTACGAATACATGATCTTGTTCCTCGACTGTTGTCTACAAAAAGTGATGATCATCCCTACGAATATGCTAAGATATCCCTACCTGTTGCCTTCTATGACCATCCGATGTCCCTTTGAATGTCCCTTTTACATCCAACGAATAAGGTTACCTACCAACTAATGGTATGAATAGCTTTATTCTAAAGGAAAGCAAAATAACACAGAAACGACCGTTCTGAGTAGGTAAATAAGCCTCTTTTGCTTGCTTAATCAAAACATTTTTTCACACCTTACACTTTCAAAAATCTTCTTCTCAAAAACACTTTGTATACATTCCAGCGTGAATTATTACAAAGTTCTTTTTCAAAACAAAACATTTCCAAACATTTCGTATACATTCCAGCGTGAATCATTACGAAGTCAAAGCAAAATACCTTTTGAAAAATCTTTTCAAACACACACAAAAAAACAATTAAAGTGAGCTAAGCAATTAAGAGCCTGTAGATAACTACGGATGGAAAGGGTGCTAACACCTTCCCTTTTCATAACCACCTCCCTTACTCAGAATCTAACGAAGGTCTTTTCCTGTTCTTTTCGCCTTCCCTTAATTGGATAAAAGAAAAGTCGGTGGCGACTCTTGCTATCCGCAACATTTACGATCAAACGCAAAACAAACAAGTCAGTTATCCCACCGTGTTACAGATATCATCAACATATATTTAAACTAGTAAAATTTTATTCTTAGTTTTATTGATAAAGTTGGTTTTATCAATTTGTCTTATTTCGAACGTATTTTCAATAAAGAATTTAGTTAGTCGGTTATACCATGCTCTAAGAGCTTGTTTCAGACCATACAATTCCTTTTTTATCTTGAAAACATCGTATGGAAATGTAGGGTTGATAAACACATAAGGTTAATCAACAAATACATGCTCTTGAATGTAACCATTTAGAAATGCACTTTATACATCCATTTGAAATTCATGATGCAAGATATAGTTAATAACATCCTTATGGATTCTAATCTAACTAAAGGAGTATAGGTATAATTGAATTATATTCCCTTATGTTGATTATACCCTTTTGCAACGAGTTTAGCTTTATTTCTTAAAGAATTTCCTTATTATATTATCTGAAGCTTAAGGAACGAGTTCCGAAATGTTGTTTTGTTTAAATTGATTTAACTTTTATTACATAGCAAGAGACCAATATTCCTCGACTATGTATTCATATATTTCCCTTGGCTCAACTTGTGAAACAAAAATCATAAAGTTAGATACCTATTTGAATGACCGTCTAGCAGCGAATCCTTTGGATAAGTCTCCAATAACATTTTGTATTAGATGGTCTTTTGTTAGTCTTAATTCATTTGGGAGATTTGGATTTTCCTATGAAGTGACTATTTTTTTATCCTGAACTGATTCTTCTTCTATGACTTGATTATCATTACTATTTTGCTCTTGGTTTTGTGCTTGATCATCTTCCAGACTTGCCTTTTCTAGGATACCTTCACACTCAACAACTTCCACTTCTACAAATTTGGGACTAGTTTCTTCAAAGGTAACATGAATTGATTCTTAGGTCGTTGAGGTTCTTATATTAAAGACTCTAAAAGTATTTCTTGAAGTGGAATATCCCATGAATATGCCTTCATCAGCTCTTGCGTCGAATTTTCCAAGGTTATCTTTCCTGTTATTGTGGATGAATTATTTACATCCAAAAACATGTAGGTGAGATATATTCAGCTTTCTTCCTTTGTACAACTCAAAAGGATTTCGATTTAGATTAGCTCATTTCAAGACATGATTCATGACATAGAAAGTGGTATTTATAACATCATCCTAGATGTATTTAGGAAGATTGGTCTCATTAAGCATCGTTCTCTCAAGATCTGTAGAGATATGTTTTTCCTCTCTACCCACCAGTGGAGAAAGTCCCGTCAAGTCCACACAAGCATGTTTTCCTCCTACCCACCCGTACACCAAAACATTTGTTGGCCTAAGTGTCGATCTCCCCTCAAGTGGGTTAGTCAAAAAATTCATATGCGCCTTTTTCTTCACAGATACTCTGGCGCGTCTGAATATATCAAACAAGACATCTCTAACAAGTTCATGTCGGTATTTGAAGCTTGAAATATTCCTACAATGAATCACTTATTCCACAAATATATCCAAATATGTCGTACGACAAACAAGGAAAACCTCATCAATAGGAAATAAATGAATCATAAGGTGGTATCTTAGGATAGGACGATACTTCATCGGTGACATATGTTGGACTATCCCATCCATAGAAATATTAAGGAGAAATTCATGAGCATGTGCGGCGTGCAAACAATCCATAACTGAAAACTGCCTTCTGCCTTATGGCCATGTCAAACCCATTACACTGTTGTCAAGGTCTAATTAAAGAGCTTCCTTTTGAGTCAGCAGAGATTTCAGATCGTTATCAACACGGACATCTATTTTAATAAATATAAATAAATTAGTATTTTTAATATTATATTATATACTTTATATTAGAGGGTTAAATATGTTTTTCTCCTAATAAATATCTCAAATTTCTTTTTTTTAGTCCTTATAAAAAAACATATTTTAGTCCTTATAAACATTTTATGCATATAGTTTTAGTCTTTGCCATTTTCTAAAATCTTAAAAAAAATATAATTACCCTTAAAGATTTTGAATATTTTTTTCATACATATTTATAATACTATAAAATATTTGTTTATTAAATTTTAGAATTTTTTAAAATGAGAAGAATGAAATATAACTTTTTTAAATTTAAAAAAAAAATGGTAAAAGTAATGAAAATTTCGAATTAGAAATCATATTTTCTTTTTTTCTAGAAATTTTTTATAACGTTCTAAACATGTGTGCAAAATAATCATTTAAAATACACATTAATTTAACACGGAGGACTAAAATTAAGTGCATAATAATTTTGTAAGGATCAAAACCTGCACACACAAAGTTATAGGGGGCAAAAACAAAATTTGATAATTTTATAGGAACTAAAAACATATTTAACTCTATATTAAAATTCAAAAGTAAAGTATAGTTATTTTGAAGAACTTCAGAAAATAAGTTGAAAAAATCTTATGAATAATGACATCAGTTGTTTTTATAAGTTCTCTCAAACAAATAATATCATAAAACTTATGCTACTATGTAAGCTCAAATAAGTCAACGTAAAAAACATTTAGAGTGTGTTTGGATGAAGTACTTTAATGAGGGAAAGTAATTTTTTGAGGGAATTTAAAATAATTTTATCAAAATCTATTGTTTGGATAAAAAAAATATGGAGAATTGTAAAAATGATGTAAATTTATGAAGCATTTTATTTAAGCCAAATTTAAAAAATTTCAAATGACACCAAAAAGTAAATAATTTGAAATTTCTCCATAATTTGAAATATAATTTTTTATTAATAATTTTTTAAAGTTTGCAAAGTGATCTTTATATTTTATGAAAATTATAAATTTACCCCTAAATTTTCAAAAAATTACAAATAAACCCCTAAAATTTTCAAAAATTGCAAATTGGTCCCTATTTTTCATATTTTAAATTTGGCCAAAAAGTTTAAAAATTTATGAAAATGACTCTAAAAATTTAACAAAGAATCATTTTAATACTTCATCCAAACAAAAAAAAAATTGAATGAATTTCAATTTAATCATTTGAATTGCTTAGAATTTTGAATTCTTCAAAATTTTCTAATTAACTCATCCAAACACACTCTTAATCTCATTGTAATTTTGATTCTATAGTATATGTAAGTATTATATAAATTTCTTAGATAGACCTTAGATAGGCCACAGGTCAAGTTAAGGCTTTGAATTTTTTAGCAGGGCAGACCCATACTTGGTATAAAGCCTAACTCGGTCCAACCCATTCCAACCCCTACCCATGATAAGAGAAAATATTTCGTACTAATGACCTTATTAGTCTTACTAGACTAAATTTTATAAGTCACGTTAATTGGACTAGTAAAGTTTGTTAGAGGCAATTTTGAGGAGGGAGCATTTTACACTAGGGACACACTTTTTTTGTGAGACACACCACATATCCATCTAAAACCTTAAAGTGAAAGGTGTGTGGGTTCTCTCACTTATAAAGTGTTAAATCTTC
The DNA here is from genome assembly GCA_021764765.1 of Vicia sativa. Taxonomy (NCBI): domain Eukaryota; kingdom Viridiplantae; phylum Streptophyta; class Magnoliopsida; order Fabales; family Fabaceae; genus Vicia; species Vicia sativa. Next base: position 86,735,265 of record CM038797.1, read on the forward strand.
TTTTTTCTAATCAATGTGAGACTTCTTCCTCACCTTGATTCTCAATACTCTCCCTCAAGTGTGTGTCACAATGCTCTCCCTCATGTGAAAACTCTTTCTTCCACACACGCTTGTATCACATCTTCAACAGAACACCTTCTACCCACCACCCGCGGGAAGTGTTTCAATACAAGTAAGTCACTCTCTATCTCGAAATCAACTAACTCAGATTGATTATTCACAAAATTTGTAGTTGCAAGTGAATAAAGTTTTTCACAGTTTGTGGCCAGAGCGAAACTCTGCAGAAACCATAATCTTTCTTTTCTTCTTTAATTTTCTTTTCTTTTCATCGTCATTGTATGGTGATAACAATCTTGTTTCCACATTGATTCTCAACACTCCCCCTCAAGCGTGAGTCAGAATGCTCCCCCTCCTACGAAAACTCTCTCTTCCACATATGCTTGTATCACATCTTCAACATAACACATTCAACCCTCAACCTGAAGGGAGTGTTTCGTTACAAGTAAGTCAATCCCTACCACATCTTCAACATAACACCTTTTATCCACCACATGCGAGATGTGTTTTGATACAAATAAATCAATCTCTATCTCAAAACCATGCTTTAATACTAGAGACATACACTAGAAACACGTCTTTTTTATAAGAAACATATCACATATTCACATAAAATTTTAAGACGATAGTTATATGAATTTTCACTTATAAAATGTTACATTTTTTTTCTTACCAACACTTGATTTTTAATAAAATTGACTACAAAAACTTGTATTTGCATATAAATAATACACATGTATATTTTTTTTCAACACACAATGTATCAACAAGTTTTTTTGTACACATTTGTGTCCCCTCATGCCACCATACCAATATCTACTATTAGTGAAAGCACATATTTATCAATCCTTTTCCTTTTCTATCAAATTGATCTTCTTTGGTCATATAGTCTCTCTTCTCCATACATACAATATTAATTAATGATAACAACAGTTACTCTATAATACACTGACTTATATCATTTAGAAACATGGTCAAGCCACCATCCATCATGTGGTTTGTCCCATTAGCTCATTTTTGATTGGTCAGTGTAACCTTTCTTATGCATGTGAGCAACCTAATTTCCTTAACTTTTATCCTATCTTTAATCACATTTTATAACAGCAAAAAACCTCATCCAATGACCATCTTATCATCTATAAACACGTGCAAAAGCATAAACACATGATTCTCTAACACAAATTTGTTTTAGCTAAACTAATAATACAGAAATGCATAATATGTACAAAATTATCACAAAAAGGGTAATTAGAGAGAAACAGTACTTTAAAGTGAAGAGAGAAAAATGAGCTGTCTCCATCTTACTCAATTTCCCAAGTCATGGTTATATGAATTTGGTATGAAAACTCAATTCCCAATATCCTTAAACTCTTGCATTCTATCACCGACCTCTTTTCATTGTGTAATTAATTTCTTAACATAGTGTTTATCCTGCATTTCACATTCCTCGAAAGACCATGTCACCTTTAGTTACATAATTAAATAAACCAGCTTTATTCATAAGAAGATAAAAATCAATAAACTTCTGGCTTTTAATGTCAGTATAAATTACAAAATATAACTATTTAATATTATTGTTATAAAAATATCTCTGAACAACTTTCTACTTTTTAAAATAAGTGTTTATTCAAACTATTTTTGTTAAAAAAATTTATTTAAAACAATTTCAAATAAACAAATTAACTTAAATATTTTTTTAATAATTTTTTTTGTTTTTATATTTTTGTTTTGATTTACAATAAATAATCATTTCGAATAACTTTTTATAAAAATTCTTTAAACTATTTTATGAAAAATTTATAACAAATGAGTCCTAAGTAATACTTTGATTAAAATCACTTTCTTTTTATGTAACTTAAAAGGGCCTATCCAACTCTAAATGGATTATTTTTAAGGCATGATTAAAAAAATTAGAACCAATTCTAAAATGGCTTATATTTAAGGATTATCCGAATATTTTTATGTTCAAATAGCACTCCTCTATATTTAAGGCTTGATTAAATATGTATAAATTGCTAGAAAATATTAATCATTTTAGAACTGAGTTAAAAAAATTCTACAAAATTTAAAATTTTAGTTATAGTCTAAATCTTATATTTTATCGGGCTTTTGAACTGACTCATATGAACTAATTTATTTTGACTGCACTAATATAAATAGTTTCAACATAAATCAAATGACTTAAATATTTTTTAGACAAATTAACTACAAAATTAAACTTTATCCAAAATTAATTTTACAAATTCAAACCCAAAACACTCCTAGAAACATAGGATACCCCAAATAAAGATGTTGCCATAGGTTTTACTCACTGTAAAAAAGCAAAGTTTTCATCACCTAGATGTTAGAGAATACCTAAAAAATTAGTACTACTGGTACTATAAAGCATATTATTCCACTAGTAAATTTAGAAAAATAAAATGAAATTCAAGCCTGAATGGAAGTAAGTGGTTTGTGTAGAAGTATATATGGATAATCTCACAAGACTTTATACGGCATAGACATGTCCCATCTTATATTGATATTATTATTGAAGAAATTATGTGATAGGGCAGAAACATGTATGGAGGAATACAGAACCAATGATGAACAAGAGATGGGACTTTGGTTCCTCTATCTAGGGTTCAGTAGTTGGACTGGACCACTGCTATTCTTCTCACCCACTCACATGGATTCTCTGATGTATGTATATTATAAATATATAATTCAATAGCTGCTACAGATTTGTTCCTTTGTACAAGTAGTGTTTATTTATTTTTGGATGGGTATCTTTTAAGCCAAGTACGGTTTGAATTTATTTCCCACTTTTGATACAAATTAGACATGTGTTACGTAATCAAGATTCAAGACAGCTTCTTATATCATTGTAAATCAAACCTTGAAATCTACATAGTACCTTTGACTGGGCCTTTTAAATATATATATATATATATATATATATATATATATATATATATATATATATATATATATATATATATATATATATATATATATATATATATATATATATATATATATATATATAATATGAGAATGAATAAGAATTATAAAATAAATGGTTGAGATTAAATTGTGATTTTCACTAAATCTCTTTCTTATTAATGACATAATTTAATGAAGATTACAATTTAATCTCAACCATTCCTTTTTAAATCGGATGATTCTTATTCATTCTTACATTCTCATATAACATATTCATTCTCATATGATATCTATATATATATATATATATATATATATATATATATATATATATATATATATATATATATATATATATATATATATATATATATATATATATATATATATATATATATATATATAAAGGATCACATACTTATATATCCCGCTAGAAATATATAGGTATGAAGACTTAATACCTTATGTACTTCTTACTAGTTCTAGAGACCCTTCTATCTTTTGAGAAATTATAGCTATCCATGAGAAAGATAGGATGGGAGCAATGGTGGAAGAGATAAAGTCCTTGCAACCAAATGATATTAACTATGATGATATTTTTCCACTAGTCGTTAGACATACTTCTATCTTGAAAGTGTTAGCCATGGTAGTCAATTAGGACAAACATTATAAAATATGAATGTGAATACATGTCTGACTAATTTAAAAATTGAAGAGGTCTTTGTATAATTTAAAGCAACCTCCAAGATAATGGTATACAGGGATGTGTAAAATATCCGATTGCGAGGCTCAAATCCATAATCAAATTCAAATTTATTTTAAACATTTGGATATAATTGAATCCTTATTAACCGGTTTAAAGTTTAATGGTTTTAGTTATTCATTCATATAATTCGGATATAATTAAATGATTATTAACCGAGTAAATGTTTTTTAGATTCGGTTATAATTTGGTTATTATCCAAAATCTCAATTTTTTAATTTTCAAAATAATTTTGGAGAAATAAGGAATAAAGGGAAGATAGAAAGATAAATTGATTCTGTATTGTTTCATTCGGTGTAATCATATACAATGAAATTGGTCTTATTTATAGGACATCATATAGAAAATATAATAAATACAAATTGATTAAATAAGAAATGGAGTTATTCGGAGACAAATCATCCAATTATTCATAACACTCTCCCTTGGATGTTTGTTTTGGATATGCCTCGTTAAAATCTTACGAGAAAAAACCCACTGGGAAAAAATCTAGTGAAGGAAAAAGAGTATAATATCCTTTTTAAAACAAATTATTTCTCCCCCTCAACTGAACAATTATTTCTTCGAGGATGAAGACCAATATTTTGTACTAGTTGATTAAAAATTTTACTTGGGAGTGACTTTGTAAAAAGGTCTGCAAGATTGTCACATGAACAAATTTTTTGGATGTTTATATCACCGTTCTTCTAAAGATCGTGAGTGAAAAAGAACTTTGGAGAGATATGTTTGTTTGGTCTCCTTTAATGTAACCATATTTCAATTGAGCGATGCATGCAGTATTACCTTCATATATGGGCGTTGTATTTATGTTTTCCTGAAGACAAACCACAAGTATTTTGTATGTGTTGGAATAAGGATCTCAACCAAACACATTCTCGACTTGCCTCATGCATGTAGTGCTAAAAGTTTTGCATGATTAGATGAAGTTGTTGATATTGTTTATTTCACTGATCTCCATGAAATAGTTGTACCATCACATGTAAGCAAATAACCTATTTCTAATCTACCATTGTGAGGATCTGACAAGTAACCTGCATCTGCATAACCTGTTAATTCGAGTTTGAATACTTTGGTATAAAACAGACTCATGTCTATTGTACCTCTAAGATAACGAAGTATATGTTTGAATCTGTTCCAATGTCTTCGTGTAGGTGAAGAATCGTATCTTGCTAATATATTGATTATCAGGACGTGTATAATTAGCAAGGTACATCAGTGCTCCAATTGCACTGAGATATGGTATTTCAAGACCAAAAAATTCTTCATTCTTTTCTCGAGGACTGAAATGATATTTCTATACATATAATGATCTAACAATCATTATAGTAGACAATGGGTGACATTTGTGTGTGTGTGTATATATATATATATATATATATATATATATATATATATATATATATATATATATATATATATATATATATATATATATATATATAAGCGTTTAACAACTATTCTATATAGCCTTCTTGATGTACAAATGTTCCTTTGTCCAAATGTTCAATTTGTAAACCTAGACATAATTTTGTCTTTCCTAGGTCCTTGATCTCAAACTATTTCTTTAAGAAATTCATAGCTTTTAAAAACTCTTCAGAAGTTCCAATTATATTTATGTCATCAACATAGACAGCTATTATTGCAAATTCTTTTCCTGGTCTTTTTATAAAAGTACAAGGACAAATGAATTTATTTGTATATTCCTCTCTAAGAAAATATTCACTAAGACGGTTATACCAAATGCGTCCAGATTTTTTCAGCCCATAGAGAGATTTGTTCAATTTTATGGAGTAGTTTTCTCGAGATTCGGAATTTTGTGTATTTGGTACATTGAACCCTTCAGGGAGTTTCATATAAATTTCACTATCAAGTGAACCATACAGATAAGTTGTTATAACATTCATCATGTGTAAATTAAGCCCTTCATGTGCTACAGGGCTTATTAAATATCGAAAAGTGCTTGCATCTATTATAGCTGACTACGTCTCGTCAAAATTAATTCCAAGTCTTTGCGAAAATACTTGAGCGACAAGTTGAGCTTTGTATCTCACAATTTAATTATTTTCATTTCGCTTTCGCGCGAAAACCTATTTGTAACCAACTAGCTTCAGACCTTGAGGTGTTCGGACTACAGGTCCGAAAACTTATATTTTCTAGAGTGAGTTTAATTCTGCTTCAATTGCATCTTTCCATTTTGGACAATCCTCATTTTGTCTATAATTTTTAATAGACGTTGGTTCATGATCCTCTTTATCATTTATCACCTTTAGCGCTATATTGTACGAAAAAATATCATCAATTTTGACTTTGTGTTGTTTCCATTGTATTCTATTTTGGACAAATTTATCGAGATCTCTTTATTTTCATGAGTTTTAGGTACCTGATCAATCTCTTCTTGAGATGAAATGTTTATTATGTCTAAATATTCTTTAAGATTTTCTATATCCTCACTTGGGAAATCTTTATTCTTACCTCCCTTTCTTGTTTGAGGATTTTTATCTTTGGAACTGATTGGTCTGTCATGCTTCAGGTGTGGTTGAGACTCAATGGATTGTGCAACAAGGATATCCATTTTGTTGGAGCATTTGTCGCTGGTATATATGATTTAGTCACACCTTTTGGATCAGTGAATGCATTTGGTATTTGATTTGCTAAGCTTTGCAAGTGAATTATCTTTTGAACTTCTAGTTCAAATTGTTTCATTCGAGGATCAAGATGAGATAATGTTAATTTATTCCAACTGACTTCTTTTTCCAACTTCTTATTCTCTCCCCTTAATGCTGGAAAAGTTGATTCATCAAAATGACAATCAGCAAAACGAGCAGTGAATAAATCTCCTATTGGTTCAAGGTATTTTATAATAGACGGAGATTCATATCCAACATATACTCACATCCTCCTTTGAGGACACCCATCTTAGTGCATTGTGATAGAGAAATTGGAACATACACTGCACATCCAAAATTTCTTAGACGGGAAATATTAGGTTCTTTACCAAAAACTAATTCTAAAGGGGAAGAGGTGTGATAACTCGTTGGCCTGATGCAAATCAATGTTGCAGCATGAAAAATTGCATGTCCCCAAGTAGAGAAACTGGGAGTTTGCATCTCATAATAAGCAGTCTTGCAATTAATTTTATATGTTTGATAAAGGACTCTACAAGTCCATTTTGTATATGAACATGTGCTATTGTATGTTCAATGTCAATTCCAATAGACATACAATATTCATTAAATGCTTGAGATGAAAATTCTGCAGCATTATCAAGACTTATTTTCTTGACCAGATAATTAGGGAATTGAGCTCTTATTCGAATTAGTTTAGCTAAGAATCTTACAAACACTTGGTTGAGAATTGACAATAAACAAACATGTGACCATCTAGTTGATGCGTCAACTAAAACCATGAAATATCTAAATGGTCCACAAGATGGGTGTATTGGTGTTGCTGCGGTATAGCGACAAGCAAAGAGTTGGTATTATTTTTACTGGGTGATATATACCGGTTAGGTTATATCGTATCGTGTCCACAGAGATTAGTTATTGATTCGTCGTTCGAAAATTCTACCGTTAATGAGTTTGAGATTAAATGAGTTGAAAATAAAAGACAGAAAGTAAATGAACAAAAAGTATAAAGGATAGACAGCTTGTCCAGAACGAATGTAAACTACCCGTCATAGACTTAAATCTACCATCCATGTCATACTTGGCCTACGATACTCGTTCGTGTCATCACATACCTCTCACAACCTAATTTATTTCTAACCCAAATTGAGATTCCCCCCGAATCATCTCAATATCCATTTCTGGCCTATCTCAACAACACAAAAGTCAACTGCGTCACCTCCATACCCATCTTTGGCATACTTCACCAACACAGAGGCATTAAGTTCAGATACTCTATAGTGAATGTCAGCTCTAAACCCATTTCTGAAATTCAGAAACTAACAGATAATCATCCTAGGAAAGAATCTAAGCAATCTATCTCTAGTAAAGCTCAAATCCTTAACATAGAGTAAAAACCTAAGAAAATCACCAACACAGATTCATAAAACAAGCTTTATACAACGCCAAGGGCGACAAATGTACATGAATTATGAGTAGATATACATACAAAACCCAACAAAAGAGATTACAAAGAGAAGAGAAGAAGAGGAACCAAACATTTCTTGGTTTGTCAACACCAATCGACGAGGGATTCGACTCCGGATCATCCAAATGCAAGCTCCAATGTTGTTTTCTAAGCAAATCTATCAAAAAAATAATGTTGATGGTGTTGGGACTCAAAAATATCCAACTCATAACCTAAAAATATGTTTTTAGCCCCTTTTAAAGAATTCTGAAGTCGCAGGGCGCGCTAAGCACGGTATTCGCGCTAAGTGCGGTCTGTGATGTTCTGGAAAAAAATCAGCATCTTATTTTTGCCATATCTTGAGAACCGTAACTCGGAATTGCGCCCGGTTTGAAGCGTTGGAAAGTTTATTCAATGCTCTATATAACCATTAATAAATATCAAGCTTTTATGACTTTGAAATATTTGAAAAACTTATTCTTTGCTTTATGTGTCCTCTTTTATTGCTCGAAATCATGCGTTTGAAGCCGTGTCTTCGACACTTTATTACTCAATGCTCCAATTATGAATGAATACCTATAAAAGAGATGAAAAACTATCAAATGATAAAATATTTACACAAAAACTCAATTATTCTATTATGTACACATTTATACCAAAAGCGGGGATTTATTCGAAGAATATCAACAAAAGAACCGATAAGTGCCACAAAATGTATATACAAAATAACTACATTTTGGCACTTATCAATTGGCCAATAAATATCATCATGCATACACTCTAAAAAAACTGATAGATTAATTTTGAATTTTTGTTGGTGATGGTCGGATTATCAACTTCCCTTGCGAGCAAGAGCTGCATGAGAACTTATTTGATTGAATCATTTTCCAACTCATTAATTGATGACCTCATGAATTGTCAATTTTTCCGCATTATATAACCGAGATGGCCCAACCGGTCATGCTAAATTACAAATTTATTATTATTTGTAAACTTCTAGTTTACAATGGTATGTGCTTCAATTGTACTAATATAAGTGTAGTACAAGACCGAGAAAAAAGCTGGTAGCTTTTCCATTACACATTTTCTGTCCGAATTATGTTTTATAATACAAAGATATTCAATACTTCTATCATCTCCTCTTTCAATATGATATTCATTTAGGAGAATATCTTTGAAACTTAATAAAAAATTTTGAGACTTGGGGGAATATAATGCATTATCAATGTGCAATATTGTTCCTCCACATAACAACACATTGGCTCTTTTGGAGCCTTCAATTATTTCTAATGTGCTAGATATAGTACTGACATCAGTCTTTCTATTCACTAAATTAGAAAAACATATTTTATTCTTGAGAATTGTGTGAGTAGTTGAACTATCAACAAGGCACATATCTTTATTACTTGTGCTAGTGTCACTATTCATTATAAGAAAAATTTAACGATGTGTTATAAACGTACTTTAAAGACACAAGTTATGTAAATAAACAAGCAGCAAACACACTTTATTATTGTTATAAAAGAAAATTCAAAACACCCATAAAAACTTATTATAATAATTAGAAGGAAATTTTCATAAATTCTATTTCTTGATTCTACCATGTCCAATAAGGTGATAAATGTTTTCTTCTAAATAAACAAATAAATCAGCAATATCTAAATGACTTTCACTCTCAACTTTTGTTGGATAAACAATAAATAAATATACTAATATTTTTATTTTTACTAAAATCATATTAAACTGTAACCATTGTATTACTTTTATCATCATAAAAATACTTTATAATCCTCATTTATTGCACATAAATTTAATAAAAATGAGAAATAAATTGAATATATATATATATTTGTTCTTATAAGAACAATTTCATTAACTATCATCATATTATTCTAATTTATATATATATATATATATATATATATATATATATATATATATATATATATATATATATATATATATATATATATATATATATATATATATATATATATATATATATATAATATAGAATATCTCACAAATATTTTTTGGATTTTATCAAATGTCCAAAAAATATATACATCAATATTAAATTTATTTATAATTGTTTTTCAATCATATCATATATGTCTATCACAATAAATTAATTGAATAATATTTAATAATAAAATAAAATATCTTAAATCTTACTATTTTTATATATAAACACACACGTTAAATTATATTTTACTCGAATTAACAGTAGATATTAATATATTTTATACAATCAAAAATCTTTCTGCTATAACAAATATAATAATTTTTTTAAAATAAAAATATCACAATAATTTTAAAATTAAAATTTATTTTAAATATTTAATTAATAAACTTACACTTTAAAATTTTCATTTATTTTAGAATAATTGTCTTTTTAAAATCACAAAATAAACCTATCCAATTACTAATCGAGACATATTTCATCTTTACATTCAACAAAAAATATTATCTTTTCAAATAATCAATAATTAATACAATTTATAATATCACAAAAGAGTAATTGTTGATACCGTAATAAAGTTAAAGAGATTTTAATATCTCAAATAGGCAATAATTGACATTGTAACAATTTTATGGAGTTTCTAACAAAAAAAATTATTTATAAAGAGCTACAACATACATAATAAATTGTTATTTTGTGATGTTTTATAAATTCTTGAGTAATCATAACAAAAATTATTTTACTATCATTCAAGGATGTTTGATAATTTTTTCAGAAACTATATGAGAAATTATAATTTTTGTTATTCTTCTGAAATGTTTGATAAGTTTTTCAGGAACTGTATTATAAATTATAATGTTTGCTATCCTTCTGGGATGTTTGATAAGTTCTTCAAGAACTATATTACCCAAATTACAATTTTTGCTATCCTTCTGGGATGTTTGATAAGTTCTTCAGGAACTATATTATCCAAATTACAATTTTGAGTTAAATAAATTTTTGGTCCTATAAATATCTCAAATTTCATTTTTAGTCCCTCTAAAATTTTCCTTTAAAGAATGGTCCTCCTAAAAATTTAAATTTTAACTTTTGGTCCCTCCTGCAATTTAGCGACGATTTTTTAACGACGGTTTTTTATTTAGCGACGGAATTAGAGACTATTTTAGCTACGATTTTGCCACGAGGGACCAAAAGTTAAAATTTAATTTTTAGGAGGACCATTCTTTAAAGAAAAATTTTATAGGGACTAAAAACGAAATTTGAGATATTTATAGGGACCAAAAACTTATTTAACCCTACAATTTTTGCTATCCTTCTGAGATGTTTGATAAGTTCTTCAAGAACTATATTATAAATTATAATTTTTACTATCCTTCTGGAATGTTTGATAAGTTCTTCAAGAACTATATTACAAATTATAATTTTTGCTATCATTATGTGATGTTTGATAAGTTCTTCAAGAACTATAATTCAAATTATAATTTTTGCTATCCTTCTAAGATCCTTTATAAGTTCTTCAGAAACTATATAACAAGTTATTATTTTTCCTATCCTTCTAGGATGCTTTATAAGTTCTTCAGGAACTACATAACAAATTATTTTTACTATCCTTCTGGGATGTTTGATAAATTCTTCGAGAACTATATAAAAATAATTTATTTAGCTATCTTTCAGATAATCTTGATAAGTTCTTCAAGAACTATATCAATCTAATATATAAAATTAGAATGAGTTCTTTGGCAAGTTTTGCCAAGTGCCACTTTCTCATCGCTTCTTCTATTTATATTTTATCTATAAATGGAAATTTTCTATTAATATAACTCTTCTTTTTTTAATTCTTTTTTAAATGATCAGATAAGTTCTAGGGTAACTCAATAGTTTATCTTGAGAGGGGTAGAGTCATTGTATCAATTGAGAATCTAAATGAAAGTGTTGGGAGAATCGCAAAAGGCAATGGAAGCAGCCATTTAAATCTAGACCTCACTTTTCCAAGTTTCAGAATATCAACAAATAATCACCAGGTATCTGTAGATTCTTCCTGAGATCGCCAATTCTCTTCTATCTCTTTTTCAAATTTCATCCATTCTTTTTATTTCCCCTTTTTTATTGATAAATTGGATTTTTTGTTATAGGTATATCATCTTTTTGAATAGTTGTAAAGTCTCAGGGTTAAGCTTTTATCGAAATGTTTTCTTAGATTCATTACTTACTATTGGTAGGTTCTTTAATTGAAATTCAATTTTTTCTTTAGTTTTGTTGTTGATCCTTTCACTTTCTTGGTTCTAACCAGGCGAGAAGAAGCACATAACTATGGAAGAAGAGAAAGATTATATCAAAAGTTCCAACCTTTCCTCACCCCAATCAAGCCAGTGGATTGTCTCAAAAGAAAAGAAGATATCAAACTTTATGAAGGAACCGAGGAATGTTTCATCTCGGATTTCGCCCCATGTGAAGTTCGTGAATTTACAAAGCTTTAACTGGAGAACAAGAATAATGATGATGGTACCTCTGATATATCCATTGTTGCTAAAAAGGGTCAGGTAAATATCTGGAAAGTGTTGAACTTGGAAAGCGAGGTATGGATCTTGAACCTGGAAACTGTTTGGGACAACTCAAAGATTACTGTTTGAAAAGGAGTGTCACAAATCATTATGCCCAGTTCTGTAAAGTAAAATTTCCAGGCTTGCAATTTAAATGACATTAATTCATAGGCTTATTGCTTAGGATTTTGACCAAGAGAAAACATGAAAGGGATGTTTTTTTATCATTTCTAAACCGTAATATTTGTCCACTATATTTGATGTAATGGTTTAGACATACATCATAAATATGATAACTACAGTTATAGTTTTACCTCAACACACTGACATAAAGTAAAACTCGATTGATGTTCCAAATAGAGGGTATAATCAAAGTGTGGTCGTGGGAAAGCCATGGATTGCCAACGACTTACCAACAAATATGGCAGATGTAGATCACAACATCTAAACAACTTAGACAAATAAACAAACACATGGTGTGCATATGTGAAACAAATGAAAAAACAAGATTCATGAAAGAGTCGTAAATGGAACGAAGAAGAAATACAAGATTAAACATGGAATAAAGTAGATAACATAGGATAGGAGTAGTACCAGTTAACGAAATCAAAAATCGAAGAAGAAGATTCGAAGAAGCTCGGTTGTTCACAGCTTGGAGGGTGGCGCTGGTGATGACAATGTTGACGGAGGAAATCGGAAATCAGAGGCTGGTCGTGGTCGTGATGACAATGTTGAAAGGTTTGTGGAAGCTTGGAGGCTGGTCGTGACGATGAGAGATTTTGTAAGGAAGGGAGTATGGTCTGTGAACTGATGCGTGGAGGAGGAAGAAGAATAGTGAAATTAACATTAAGAAAAACCTAATTATTTAATCTATTTTTAATTTTAATTTTAAATGGCCTTAGACAACGCTTTTGTAAAGCGCTGTCTAAGATGGACCCTTACCAGCGCTTTATCTTTGTTTAGTAGCGCTTTCTAATATGCCCCTTTAGCAGCGCTTTTACATGGGCCTTTGGCAGCGCTTTTGAAAAGCGCTGTCTAAGATGGACCTTTAGTAGCGCTTTCTAATATGTCCCTTGGCTTTATACATGGGCCTTTAGCAGCGCTTTTGAAAAGCGTTGTCTAAAGTGGTCCTTTAGCAGCGCTTTTCATAAGCGTTGTCTAAGGTACCCCTTTTCGCAGCGCTTTTACACATTTTCGTTTATAATTTCCGTGTTTTTTTTAATTTAACTTATAACAGGACTTTTGTAAAAAAGTGTTGTCTGAGGTGCGCTGCCTAAAATCCTTTTTGGCGTAGTGAACATATTGATGTGATGTTTCACAAGATCATAAAGCTACTTGCATCTAGATATATATTACTTGAAAAAATTAATACTTCAGAGAATGCAACTGATATGTTGACTAAGTAAGTTATTAGTGCATTGCTTGAACTTGTTATATATTTCTCAATGTTAAGCAGGAGGTGTAACTTTCTACTTGCTAGGATGTGATCGTCATGCAAGAAATCATCATGGGAGTTTGATAGTCATCACAGTGGAGATTATTGAATATGACTCATATTAAGACAAAGAAGAAGACAAAATGTGAAAACTTCAAATAAGTCTTAGGCTCAACTAGTTGTTATGGGTAGTGATTGTGGAGTGTGTGGGCAGTAGCCCTTACGGTACAGTTCATGAAATATTTTTGTAAATTGAGTTGTAGTATTATATACATCGCTTGTAACACTGTAATCCTAATTAAGATAGAAATCAATGAAAATATAGTTGCTCAATTCATGAAATATTTTTGTAAATTGAGTTGTAGTATTATATACATTGCTTGTAACACTATAATCCTAATTAAGATAGAAATCGATGAAAATATAATTGCTCTATATTCGCAAAGATAGACACCATTAATCAAAATGTGTTAACAAAAATCGATGGAATTTATTGTGTTTACCTTTAATGTCTTATACTGATTGTAATTCTAACTCATTCCTATCTATATTTCTTTGCAAGAAAAAAATTGATAATATCTTTTAATAATCAACATATGGTTTGAAAATAAGTCAATATTTGAATGATTTCTTTTTTTTAGATTAAATTTATAATATTTAAATCACATGAAAAAAAATATAACTGTGCTAATTTATATATTTTCTAAATTTAGAATGTTTTTTCAAATGGAATCAAGAATATTATTTACAATTTTGTCAGAGAAGATAATCAGAACCATAATTATCAACATGCTAATGTGAAAGATCAGGAATCTTACCATGTTCATGTAGATACTGCAATAAAGGAAAACAAAGTTGTCGAAGCAACCCATGTCATCTAGTAGGGAAGGTTAAACTATCTTTTTTCCCTAATTAGTCTATAATTAGTTTAATTAACTTAATTACCCCGCTGATTTTCTGACATTAGTACATAGGTATTATATAAGCAAGACCTAATCTAAAACATGAGTCAAATTTTGTATATCCCAAAAAGTTAGCAGTCTCCCAACATTCACATGCCTCTGCCTATTTATTTATTTTTTACTTAAAACTGAGATTGAAGTTTCAAAGAATAAAAGAAGGTGATAATATATGAAAAAGAAGAATAGATGAATCTAAGCACATGATATGTGGGGGAACAATTAGTGTGTTCTTTTTCTGCTGGATTCTGTTCTCTAATTTAATCTATATTCCATTACAGTATGACCAAAGTTTTAAATATAAATTAATAATTTGTTTGGATAAGAAACGAAAATTAAAGAAAAGAAAGTAAAAATTAATAGTTTGCTTGGATAAGAAGCGAAAATTAAAGAAAAGAAAGTAAAAGAAAAAATTGTTGAAAAAATTAAAGTGAATGGAAAGAAAAATAAGAAGAAATAAAGGTTTGATTGAATAAAATATTTAATAAATGATCCTTATGTAAAATATTAAATATTTAAATATATTTATTTATAGGACATTAATAGACAATATATATATATATATATTACAACATCTAAAACATAAATTAAATTTTAATCTATACAAAAAATTTATTTATATTTACATATTAATGTAAATATATTATTTAAAATGATAAATTAATAAATTAAAGAAACATGAATTATCTAGGCTTTTCATTATAAACAAGAAAAATGCTTATCAATAAAAAAAAAAGGAAAAACAAAAAAGTCAAGAATAAATCTCAACCATTCCTTATAATAATCACTCTATGATCCTTATTAAAAAGAAATTTTAATTTATAATAAATTATAAATTATTCACTGAATTAATGACATATGTATATTCTTGTGTTCCTTGTTCAAATTGATTCGTACTAAATAACATTAATCTATAAATAATACTTTCCTTACATAATTGAGCAGAAAGAGCCTCGGTGTACGACCCTCGATTTGGATTTTTCTTTTTCTCTCCTGTAACAAACAGATTGTTGTTTGACACAAGGTGTGTTGAAGCAAGTTGTTTCTCGAACACAATATGTGTCGAAATAGTTTAGCATGTCGAGTTGTATAGCTATCGAAGTGTCGAAGTAGGTTGATTTACACGGGATTTCGGTTTAGGTCTAAAATATGTATTTTGGGCTTTTATGGTTTTGGACTTTTTTTGGCTTAGGGAGAAAGCTAACCTAAAACTATAAATAGAGGGAGAAACCCCTAATTTTGTAACTAACTAATCAACTCATTAAGTATCCACATAATTTGCAGTTGCAAGTGAATAAAGATTTTTCACAGTTTGTGGGCAAAGAGAAACTCTGCAGAAATCATAATCTCTTTTATTCTAAAATTTTCTTTTCTTTTCATTGTCATTGTGTGGTGATAACAATCTTGTTCATCAAGATTGATAGAAATTCTCCATAGGCTTTGGTGGATTTCCAACATCTGGTATCAAGAGTTTCAGTTAAGCGATCAAGGGAAGAAGAAGAAGAAGAAAATCACAATGGCGATGAATTATGTGAATGAAGATGTTCCAACAAGTCTTCCAATTCTGAATGGTGATACATATGAGAATTGGTGCAAACAAATGAATGTTATATTTTGTTTTCAAGGTCTTTGAGATATTGTAAAGCATGGATTAGAACCGCTAGAAAAAATGCTTCAGAAGAAAAATAATCGAAATACAAAGAATCGAACAAGAAGAATTATAAAGCTCTCTTTATAATTCATCAATGTCTAAGTCCAAATTTTTTTGAAAAGGTTAGTGATGTAGAATCTGCAAGATAAACTTGGGAGATTCTTAAGAAATCTTTTGGAGGTGCAGAAAAGGTGAAAGAGGTGAGGTTACAAACTCACAAAAGAACGTATGAATTGCTTCACATGGAAGATAGTGATAGCATATATGATTTCTTCGCTAGGGCTATAAAATTGGTGAATAAAATCAAAGCTTGTGGAGATACGTTAACAATAAGAGAAATTGTTTTAAAGATCTTGAGATCTTTGGCTTCGAAGTCCGAACATGTGGTAGTTGCCAGAGAAGAGTCGAAGGACGTGTTAACTTTGTCGAAGGAAGACCTTCAAGGGACGCTTGAATATCATGAACAAATAATGGTTGAAAGACATGCAGACAAGTCGAAGAGTGATATGACTTGGCAGGAAAATTAAAGAAAAGAAAGTAAAGGCAAAGGAAAGTGGTTCGACAAAGATAGAGGTGGCTACACAATTCGACTGGTAGAGGAACCCAGCAGGAAGGAATTGTGTCAAATTAGAGAAGACCTCAATACCAAGGTAACTAGAGAGGTGGTGCTGGAGTCACATTCAGTGTTATAATTGTCAAAAGTATGGTCACTATTCTAATGATTCTCCAGAAAAGCGAAAGAATCAAGAAAGTGATGCAAAGTTTGAAAAGTATGAAGAAAAAGATATGATGTTGATAGTCATAATAAGAGATGAAGATAAATTCAAGGACCAATAATACTTGGATTCAGAATGCTCATCACACATGTGTGGAAGAAAATATTGGTTTGTCAACCTAAAACCCTCTATGAAGAATATGGTAAAATTTGCAAATGATAATACTCTAGCAGCTGAAGGTATTGGAGATGTTATGATCATGAATAAATATGGAAAAAGGTCAGTAATTTCCAACGTGTTGTACATACCAGGCATGAAGAGAAACATTCCCAGCATAGGGCAGTTGGTATGAAAAAATTACAAAGTGTTGGTTGAAGACAATATGATGAGAGTCGTCGATGCAAGAGGAAGATTAATCTTGAAGGCTCTCATGTCTTAAAATATAACCTTCGAGATTGAACTTAATATGATGGAACACGAGTCTATTCAAATCTATGATGCATAAGATTGATCCAGAACCTGAATCGAAGTCATTAGTGAGCATATCCTCAACATCAAGTGGTTGTTTTGGCATCTTCTCCTAAGATTTCTCCCATTTAGGAGAGAAAATATTTCTCCCAAATGGCCTTTTTTCTTTGACCTCATTGGTGGATTGAGGTTGGTTGGTACTGGATTTTACCATGCCTCTCTCAGTTGCTTCCCTCATAGCTTTATTCTTTATTTGGTACCTTCTCCACTAGGACCTTGACATGGTTTGTAATTTTCATATTTGTATGCATATTGTTTTGACACTTGGAACTCCCTTGGATAAGCAATCAACGAACCCCTGCAAAACTCAAAGCTTCTCCACTTTCCATTTCTTAGACCTCTATTTTCAACGGGCCTCACCCACTTATCTATTGGGGCACTATACTTGATTTGAATGAAGCTTTCTTTTTTTCTCGGAGTTTTGGTCCTCCTTGTTGTTTCTTTTGGGGAACTCTCCTCTTGTCGAATACATATTTTCACCCATTATCCTTCTAGTTTCCTCTTCAAAGGGCAATTCGAACTCTCAATTCCTGAGATTTCTTTTTTTGTCATACATGGAACGACATCTCAAGCACATCAATGCCTAAAAGTTCTTCTGGAATCGAAAAAAGGAATACGAGCATATTTTCATTTTTATTGGGCTAGGCTACCTTCATTTGGTCTTATTCCCTCTAGATGCTTTCTCTGTCAGCCTCCAAGTCAACTTCTCCACTTAGTTTGACCATGTTGAGTTTGACATTAGGACCATCAGTAATCATATCCTTTGTAACTTGAGTCTGAGGCCCTTAGTAGTCTCAGTCATTTCGACACCCTGGTTAAAACCTTCAGTAGTTCCACTCATGGTGTTCTTAGCATGAAGGCCTTTAGTAACCTCAATTTTTATTGACATATGCTTGTTCGGTGTAATGGGCGTCAGCCACTTATAGGGGGTATAAATTGATCTTCATCTGAACCTTTCTTTTCTCACCATACTTTAACCTTCCATCCTTAATAGCATTTTGCATAAGATCCCTAAAAATAAAACATTGTGAGGTTTTATGGCCTAAGAAACTATGATATTAATAAAACCCTATTTTCTTTCGTTGTTCTAACGGAGAAATTTTAGCATTAGGTGGCACTACCATTTAGCAATCTTTAACAAATAAATCGAAGATTTTGTCACACTTCATCACGTCGATTATGTATGTTCTCTTAGGGAATTTGTCATTATTTTCTTATTTTTCGGGATTCTTCCCGTTCGAAGAAGCAAGGACTTTGCAGGCATAAGGTGGCCCTTGTTTCAATTTGTCCATATCTATTCCGCTTTCATGAAAACCTATAAGGTCACTGTAAACTTATGGTTCATCCTCATCCATTTCGGCATATGTTATCATTTCTCTTCTATTGTTCTTACTTGCCCTAGCCTTTTCATCCTTCAAATGTTCCACTTGTCGAACTCTATCTACCAACTGAGTCATATCTCTTAAATATCGGGTGTCTAGCTTCTTTCTAATGGAATAATCTAAACCACTCGTGGCCATTCTTGTAATGGTGAAAATGTAGACATCAGTGGATTAGTGAACGTTGATCCGCTATTATGCAAACTTGTGATTACTGATGTTGGCATGCCATATGGTTGTTAGCGGCCATTCATGGGTATCAAAAATCCAGGCACATAAGGCCTAAAATTGTTATTCCCCACTGGTCTTGGGGCCGATGGTTGACCTTGTGTTCTTACAGGGGACAACATTGGTCCACTTTGAGCATTCTACGGTATTCCCGTCGTACTCACTATGGAAGGTATCGATTCAGTCACACATATTGCAGTCGTATTTTCCCTATCGAAGGAGGGGGTTGTTCTTCATTGTTGTATAGTGGACTAACCATTCTTCTAACATACTTCCTTTTGAGTATTGCTTCACTATTTCTGGTTGTTCTACCACTTCTTAATCTCATGTAACAATGTTAGAAAAAACATTGTATGAAGAAAAAAAACTTCTAAAATGCACAAACTTGACATTGTGTCCCAATGGGAGTGTCAATTTGTTTACTTTAAAATTTGGTAAACAAGCGTTATTCTTCCAAAATCTAAGATATTTGGTTACTTGGAGGATCGACTAGATTGATCCTAGGATGAAAGCGTATGGTTTCTGTTTAAGTTTTCTAGATGTTGATCTCTTCGAAAGTAAAAATAAATTTAAAATTAATAACAAAACGATTTATGAAAATGACAGGAAGGTAAAGAGTTTCGACTGGACTTTAAAGAGAATGTAAATGAATTTTATGAAACATAAACTGGCATTTGAAAATAAATATGGTCTTCATACGTACATTTATCAAAAAACTCATTTCTCGGTAACACTTTAGTACTTTGAGTAAATATGAGTAATTTGTACAATATTGAACACATAGAATCCTAATACTAAAGACTCCTACTTATACTAATTTGACACAAACGGTCTCCTCTTCAGACAAGGACACGTTATCGCATGCATGCGTTCTACCCTTCGCGGGATTTCGCACGTCTCTTTTCAAAAAGAACAGATAAGGCTGAAATTCAGTTATTAGCCTCATTTTCAAAATATCTATGTTGAACTCACTTCAAAACATTCTTAAACGCTAAGTTTAGACCATGTATCATTTCACCAAACCTTCAGTCGAAATGCCACCATACTCTTGTCGAAAACAAACTTAAAAACATCTTTAATACTCTTGATTTCTCAAAAGTCTTTACTATTTATTCAAACTTGAGCATCGAATTTTCAGCTAACCCCTCAAAAATATTTAATTTAATTGAACTCCTTTTGACATCATTAAATTGAAGCATTATGCTACTATCAAATATAGAAAAGACAATAAGAGACCACTTGTTTCAATCCTCTTCCTACTTCAAATTCTTCTTGTCCTACTTCAAATTCTTTTGTAGGACTTTTGTTAACTAACATTGAAATAATGGTAGTCCGAATGCATTCTGAAATCCATCATCTCTATTTGTCATGTATCTCTTCTTTTTTTTCCATCACAAAATCCAAATATTTCCAAATATTTTCAATTCACTTAATCATACGCATTTTTAAAGTCTAATTTAAACAACAAAGCTTCTCTCTTCCTCCTTTTGGCATCATCCACAAGTTCATTGTTATAAGTATTCGATCCACGGCTTTCTAAGAATGCAAATTGTGGTTTTGAAATGACTTTTTATCTACCACCTTCAAGCTATTTACCAACAATTTTGTTAATACTTTGATTAGATAGTTATGTCATTAATGAATCTAATCTAAAATAATGAACTTGTGAAATTATAAAATGATACTTTTTATCATAGTTACTTTTTATTTTGTTAATAATATATCAAGTTAATAGTCATACAATCTAATCGATGACTCACTAAACTAGTGTTTTTGTCAAATCAATGGTCAGTCAGTTTTAAAACATTGTTGACTTGTTGTCAACACAAACAAATTAATTCATTTACCTTAAATATAATGTTAGAAGAAGTATCACATAGAATGTCATTATCAGAACATTAATTTATTTCATTATTTAAAATGGTTTTCTACATACTCAAAACACTATATTAATTAATATACTTATTTTCTGTAATTATTATGATGAAGGCCAATAGTAAATATTGTATTGTTTTTCATTTCATCTTAAAATTCTAAATATATTGTAGAGATATTTATCTAGGTCCAAAACGTTAAGACTGTTTTAGTTAGATGACAAGGGTTACAAAGTTAAAGTTATGACTATAGTAAAGTTAGTGAAGTAATTCCATGACAAGATAATGGCAGTCTCATATTATACTTGACCACTCCTGATCAAGGTTTTAAAAAAGGGTAACAGTTAAATTTTGCGAGTTTTGTCGGTATATATGTGTTACAGTCGTCGTGATGTAAATTAATCACAATTTATTCTTTAATACAGAAAACGGTGATAACATATCAATATCAATATTTGTCAAAATCATTTTGTCTCTGCAGTATTCGCGATCGCAGATTTTTTTAAAACCTTATCCTAACCGATCTAAATTTAGAATGATATCTCTAATTTTTATGGGCTACTGTCTTCGTACATAGTACTAGTAGTTTGTGATAGTGGATAGTTAGTGGAAGATATTTTATGCACACAAATAATTGATTGAGTATGAATGAGATAATTCTTTTTTATGAAAAAATTGCAGTTGTAGTAAACCAATCACAATCATTATGAGCTATAGGACTAGTTGAGGGGGACATTGATGCATCCAATAGATGAAAGAAATATACTACGAATGCGGTATTATAGGGTTTAGGTATTAATCAAGCTAGTAATGGAATAGAATTTGTTTTAACAATGTTAAACATACCTCGACATGTGTTATTATATGCACTAGTACTATAGTTTTCCTTAAACGAAAGGCAACTAGACAACACTACATGAACGTTATAGTTTTGCACGTTTTTCTATGGTTGGTTACATAAAAAAAGTTGAAAGAGTCTGAAAACATTGATTAATTTATAAAGCTGATGAGAAGGACAAAGTGAAAGGGAAATGGGAAAGATAAAGAAAATGATGTTTAACGGTTCTTTTTGTACAAAATCTCAATTTTATTTTGCTTGGGACTCGAACCAATTGCTATATGAGGCCAAATACAGTGTCCTTTTTCATCGATATTAGTCACTCTCACATGCTAACACTTCCTCTATTTCCCAACTTGTTATTGGGCCACTTCATTGGAGGATTCAAAATATGCCATCATGCTTCATGTTCACTCTATATATTCCATACCCACCCATACGAAAGACTATAATCAATTATCATGAATTGAAGCTTCCCATAAATATTTTAGAGTAATAGTATGTAAATATTGTTAGCTTAAATCACACTTTAGACATTCAGATCACTAATTTGTGATAAGTAATAGTTATAACATTTGGATCATTTTTAGACATTCAAAGCACCAATTTGTAATAAGTAATGGTTATAAAATTTGGAGCGTATAAAATGAGTTTGTTAGTAGAGGAAACTTGACTTCTGTGTTTCCTTTAGAAACTAGAAATAGTTGAAAATAGTGTAAGTTTAATGTAATAGAGTGTGTTTTCCATATGACGGAGTAGGATGGACTTATAAAATTAGCAATCCAACATTCAAGTTAATGAAAGAATGGGAAATAATATATGTGTGAGAACGAGTAGAATACTTAAATATTGACGCATGAAAGATATATATATATATATATATATATATATATATATATATATATATATATATATATATATATATATATATATATATATATATATATATATATATATATATATATATATATATATATATATATATATATATATATAGAGAGAGAGAGAGAGAGGACGATTAGAACCGCTCCAACTTGATTCAACGTCTCATGTATATCATCGTTTGATCAGATCTGCATACATGATGTCACGTGATTTTCGAGGATTCTTGATACATTGAAGTTAACCATATTCGCGATTATTATTAGGAAAAATATTTCTTTGGAACTCTGCCCAACTTATCGCTATCACAAAATCCAAAGATATATCTCTCGGGCTTCCCTTCAAAGGTTATTTCTCCTTCTCTATTAGTCGTCATTAGCTCGGTGATTCTTCTCTTAATGTTTCCCTTGGATGGGTTCCTTGTCCTGAGAATTCTCAAATAATTGATGATATGTATTGGTGTTTCTCTTTAGGGACTTCTTATTTAATGATGTTATCCTTCTTCTCTTTTGATCAGGCCCACGTCCTCAATATTTTTCTTAGGGGTCCCCTTTTCCTAGAGCATGAATTATTTCTTGCTTTCTTTTTTCTCTCTCGGTCATTCAACCACCCTCTTGGATGCATCAGATGAGTCTCCATTTTTTATCAGCACCTTGATCGCGTCCTTCAAATTGACGTTTTCATTGGTAATATGATTGTGGCTCTTATGGAAATGGTAGTACATTGTTTTGTCAGTCTGTACGGATTCTTGTACTGGGTAACCGTTTCTTATTTTGCCTTCCTTGAAGTTGGTATTTTCATAATCCTTTTAAATTTTCTCTAATGAAGTGTTCAAGGTGAAGTTCGATGTCTC